>OZ034801.1:42501459-43035080 GCA_964028335.1 Altica lythri
AGCCCCTGCTCTTCGGTGGGATAATGGGGCTAGGTTTTTGGTGATACTGGTGTCGTTTATTAGTCGAAATGCTCTTCTCTGTATTGCATCAAGAACTCCGAGCCTTGACGGAGCCGCCGAACCCCATACATGCGAGCAGTATTCAAGATTAGGTCGTATTTGGGCTTTGTAAAGAGTGGCTAAGTTGGAAGGAGAAAAATATTTCCGTGCTCTAAACAAAAAGTCTAATTTCTTTCCTGCTGGGAGATCGTTATACCAACTAGCGTAATGGAGTCGCCCGCTACCAGTGTCTGATCGATGATTGTAATGGTGAGTCGCATGTTTGCCTCTTGTTGGATAGGCAACATCCCCATTCGTCAACAATTCTCAATTTCACAAACTTACATAAAATATGTTTTGATATACAATATCTTACATCTGACGAATATATTGTATATCGAAACATTCGTTATGTAAGTTTGTGACATAAAAGTGAATATCGAAAAGTACTCGTGTGATTTAATCGTTAACATGGATATTCATCAAGTAAAAGCCACCTCCATTCAATACATCGATATTTACGGTATAATCACTAACCTCCAGTAATGGAGATAGCACCCGAAGAAAAAGAAGAATTGGACGTCTAATTTCCACAAAAAAACAGTTCATTGAGCCAACTATAGTTCGTTTCGAGTCTTCCTTTTCTAGAAGCTAGACCATCTTTTATCAATAAATCTGGAAAAGTTAAAAGTTATATAAAGTAAACTTTACCTTCAGAAAATATTACCCGTAAAAAACTTTAACATGTAAATATTTACCAAAAGTTATAAAATTAAACTGTCCTTTTATTCATGAAATCGATTTTGAACTTTGCTATATCTGGCAACAACATTTACAATAGCCAACATATTTTGAAAGCAAGCTCCACCGATTTTTAGCAGTCAAAATGCATATGAGCCAATTGTAACATTCTGTTTTTGTCATTTTGCATCACCTGACTGTTGATAATCTACAATATTTATTAGTGAATAAAAAACAACCGTCTTCTAGTATTCAGATTCCACATTTTGTAACATTGTAGAAAATTTTAATTTCCTGTTCACACGCTTCACTACTGTGTCTGTAAATTTCATCAGTAAAATGCTTTCCAACCACCTGCAATACGTATATGTATTGTTTTGAAAAATAATATACCAGAGTTACATTTTTCCGGAAAACAAATACAAAAGAATATAAAGTACGATTCTTTGCATTGACGGATTCTGGTGATTCTATTGTTTGTATAGTATAGCTTTAAAAAATCTGTTGAACTGATATTTTGCTTTCTTTCAGGTCGGGTTTCACTGTTACCTTAAATATCTTAAAAGAAATTTAGTGAGTCAAAATCTTTCTACACTTGTCCATTTTTGTTCCACATTTCATCGGTTTTTATTCATTTTTTTAGGCTATT
This sequence comes from Altica lythri, assembly GCA_964028335.1. Lineage (NCBI taxonomy): Eukaryota > Metazoa > Arthropoda > Insecta > Coleoptera > Chrysomelidae > Altica > Altica lythri. The sequence continues at coordinate 42,502,889 of OZ034801.1, forward strand.
GATTATATCCTAAACATGCGGGCGTTTAAGGGTTTTTATATTAATAATTAATTTAATAGCATTTCGCTTTTTTTAATCTAAACTGACTATTTAAACAATTTGTGTAATAAAGATCCTTGAAAGTCTTAGAGAAGAATTAGCGAAAACCTTTTATCAGTATAAAGCAGATAAAAATCTGAAACAATGGCTGTGTTTAACCAAAAATTTCTCGGTCAGCTTTAAACAAATAAACGTTTACAACCCATCATTTTATCTATTTTTTTTTATATGAAGCATTCCCTATACCTATCTTGAATCCAAAAAAAAGTTATGAACAAAAAGACAAAATTATTTTAATATATCATTTTTTAGTAAAATTTAAATCTCTACAAAAATTGTCCATTAATTATGAAAGTTTTGCCTCATTTTTGAGATATATTAAGAAAATTAAAGGGGTGAATTTTAACCTCTATCTTTAACTTTCACCCCCTCATTTAATAGAACCCTGCAGTTTCTTTTTTTAGAACCCAAAAATGTGGTTAGAACTTTTTTTGTCTGTCTGTATGTTTGTACGCGCATTACATGAAAACTACTGATCCGATTCGAATGAGGTTTTTACAGATGTATTTGTCTTCTTTCAACTTAACATCTGGTGTATAAAAATTTCTCCCCCCTCCATTTAACGGAGTGGGGGGAGAAATTTTTATACAACAAGCAACACACTACGCGATCGACGTCGCGGGTAAATCGATATAGAACCCAAAAATGTGGTCAGAATTTTTTGTTTGTCTGTATGTTTGTGCGAGCATCACATAAAAACTACTGATCCGATTCGAATGTGGTTTTCCAAGATGTATTTGTCTTCTTTCAACTTAACATCTGGTATATGAAAATTTCTTCCCCCACTTCTTTAACAAGATGGGGGAGAAATTTTTATACAACAATCAACATGCTACGCGAATGACGTGGCGAGTACAACTAGTGTAAAATAAAAACCTCTGAACGTCTTAGTTCGTTTTAATATGACATTTTCATTAGTCTATTTCTTTTAGGTAGATACCTACCGTAATTCCATAGGGTACCAAGCGAAACGATCTCTTTGGTACTTTTTTGAAGTGAAAATAATGTATTTTTTTGTACATTCAGAAGACTAGAATAGGAAATCTGCGGTACCGATAAACGTAACTTTCTACGCGCATCGGTCCCGCAGACTTCCGATTCTAGTATGATTTTTGTGCTTCTCAACTCTAAATTGTTTTGCTTTCTGACATACTCCAACTTCTTGAGTAACTATATTTTGTATTCTAATTTTTATACTGCCAATTTTTTCCCAGCCACTAATCTTATCTTTTGCTATACATACAGGAGTTTTATACGACTTGTTTAGAGCTCCTAAGGCATATTTTTTTGTAGTTATGAATAAGCACAATTTACAAAAAGAACTTTTTATAATAGAAAGTTTTTTACTGATTTATAGGTCATATTTTGTGTCATATCAACAATGCACAGCATCCCTGACATTGTAAAAATATTAAGTCATACAACGCTGTGATTGATCATAGAGAAGATTGTTTTCTTGTTAACAAAATCAAGGGTAGTTGTATCTAAAAACTTTCTAAAACAGTTTATTTTATTACCAGTTAAAATAATACAAAAAAAAAAGAAAAAAAACTTCTCTGTCGCGTAATCGATCCCATTATGATAACATAACAGAACTGTCACAAGTGGACTGATCCGCCGCTTAAGCAACTACGCCACGAACGATTTATTTAATAACTTTCAAAATAATATTATCTATACACAACTTAGATCATGTTTAATATCAATTCAGTATAAATTTCGAAATCTATGTATATGCCTAAATACACTTGAAACATGCATTGTCATCCAGTTCTTAGCTATCCTGAAAATTTCAGAGCTCTAGGTAGTCGGGAAATAGGTTTAAATTCGATTACAAATTCTACGGAATGACATAGAGACACAGAACACGGCGAAAATATAAAAAACTTTCTGAAATTTAGGAGTTGTCATACATAAAGCAATGTTATCATTATTATTCATTGCGTCTTGTTCGAACCGGATTCCTATTTATTAATTTCATTAGCGTCGCTTATGTTACCTTCTTTATCTTCCAGCTCTTCCATATCCTTCAATTCCGTTCAAAGTCGGAGAACCTTCTTGTTCTTTTTCGTAGTCACCCGTAGTTCCTTATGATTAAAAATTATAACAGCTAATATTTAGAATTTACTATTAAACAAGAAATCTATGTAACACTAAGGGTATCGTGTGGTCCACAAGACTTATTTTGGAGTAACGTAAATAGTGGTGGGTGATCTTATAGACCTATTTCAAAGACAATAAACACAACATACTCAACAAAAAACACCGTATTTCGTGAAGCAACCTAAGATACCACACTTTACTGATCTTTTCTGGAAAAATATTCTGACAGGCTTCGTATCACTAGTGAAAGGTTAATAATAATTTAGAGTCCACGTTTTTGTGGTTTTTAGTCTCAACACATTGCTTTCTAAATTGTTAGTATCCTCTTTCCAAAGTCAATGTAAAATCTCTTGGTCTTTGTCGGAATATTAAACTCCTTGGTTTACCATGCCGACCATTGGCGTGGAATTAAAGAAATTTTTATTAATTTTTATTTTAAATTTCAAAAGAAAATATTTTGTATCAATTTGAAAATTGTCAAAGAAATTAATTCTTTCAAATTAAAACTTGTTAATTTTAGTTTCTAATAAGAACATTTGACTTATTATTCAAATGGCACGTAACTCATAATATTTTTATAACAATTGTTTGCAAGTAATACTTATTTTGTCAGACAATCTTAAAAGATAGTCTTTCCAGCAAGGACCACGAGGGGGTATAAGCCTTCCTTGCCTCTAGAAAGGAAAGGGTTGGGTATGTTAGTAAGAATCTAAAATTAGTTTTCTTTTTAAAAACAAGTTTTCAAGGTACATCACGATAGTTTTAAAGGAAATTGGTTAGAATGACTAAAAAGAATTGTCAGAGTCTTTTGAAATAGAATCGGTCCCAAGTTGAATAACTAATGGTGCTATTAGCGATACAACAGGATATTCCTTTTCTATTTTTATAACATGAGCTTCGCAATTTTGCCATACATCGCTATTAATGCCACTAATTACCTCTCGAATATTATCAAGGACAATTGCGCTTAAGGTTGTTGACTAATTATATTGTGGTAAACGTTTTTTTTACAGTACTACAAACCATTTCGATTGGATTAAAAATACAGTTGCATGGGGGTAAACGCAATAGGGTATGACCGTGTCTGCTACAAATGGTGTCAATGACGTATTCATTTTTAAAATTCTGACTTTTGTTCATTCTTAATTCCTTCTTTACTGGAACCTTTTTAGGAACAGTGATATTTTTGATGGCCATAAATCTTAAAATTTCATTCTTTTTTGTGTTATTATTAGGTATTTTGTTTAATATGCGGAAATGATACGACGCATTGTCCATAACAATTACTGAATTGTAAGAAACCCCAATAGATAGTGTTGAATTTCGATTCATAAATAAATAAATAAACGAAAAACTAAAAGAAAGTGGAAAATTAAAAACAGAAAAAATGCGAAAAAAATAAAGTAAAAAATACCTTTCTAAATCAAATAATATATCGCCACCGTAAGGTGGCGTAGTTATTATCTGATATATTTAAACGAGAAATTCTTACTATATTAAGTACTATCAAGCTCACCGTAATATATATCTAATATAAAAAATCAATAAAAATCACTAACGCTACTGTGTACTGTAATGGGGAACAAGACTATGCGCGGTATTTAACTCATGCAATTTTCCTCTTTGATGTTTCGTTTGATGTGCCACCGCGCTTAGTAAGAGCCGTCGGCATTACTTTACATTAATATCAAAGGGGTGCCGACTTTGAAATGGCAAACTATATACACAATGTTGCCTTTACTCAAAAATATCTTTAAGTATAAGTAATATATACAAAATTGATATCATTAGAAGTGAAAACTGTTTAAATATGAAGAACGTAGTTAATTAATTTAAGTATATATTTTTTAAGAATATTTTCATATTATCTTTCTAAGAGTCATTGACGAACAATTGAATAGTAAAGTAGAGAGAACATTTTCAAAATATATAAACTTAGGAATTTTCGAAAATATATCTGGCAACCTAGATTCGAAAGTCGGTTCCTTTGTTGGGGTTAGAAGGCGTGGTTGTCTTTTTACATTAATATTAGTTAAACTATAACAGTAACCCCATAATTTTGTGTAGACTTTTATGCACTATTGTTAAAATTTACTACTTAAATTCCAGTAACCATCTATCTATCGTATATACTAGACATATATATTTATGTTGTTTCAGGTAATGTGAAGTGGCCAGCGCGATAGTGTGAGTGGGGACGATGTCGGCAGCTATGCGCTCCACCCTTCAGACCGTGCCGGAAAGTCTGGAGGTAACGAAAAACGCCGACCCCACTATCGGTTCCTCGGCCCAAACGACCAAGACACCTGTGAAGTCCATCTCCGAAGAAAAGTCGAATAGATCTCGTAATTATCACACTCCTTCGTCCACCAATAAGGTAAGTTTTATCTGAAAAATTATAAATTTCATAAACGTCTGCAAAAATATTTTTTTCAATAAAAACCATATACCAAAGTATTTACCCAAAGCGCAGTTACTGTCGTCAGAAGGTTTAAAGTTTTAGCTATGTCTGTATTTGCTTTTACTGTAATCTATGAGATTTAGTTATAAATTCATAAAAATTAGTAAATAATGACTGATGAAGTTATGGAATTATTTTCGTTTAAACCAATAATTATTGATTCATTAGAGATGTGAGTAGAAAAGATTAAGTTGCTATTCATCCTGTATATTTATCAGTCGTTCCACTAAACAGTACATTAAGGTTTATAATCTACTGTTTATAAGATCTTATCTGCTGTTATTTCTTTTGTATGAAACAATTTAAAATATATTTCTATTGAATTTCTTTATTTGTTTTATATCATCAAAATAAAAATATTTTGCAGACGTTTATCATATATATAATAAATTATAATATGTTCCGTGGTTGAGGTTTAGTGTTGTAAAATTCGTAAGATCAACCTGCTGTGCTGCTTGTAAAGGTTTGGTTCAGCGGAAGTGTTTTTCGTGTATTTATAATTCTAAATGAAATATCTAAAAACATCATTATCGTCGTTACTTAATTAGTCTACCTCTATAGACTCATTCATACAATCTAACGATACAAGTGGCTAAAAATAAACATTATAAAATTGATTAACGATAATAATTTAGATAAGAAATTAATTAAGATTACTATTCACCAAACAAATTTAAAACCAGGCTAAATAGCATTATAGTCGTAGTTTACGTTTCTAGAGTTTAATAATCGGGCTGAGCCGGACTGCGGCGATGATTCATCACTCGTAGCTCCCAAGAAACGGGTAGGAATGAAACGACAACCGGACTGCGGCTGTAGCCGTCTGGTAGATGTATTAAGGGCAATTAGCCCCTACATTAAGGACGTATTTACTTAAGTTTAAATATGCAAGGCAATTTTCAATCGTTTATTGAAATGGAGAAGACAATTCCCGAAATAAGTTAAACATACTAAACTATAACAGACCTTGAATTACTGTCTTTACATACTTAATGTGCTTCTATCCTCTGCAGAATTGACATATTTGAGGTTTTGCGTAGCGAAAGTAAAGATAATAATAATTATAATAACAAAAAATGTCTTTATCAAAAAAAATACAAAGAAATAATAAATATAATAAAATATAATAAAATTTTTATTCTTATGTCAATGCCTCCCGCTGTCTAGCTTAGAACTACTCTACTGAACCATTCAAAGACAAAAAGAAGTTAAGGGAAATCCATTAAATGGCGCATAGTTTACAAAAATTCTAAATGTGAATATTCTTTACATTATACAATAATAACAGTTGTAATTACAAATAGACAATAAATAAACCAAATTCTTAGGAAGTTAAAATAAAAAAAAAACGAATTATATATCGTCATTACCCTAATCTTTATTGGCCTACCTGTCGCAGTCCGGTCATGGGGTATTGATGACAAAAATCTGAGACGGCCACAAAACAGTTGTTTGACATTAGCATTTGATATAGATCGCCCAACGAAAGTTTGGGACTGCCACGTGGCCTCTCGTTCAATGCGCAGTGGTTTTTTTACGAGCGTTACGATAACAACGACCGTTCTGAAAGCTTGTCAATGTGGTAGCTAGAATGGTTTTGTAAACTGTATTTAGCTACGAATATGCTGAGAGAGTTTCTGAGTTGTTTTTTAAATGTATGGATTTTTTTAGTTTAAAGTGGGCAGTAACAAAATTTATATAAAATAAATTCTTCTTAATTATGTTGGCATCATACATTAAAAATTAATTTAAGATGTATAATATATTTTTATTTCCGTCCGCCACTGATAGAAAGACTCCGCCTACCTGCGCCGACTAACACGTGGCTGTCACAAACTTTCGTTGGGAGACCTATACCAATCGCCACAATCCGGACACACCGTAATAATGCTACAACTCCTGGTCTACCCTTCAAAAAAAAGGACATCAGAGTACAGAATATGATAAGAAACACAATAATAGAAGATTGTAGAAACATAAAACACTTATTGGTAAAAATATACACTAAACAGGATCAATTAGTTCCAAATTTAGTTGTTTAATGAGTTAAAAACATCTTTAAATAGAAATTACACTATTACCAGTCGTGTTAAAGTAACACTCAAAAAAATCGATTTTACTGTTTGGATTAGAAAGAAACAAAATTAACAGTAAAGTTAAATAAACTGCACATATATGCAGTTGAGAACTTAACAAGACAAGTCCTTTATATATCAAGTAAATACGAATAATAGTCTAGGGGGATCTGTTTTCTATAGGAAGCTATTTTTTGGCTGGAATTCCTTCAGGATGTGCCCGATAGCGATAATCACGATATGCACCAGTCGTTAACCCTGTGCTAAATTTTTTCTTTTACAAAATCTGAAAAAAGTGAACATTTCTCATTCTTTTGCTCCTATTTTTGTATATAATTCGGAAAATAATGCTCCTAGAAAAACATTGATAAGAAGTTAAGAGTTTCGTTATTTAATTTTACATAATATTTCGATAGTTAGTTAAATTGAAAATTTAATGTTTATAACAATAGCAATAATTGTAAAAAAAAGTACAAAAAAATGAAGTTTATAATTTAGTTGTTTTTGACCAGCTAAACTTACAACTTCCATATTCCGCCTAGAAAAACTTTTTAATATGATAACATGTGTGCTAAATTTCCTTAAGATCGGTCGGAGAGTCTTTGCATAATAATTTTGCAATCCAGCCCTCAAGAAAAAAAATCGCAAATTTTTAAATTGTAAAGCAATAACGTAGGAAGCAGATGGGAATCGCGCTAGCATCAAATAGATGAATATGTACCTACATAAAAATTGCTGAAGTAACTGTTAGACTCATAAACAGAGGCACTACAAAAAAATTATGCGGGGTTATGTTTTTTAAAATATGTTTTATGCAAATATTTTTTATCATTTAATATATTCTTATTTGTTTGTATACTGTCTAAAAATTTCAAAAACAGCTTATGATATTAAAATTTCGTCATATTGTAGTCGAACCAGTTTCTTCCGTGTTTATACCCCAATACGCTTTCACTATTAAGCTACAAAATAAGTTAATTTATAATTTGTTAAATCTATAGCTTGCTGTACTTCTTAATCAGTGTCAGGTAATTACAGGGGCAGTAGCTTGTGGCACGAGAGCTAATCTGACTATTACGAGGACAAGCCTCTCGCAGATTCAGAGACTAGCCTGTGCATGCATCACTGGTGCAATGAAAGTAATCGTAAATCTCACGCTACTACACATTTAAATAGGTTGATCAAACTTGGAAAATGCCCCAAGATGACATGCAAAATAAATTAACTTTGTAAGAAAATCCACCACAAAACTGGGTAGTAAATCTGAATCGGACAAAACATATTGGGGCTAAACCAAAATGCCATTAATTGGTATACGAAAGGCTCCAAGATAGATGAAGGAATAGGAGCAGGGGTTTTTGGACCTAGAGCCAAACACTCAGAAAACCTGGGTGCATACCCAAGCATCATTCAAGCGGAAATCCGCTCCATTGAAAGATGTGTAGAGTTTAATATCAAAAGGAACTATTGTACACAAAAGATTGTAATCATGTCAGATAGTCAAGTAGTTATCAAAGCACTGAACTCACACACAATCAGATAAGCTGGCTAAAAAAGAATTTGAAACCCCATATTTGGGACCAGCACCATCTTGTGGAATTCGCAGTGGTATAGTCTTCGAAAAACTATTGAAAGAAATGGCTAAAAAAATGCAAGTACTGGAACGATCGAAAAGAACTAATATAACCGAAGACGCTCCTAGTGAGCTATAACCAGAAGAAATCTTTCAATTATTATAACGGGAATATTAACCGGGCACATAAAAAAAAACTAGGATTGGCAGAGGAAGCAAAGTGCAGATTCTTTAAGAAATAAATAAAATCTCAGCTAACCGGGCACTGCCGATTAAAGGGACACATAAAAAACTAGGATTGGCAGAGGAAGCAAAGTGCAGATTCTATGAGAAATAGGATAAAATCTCAATACACATACTCTCAGAATGCAGATAATTACGTAATTCTAGGATAAAATACCTAGGCTTATACGAAATAAAAGAGAAAGATCTACTTAACTTGAACCCCAACGATATCCTAAACCTAAACGTTCTAAAGCGGCAGTTTTACATAGCAGTGGATTGTCATCGCAGCGACTGTTTGGTGGTGGGTAAACCTCTACTGCTATGATTTTACTGTTATATCCTGATTCACATATTGCGAATGAAAGGGATAAATCAAAATGGCTCTTACTAAAAAGCAGAGGGTGTACGGCATTATTATGTGTTTATTACTACAAAAAAGTTGTCTAGGCGAAGATACACGCAAAAACAATATTGGGTAAAGCCACCTTTATTGAATAGCCCAAATTTTGATTTAGAGAATCACTTATTGATTGAAATCGTTCTCCTAGCGATTATTACATCGTTCAGAAATTCCATTTCATGAAACCATGTAATTGTTGGAATGTACACATTATCTGTACCCGATCCTGTACTTTTGCTTTCAAGAAATTCCTTTTTTTCTAATAGGTATGTAGACCTTAGAGAAGCTATTTTCTTTTTGACAATTTCTTTGGAAATACCCATTTTTCAGCAATATCAGCACGTGCTGCTTTTCTTTTGTTATGATTTTTATAATGTGGCGATTTAACTTGCCATAGACATTCATTTTCAGGGTATAAATCAATCAGTTTGAAAATTTTATCGTCCGAGAACGCTATTCGGTTAACAGATTTCGCCATTTTTTTGTGACATATAACTACTGCTATACGAAAACTAGAAAAATTTCTAGCTATAGCAGTCAATCTTATCGCACTCAACTTTCATCACAGTTATGTGATTCACATAAAGATATTACTAGCAGTAAGGTCACGCCTCCTAAACAGTCGCTGCGATGACAGTCCACTGCTATGTAAAACCGCCGCTTAAGAAAGATAGGACTAGAAGAGCTGCAGTTTGAGGAAGCAAGAAAAGAGGGACACAATATATCTTATAGGTCTCAGGTGTACAGACATACATACATGTAATTTTAATTACATGAGTAGGTACTAAAATAGGAATTACATTAGTACATTTAATTACAATTCCATGGCGAATCGAATTTACAAAAACTTCTCATACATTTTGGATAAATTTTAGGAACCCTTGTGTAATTTTGTTTTGTCAAATCCTATACACCTACATTTCGTAAACATGCATACGTTATTGAACTTTGTAAAGTAATTTTAATGGATTAGTAGTTTTACTTATAAAATTTAATTGTAATTGGATAATTTACATAGTATAATTACAAATTACTTTTAAAAAAGTACATAAATACAATTAAAAATTACACGACCAAAAAGTAACTTTTTAACTATTAATTACCTTAGCTCTGTTCTCAATCAGTTTTTTCTTTCTTACATCACTTATTTATGTTTATTGTTAAGTGAATGACAACGTATCGTAATTGGTTTGGATAAACTTTTCTTTAATTTATTTTCTTAGTTTTGTCTTATCAGAAATTTATATTAATTAAATACTGTGCACTGTTCAAGACATTTAAAGAAAAGGATGAGAAATTGTAAAACACTAACGATAGAGAAAATCTAATAATATATTTGAATTTTATAAAAAATCCTATCTTTTGAATACATACAACTAGCTGTACCCGGCGCGCGTTGCTACGCCAGCAACTAAAATAAATTTAAGAAAAATAAAAGAGAAGAAGAGATAGAGAAGGAAAGAAAGTTTATAGTTTTGTTTTATTTATCGCACCAAAAATATATTTTTCGAACTTATATTTATACGAATTCGTGTAGATATCTATTAATCAGTATTAAATTTGATACATGGAAGCGCCATCTGGTGGTAACTTCCATTAATACGAATATCATATTCATCTTACCCGTTAAAAATACATCATCATACTGATTTTCCTGACAATAGGTTGAACGGGACAGATGTTGCTAGTCTGCAGCGCCACCTGGTGGCGAGTGGCATCAATGAGCATATCACACAAACCTTCTCCGTGGAAAAATACATATACATACCAATTTTCACGACAATCGGTTGAACGGGACAGAAGTTGCTACTCTGCAGCGCCACCTGGTGGCGAGTGGCATCAATGAGTATATCATATAAACCTTTTCTGTGGAAAAATACATATACATACCAATTTTCATGACAATCGGTTGAACGAGACAGAAGTTGCTAGTCTGCAGCGCCACCTGGTGGCGAGTGGCATCAGTGAGCATATCATACAAACCTTTTCCGTGGAAAAATAAATATACATACCAATTTTCATGACAATCGGTTGAACGGGTCAGAAGTTGCTAGTCTGCAGCGCCACCTGGTGGCGAGTGGCGTCAATGAGCATATAAGACAAACCTTCACCGTGGAAAAATACATATACGTACCAATTTTCATAATAATCGGTCCAGTAGTTTTTGAGTTCATTGAGTACATACAGACAAACATTCATTTTTATATATATAGATATTTGTAAAGTAAATACAAACTGTATGTGCAATTATATTGTGTTTTTGGTGTTAGTTCTGATTAATATTCTACACTAATTCACTGATATTTTAATAAGTATGTTTTATATACAAAAACTAATAATTATTTAAATTACCCATAAAATCTTTTGAGTACATCTTTATTGTTGAGTAAAAAAGAACTGTAAGGGCAATTAAATTGTATTTTTGAAGTTAATTTGGCTAATTTGCTTAAATCTTAATAAGTACCCAAGGTAGACAAAAAAAAATAAAGCTCGTATTTATCGTTTAATGGCTCAAACCTCATGTTAATCTCTATTTTCTGTACAAATAAATAATTATTAGAAATAATAAGTTTTATATTCCTACAGTAACGAATGTTGGAATTGTAGCCATTTCCTAACAAATATACATATAGATAGATAACCCGTTCAACACCTTGAACGTTCAAGTGGTTGCATAACTTATGTGTGTATAATATTGTATAGTTTAACTAATATCAATGTGAAAAGACAACCACGCCTACCAACCCCAACAAAGGACCCGACTTTCAAATCTATGTTGCCAGATATATTTCTGAATATTCCTAAGTTTATATATTTTGAAAATGTTTTCTCTACTTTACTATTCAATTGTTCATCAATGACTCTTAGAAAGATAATATAAAAATCTTCTTACAAAATATATACTTAAATTAATTAACTAGCTTCTTCATATTTAAACAGTTTTCACTAATGAAATCAGTTTTGTATATATTACTTACCTATACATAGATATATTTTAGAGTGATGGCAACATTGAGTTATAGCACCCTGCTTTTTAATATTTTTGTCGGCTCCTTAGATATAGATGTTAAGAAATGCCGACGCCTTTCTAAGACTATGTACCGACAAGATCTGTTTCTAAACATACAGAAGAGTCGCTAATAGGAACCGACCATGGTAGTAACGTAAATGTAGTTAAATTTCGGAGTTGATTTGGCAGAGCCACTCTGTACCGAAATGGAAATCGGCATGGAACGAGTTTTAGCGAGTGGTTCGACTTCTGAACCTGCATAATTGTTTCATTTTAAAACTAGTTACAGTAGCGTCGGTGTGTTTATTGGAGAAATTGGTAAGAAATTATTTATAAATCTATGGCGTTTTGGCGACCATTTGAAACGGGTGATCAAGATCCATCATCGTCGCAATTATCAATAGATGATAATTATATTAATGACAGTCTCGAATTAAAACACAGAGATTTACACGTTCAATGTCAACGCGTTGTTTTAAATATGTATCATTGTTTGAAAAAAGAAAATGGTGGAATGACTGACACTGCGATTGTTTCGAGAATTCATGAATTAACACGAATCGGGAATACGACGATATATAAAATTGTTAAATTAGGAACTGTTATGGATCATTCTTTAAAACGAAAGCGACCAAATAAAAAATTGGGTAGGGTTGACACTGCTGCAAAGGACGTTATTCAACGAACAGTTTATAACTTTTACAAAGAAAATAAAGTGCCTACTTTAGAAATGATTCGTGAGAAATTGAGAGATTTTCCTGAATATAATTATGCAAGTTTGGAAACACTGCGCGAGGTTTTGTTGAGTTGTGGATTTAAATATAAGAAACTAGATAATCGGATGATAATAATGGAATCTAAGCGTATCGTAGAACTTAGACAAGGGTATTTGTGCAAAATAAAAGAATATCGCAACTTAAACAGAAATATAATTTATTTAGACGAAACCTGGTTCGATACGCATGATGTTGTCAAGTACGGCTGGGTTGATAACACAAACAATTGTGCTTTAAATGCACCGTGTTCAAGAGGACAACGTGTTATTATTCTTCATGCCGGAAGCAAAGATGGTTTTGTAACTAATGCGTTGCTATTGTCGGCCAAAAATATAACAAAGTCTTCTGCCGATTATCACGAAGATATGACAGCCGATTTATTTGAAAAGTGGTTTGTCGAACAGCTCTTGCCTAACATATCGCCGAATTCAGTAATTGTTATGGACAATGCGTCGTATCATTCCCACATATTAAACAAAATACCTAATACCAACACAAAAAAGGATGAAATTTTAAGATTTATGGCAATCAAAAATATCAATGTTCCTAAAAAGGTGCCAGTAAAGAAGGAATTAATAAGAATGATCAAAAGTCAGAATTTTAAAAATGAATACGTCATTGACACCATTTGCAGCAGACATGGTCATACCCTTTTGCGTTTACCTCCATACTACTGTATTTTTAATCCAATCGAAATGGTTTGGAGTGCTGTAAAGAAACGTTTACGAAAATATAATCAGTCACCAACCTTAAGCGCAGTTGTTCTTGATAATATTCGAGAGGTAATTAGTGGCATTAATAGCGATGTATGGAAAAATTGTGAAGCACATGTTATAAACATAGAAAAGGAATATCCTGTTCTACTGCCAATAGCACCATTAGTTATTCAACCTGGAAACGATTCTACTTCAGAAGACTCTGACAATTCTTGTTAGTCATTCCAACCAATTTCCTTTACAGCTATAGTGATGTATCTTGAAAACTTGTTTTCAAAAACAAACTAATTTTATATTCTTACTAACATACCCAACCCTTTCCTTTCCAGGCAAGGAAGGCTCATACCTCCTGGTGGTCCTTGCTGGACAGACAATCTTTTAAGATTGTCTGACAAAATGAGTATTATTTGTACACAATTGTTATAAAAATATTATGAGTTATGTACTATTTGAATAATGAGTTAAATGTTCTTATTAATAACTAAAATTAACAAGTTTTAATTTGAAAGAATTAATTTGTTATTTGACAATTTTCAAATTGATACAAAATTTACAAATATACAAAAACCGTTTTTCTTTTGAAATTTAAAACAAAAATTAATAAAAATTTATGAACCCTTTTTATTTAATTCCACGCCAATGGTCGGAAATGTCATCAAAGGCACTTAAAAACCGCCAAAGAAAACAAATTTTCACATTTAGATTGGATAGACTATACAATACATTTTTTAACACATAGGTGCCAGATCCCGTCTTTGTTTGATTTTTTAGTTTATATTTCTGTAAACAGGAACACGATGACAGTACTTCTAAAAAAATGTCTATTGTTTTGATTATATTTTAATATTTCCCAGAGAAAACTCTTGACAAATAATGAAATATCCTACAACCTATATGTGTAATATAGGTTATAATCTAGCAAGATCTGTTTTGGATAGAACATTTTCTATAGGATTTTTTTTTGTTGCTGGAATCCTTTCAGGATGTGCCCAATATCAATAATCTCGATATGCGCCAGTCGCAAACCTTGTGCTTAATTTTTTATTTAACAAAATCTGAAAAAAAATTTAAAATTTTTCATTTTTTTTTGCTCCTATTTTCGTATATAATTCGAAAAATATTGCTTCTAGAGAAAAAATTATTAAAAATTAAAAGTTTCGTTATTTCATAAAGTATTATTACAGAAAACTGTATAGTTGTGCCAAAGTCAATGTAAAATTTTTTGCTCTTTGTCGGACTTTTAATGCCTTTGATAGCAATGCCGACCATTGACGTGGAATTAAATAAAAAGGGTTCATAATTTTTTATTAATTTTTGTTTTAAATTTCAAAAGAAAAACGGTTTTTGTATATTTGTAAATTTTGTATCAATTTGAAAATTGTCAAATAACAAATTAATTCTTTCAAATTAAAACTTGTTAATTTTAGTTATTAATGAGAACATTTGACTCACTATTGAAATAGTACATAACTCATAATATAACAATTGTCTACAAATAATACTCATTTTGTCAGACAATCTTAAAAGACCACGAGGAGGTATGAGCCTTCCTTGCCTGGAAAGGAAAGGGTTGGGTATGTAAGAATATAAAATTAGTTTGTTTTTGAAAACAAGTTTTCAAGATACATCACGATAGTTGTAAAGGAAATTGGTTAGAATGACTAACAAGAATTGTCAGAGTCTTCTGAAGTAGAATCGTTCCCAGGTTAAATAACTAATGGTGCTATTGGCGGTAAAACAGGATATTCCTTTTCTATTTTTATAACATGTGCTTCGAAATTTTTCCATACATCGCTATTAATGCCACTAATTACCTCTCGAATATTATCAAGAACAACTGCGCTTAAGGTTGGTGACTGATTATATTTTCGTAAACGTTTCTTTACAGTACTCCAAACCATTTCGATTGGATTAAAAATACAGTAGTATGGAGGTAAACGCAAAAAGGTATGACCATGTCTGCTGCAAATTGTGTCAATGACGTATTCATTTTTAAAATTCTGACTTTTGATCATTCTTATTAATTCCTTCTTTACTGAAACCTTTTTAGGAACATCGATAGTTTTGATTGCCATAAATCTTAAAATTTCATTCTTTTTTGTGTTATTATTAGGTATTTTGTTTAATATGCGGAAATGATACGACGCATTGTCCATAACAATTACTGAATTGTAAGAAAACCCAATAGATAGTGTTGAATGTCGATTCATAAATAAATAAATAAACGAAAAACTAAAAGAAAGTGGAAAATTAAAAACAGAATAAATGCGAAAAAAATAAAGTCTAAAAAAAATACCTTTCTAAATCAAATAATATAACGCCATCGTAAGGTGGCGCAGTTATTATCTTATATATTTAAACGAGAAATTCTTACTATATTAAGTACTATCAAGCCCACCGTAATATATATCTAATATAAAAAATCAATAAAAATCAATCACGCTACTGTGTACTGTAATGGGGAACAAGACTATGCGGGGTATTTAAGTCATGTCGCATTTTGCAATTTTCCTCTTTGATGTTTCGTTTGATGTACCACCGCGCTTAGTAAAAGCCGTCGGCATTTCTTTACATTAATATCAAAAGGGTGCGAACCGACTTCGAAATGGCAAACTATATACACAATGTTGCCATTACTCAAAAATGTCTTTAAGTATAAGTAATATATACAAAATTGATATCATTAGAAGTTCATTAATTAATTTAAGTATATATTTTGTAAGAATATTTTTATATTATCTTTCTAAGAGTCATTGACGAACAATTGAATAGTAAAGTAGAGAGAAAATTTTCAAAATATATAAACTTAGGAATATTCGGAAATATATCTGGCAACCTAGAAAGTCGGTTCCTTTGTTGGGTTTAGAAGGCGTGGTTGTCTTTTCACATTAATATTAGTTAAACTATAACATTGTCGTTTTTAATAAAGCGTGTTATCAATAGATATTAAAAAAGAATATTATTATTCTAACGCTTTACAAGCTTTGAAAAACATTTTCAAAGACAATGACCGTTCAACTAAGAAAAAACAACTACTTCCCGCGCTATATGCCCCGACGGATATTGGATTACACTTCAAAGTCAAACGGGGTTGGCATATCTAATAGATAATTTAAACCAACCATTCTGGTGTGCAGTTAGAAGGGACAACATAACTTGTAGACCGGTTTCGGCCTATTGGGCCTCGTCAGTACAAGGTATATGTTATCCGTCAGCGATTATGCTTTAAGTCGGAAACATTCTGACAGACTTGAAATAATGACATTTGTTTCTCCCCTAGGGCAGAAACAACTGTCAGTTTCTGACTGACAGTTGCATTGGTCTGACATTGTCTTGTTTCGACTGGCAAAACAGGGATCAAAACTAGCTGTTTCATTAATGCATGCGATATGAAAAATAAATTTAATAGATATTGATCAAAAATAATAAAAATGTTACTCTTTTTTAATTGATATCAAATATTTTTTAAAACAAATTTTAACATTTTTTTTTGAATTTCCATGATTTTTTTCATTAAATATTACAATAAACGTTCCATAAAAAGCATAACTTTACAAATGATTAAAACACAATAACTGTATTTCTATACTGATGCCATAAACTTGCTGTAACTTGCGTCTCTCCATGCTTTGGAGTTTATCGCGTTGAATCCACTCGGATGACTGTCGATTGTACTCTGGAGTGGAGTAATGGATGTTTCATCGATTGTAATATATCCATTTAACAATTCGTTTTATTACGAATGTTGCTAAACATTGCACCGTATCATCAACACGTTGTTTTTGATTGATTGTGAGACGCGCGATACTTTGCACACCGCTTTTGCATGTCCAAATATTCATGCATGGTATAACTAGCACGATTCTTTGATAATTTTAGAGTCTCAGCTATCTCAAGTAAACGATTATTTAAGATTTCTCTCATTGGAATTTTTTGAAAATTTTCAGATTTTGAAAATTTTAGAAAGTATACAAACAAGAATATATTCAATGACATTAAGAAGAAATTGAAAAAATATCGCACCCAGCGAGACTTGAACTCGCATCCTTCAGCTCTACGCGCTGATGCTCTAACAACTAAGCTATAGGTATAGGTGCTTAGCCATCGGATCGCGAAACGGTCGTTAAATTCAACTCATGCCACATGTGACACTTACTCACTTTCTCCTTAAGCCCATATAGGATGACGTTAATGAGAGAGAGACTTTGTCAAATCGACAATTGAAACAATGACTCTAGTCATTTTAGCGTAGAGCTGAAGGTTGCGAGTTCGAGTCTCGCTGGGTGCGACTTTTTTCAATAATCGTTTAAGCTATGGTTTCCTAGGAAAGCGGTGCCGTAATATAACGGCCGCTATAAAACGTTGTTATTATTTTTACCACGCGTGGTTTTTAAGAAAACGGTGGGCAACCCCGCTACACAATAAAGCGGCACCGTCATTTTGGTGACGGCCGTCATAACGGTGGAAGACAGTGCGGTCAACGTTTTTTATCTTCGGAGCGGTGTGGAGTTTGTTTATTTTCATTCAATTGGGAATTGGGAACTGTTTCGTAGAATTATTTTTCTTAGTTTAAATTTTATTTTTTAAGATTTTGTTACTACTGGTGTCAAACGAAAATATTGTCTAAATTTTTCATCATTTGTTTGAAGGTGACGACATATTAAGATTTCGTAGACGCCTTCAGTTTTCCGTTTCCTAAAAATCTCACTTTCTTCCGACCTTTTCGTTTCTTTTTCCGATGAAGACTCGTCGTCCAAAAATATTATCATTGCCAAGTCCAAATCATCCATTTTTTGCTTTTAATACAGAAACACCTTAATTATTGTCAAATAATGAAACTTAACACAAGATATAAAACAAAATATAAACACACAAAACGAAAGCAAATACAAAAATGGATTTAGGCGGTCAATAACGTTGAGCTGTTACTTTACATCTGTGCTCACCGATAGCGGCCGTCTTGAACGCTAATAAAAAACGGCCGTCAAATTACGGCCGCTTTATTGCGGCACCGCTATCCTAGGAAACCAAAGCTTTACTAAAGAATCCATGGTTACGGTCTCCTAACCGAATAAAAATATAAGACAGTCCCAGCTATTTCCTTCAACTTCACTTTTCAATCTATAAAAACTAAAGAACTACTTTATTAACACATGCAATTCTTTTTATCTATCATCCCTTACGGTATTCTCACCTGGGGTGGTGCGTCAAATTATATCATATTGGATACAAAAATGATACAAAAACTTATTTTAAAGGTTATGTACTAAAAGCCCATACTCTTCTCAACGGTTTGGCTTCGCGGGTATCCCATCCCTTAGGATTTATGAAGGCTGTGATATTAAAACGGATTAATATCACTCATTTAATGCAACTTTATTTTATTTAACCCTCAAGAGAAAAGAATATCTTTATTCACAGAACTCTCTGTCATGACTTAACATAAAAACCAATTTTTAAGATATATTTATATATCTACTCTTAATTGATGGTCTTGTTATTCTTTTTCATCTTTCCCAAGCTTATTTTATATTTAGGACTAATTGTTTTAAAACAAACAAACAGTTTTTCACTTAGACACTTATTCTACAAGAGGGTTTTGCTGGTAACCTAATCTTGTATAAACAAAACATACCCAAAAATTTCTATGACATTATAAAATATAAAATAATATCCATTTTATTATACCGTAGATAAATTTTGAACTTATAGGCGTCATTTAGATAATGAAAATAATAATGTTCTATTATATTTGTCAACACCGTCAGTCGGGCATTTGTACTGTTGGGAACTTATAATATATACACTTTGAATGAGCCATCTATGCCAGAATTTTCATGTCACATGCCAATACCAGATTCTCTAAAGACCTAAGAGCCTTAAAACTGTTCTAAACGTTATTTCTTCTATCATAGCTCTAAAATATTTAATAAATTCAATGTTTTTTATTGATTAAAATATCATTATTAATGATATTAATAAAAGAAAAAGTTATTCGACCACGGTTAAATTCTCTATCCATTGATGATCTTGCCCAAATACTTAATACACATTTCACTACTCATTGAATTTATTTGACATACAATACTTTTATACATAATATAATAAAATTTAATAATTTAATTAAAATAAACAGTCAATAAACAATAAATTTTAAAATTTCACCACAGACAGCACGTGCTATGTAGTGTCACCGTTGACGGTCTCGCCTTTTATTATTCATCAGATTTCTCAAGATGATTTAATTTGAATTATTTTTTATTCTGTATGTCATTATTTGATATTTAAATTCTTATTATTTTTATTTTTATGTACATATAATTTGGACTGAATAAATCGATATTTGATTTGAAAGATTGAACCATTTTTTCACAATAATAAAAGTTGTTTTACTCACAATGCTATAACTCAAGAACTAATTATCGGTTAGCTGTAAAATTTATACAATATTGTTTTAAGGGTTAGTAGTAATTAAAAATCATATGGATTTAATTATAGTAACGACATCTATTTGTCAGTCTGCGAACTTTTCAGTCCATCTGTACATGTAAGTTCGCGTATATAGATACCTTCGGTTAGGTTTGTAATAAAAAAAGCAGGAGGTTCTCAATTCAACCATATTTTTATTTATAATCAATCCGATTTGAAAAATTCTTTTAGCATTCAAAAGAGTAGAGTGTCTGTGTGGGCCCATAGAAATTTGGTTAAGGTCTAGTCATCAGTGTGGAAGATATTCCAGGAAATACCACAAAAATCAACAAAATAAGCTCTGCAGTTAATATGTTAATAAGGATGTATATCATAAAAACATAATAATTAGCCCTTTACTGTCCCACTCTAATAAAGCCAAAGGCCTCTTCTCACAAGGAGAAGAAATGACATTAAATCGATTAGCTAGCTCACTACGGATTGGTGATTTCAGACAATGAAGTCCACGTTTCATCACGATATTTTCCTTCACCGTACATGCATGGTGTTTCTAGGTGATAGACAATTTACTTATGTCTCCAAAAAGTCACATTGGTACATATCGGGATTGAACTTAGTAACTTTTGCACGGTATTCGAAAAGTTTTGAAAATAGTACATCATGAATTTGCGCCGACATCTGACAAAGCCAAGTAGCAACTAAAAATCTTTATTTAAAAAAAAAATGGAACCAACTAGGCATCGGATTTCGATTTCCTTGAAGTCGGCTACTAAATTCAGATTTCGAATGTTAGTAACTCAAATCTTTTACAAAGATATAAACCATTGGAGCCGACTTCAAGAAAATCGAAATCAGATGCCCAGTTGGTTCCAATTTTTTTTAGAAATAAAAATAATTTATTTCTGGCTTTTTAGTGCATTTTGTAAGGTGGTTCAATTTTTTGGAAATCGTTTTTTATTGGATTTCTGGTCGATTGGGTTATATACCCTGTAACCCTTTTTTCTGTCGCTATTTAAACGTACACGCCGTCCGCCAAAACGTCCCAGAACATGCATAGGTTTTAAAATTGTTACGGGATTTTTATAAAAAAAAATACATGCAGATTGATTGACAGATGAAGAATTGTTAAAAAAAATATATTCAACCAAATCTGAAACTTCTAGAGTACCTAACTAAAAGAAAAGACTGGTCGCTTAATTTACACTCCCTAATGTCTTATCTACTGTTATAATGTGAACTAAACTGAAAAAAAACCTTGTCAGTCAAATATACACTTACATACACATTGTTTTATAAGATACTATATATATATTAATTTCACACTTTTTTATTTTTGATCTGGTTTCTTTTCATGTAAACCTTGTTACACCTTTTATTATTTATCTTTATCATAATTATTTATACCAGTTACTAAGTTGTCTATATCTACCTGTACACTCATCAAATATAAACAAAAAATAAAGGTGTGGTGTCTTAGTGAATCATCATTAGCTTATTAAACCCATAATATGTATATGGAATTATCCATTTATATCTACAAATAAAGCTATAATATATTCGTGGAATGAAAGATATCGAAGAGTAGCTTGATTTCACCCGTAAATGAAAGTGATATTTTACTTTCTACCAGTGATTACAACTGGTTTTGGTATTTTTTCCAGTTCACATCGATTTAAGGTTAGGTTTACTTTTTAATCCGAAAGTTTGTCAATAACGTCATTTTTGCATTAACATGTGATTAATAAAAACTATTATATTTCTTCGTACGTTTAAAATTGTTGCAAGAGGATATACTACACCACAACAATAAATAATAAAATTCATTGTTTTTGTCGGTATTTAATCATAGTGCTTGTTATAAATAAAAGGTGTTAAAATAATTGCAGTGAAAAATGTATTAGTATACTTATACATTGCAATAGTTTTTAAACTGTAGCAAAAATGTTTGTTTGGAGGGTAAAAAAAATAAAAACTAGGATCTTAATGCGGATGTGGTTGGTTACTAAAATAACTCCATTGTTAGTTTTTATAATTGTCCAAGTCCAGGTTAATTTTTTATAATATATACATTTCTCACATTAAAAATATGGTATATAGGCCGGTGACGGTATTTTTTTTGTAATCCTTTCAAAAGAATGGAAGGTTAATAGCTTAAGGAATTAGGATTATATACTCTAGGTTTATAGGGTTTAGTGTTATGGAGTTGGTATATTTGTGTTCTACAGCAGCTTATACTAGAAAAAATATATTGTTCCGCTTTTCCTAGGTTATTAAAGCTATGTTTCTTATGGAACGTTTTGTGGCGAGCGAAGTGAATCTAGGGACAGATAAAAAAACGTTGCGTGGGATATATACCTTACTTCCGCGGTAAGAGAAAAACGCTCGCACATATAATAGTTTATTGCATGGCATTGTATTCTATACTTCTTATGATACATTCAAGCGATCGTGGTGAACGTAAAAAAAACGAAACCAATAAATGTTGTACTAATTATTGTAATACAATAGTCCTTGGTAGGTGAAGACAATTGTGTGGCAAGAACTGGGGCCTGAACCTCTGGTTCTACACTCAGGTCATTAGGCCAATGTTAACATATGGTTTCGTGGTGTGGTGGAGTAGAACGCAGCAGTTCGAGGCGACCAGGCAGCTGGGAAGCATTCAAAGGCAGGCGAGTCTGAATGTTAAGGGGTCATAGGGACCGCACCAACGGACGCACTACAGGTTTTGCTCAACTTACCACCATTGCATATCTATATACAGGGCGAGGCTATGGCAACTATTCACAGGTTGGTACAAGGCCAGACTCCCATTACCTTATTAAAGGGAAAAAAGCAAGCAGAGCCATATGATAGGGTTAAGACGGATCAAATAATGAGTATGACTCAGGACAGAATAGTTTTCCAGGTATAGCTTTGCGAGAAACTTTCGAGTGGAATTACTGGAAAGGGACTCGTATAACAATGGCTCCCCAATTCAAGGGGAGTCAATCTGGTATACCTATGGCTGAAAGACTGGGAAAGGCACAGGATACAAATCCAACTAAGAGGAATGGAGACTAGAGAAGGCCCAGGAGTGGTGGGAAAAATCACCGGGCAAGTGGCAAGCCAAAGTCTTCATAAAAGGGCAGTTGGCGAAGTTTTCTGCAGAGCTGCTATAACAAAGGCGAAACGATGTCAGAATGATTGTCAGTCTCTACAGAGGACATTGTCGGCTCAGAAAACACATAAGTCAGCTGAACTTAGCAGATGAAGACATCTGTCGATACGGCCAAGATGAGGAGGAAACCGCATTTTATGTCCTATGCCAATGGGCAGGACTGGCAAGGACGAAAGGGAAACCGACTGCTTCAAGTTACGTGGAGAGGCCACTGTCAAGGCTATTAAGTCTTATTAAGAAGGCGGGGTTAGACAAGGTGCTCTAATCCTATTGTATAGATGATGGGTGTTCACAATAGATATGTAAAGGTCGCAGTGATACAAGCTAACAGCCAACCCAATATATCTATCTATCTAATTAAGATAAAAAAATTTATGAATCCAAAAACACAAAAAAAATAACGTAAAAAATAACAAAAGTTTACAAATAAAAAATTGGAGAAAACCATAAAAGTAGGAAAAATCATAAAAAATTGTTTATCATAATTTTTATAAAATACTGAAAACAAAATGATCCAAAATGGCTTTTATTTTTAGATGTAGAAAAAAGTAAAGTAAAGCTTCTGTCGATCAAATGGTTCGAATCGAATTATTTCTTAAACATTTCGTGACTGGCGATATTGCTACCAGTAAATAATTTATTATTTTATTCGATATCAATTCTATCTTCTGTCTAATCGTAATATTTAGTTACTTTTTTAATATTTTTTTCCATTTATTACAGTGGGTTTTTGTCAGTAGAAGTACATGATTTGTGTAATATCTTGGTACTAAAATCTTTTGAATTGATTTTTGTATCGTTCTCTTTTAAACGCTCTACTTAGTTTAGCACAATTGCAGAAATGTATGAGATTTCTTATTATATAACAATGTGCATGTAATTCGTTGCAACAAGAATATTTAATTAATAATTTATAACTTCATTCATTCAGCTATCCTTTTAATTCTTCGTTTTGGCGGACGTAGTAAGTTACAAGTAGCGACAGAGCGTAATGCAGAATATACCTTACTGCTGAAAAAAGCGAACACATGCGACAGTTTAGAGTATATTCTATCGATAGGAATCGTATGTTGACAACCTTTTTAGTTTTTAGTATACATATCGCAATATCTGAGAGAACCGGCGCGTCGCTCATTGTATTATTATTATTACAAAAGCGGGTGTCAATCCATCTGCAATTTTATTCATAAAGAACGAGAAATACCGAAAAAAAAAACGTTCCACCGATCGAATCCAAATATTTGTGTTTTTCGATGAGTTTGATTTTTTCCATGACAGTAACATATTACTGCCATCTTTTACTATGACAAAATAATATATATATCATCGAAGAAATTTAAAACTAACTATTTAAAAAATTGTCGTGGACACACTGAAATATTCTCTATATATGTAATCCGGATTACCACCTGTTTGCACCGATGACAAAATTTCTTCTACCTCGATAGGCAATTGCATGTCACTGACATAATTGTGACGTATATGCAAGCGGAACCAATGCGAGATTTGAATGAATCGTAGTTGCCAGGTTTAACTTACAAAGACTTACTATCTTTGTCTTATTAACGAGCAAAAGAAAGAGATACTTTTAAGAAAAAAGGGGAGTGGCGCTAGTGTAGTTAATTATTTTCTCCAGTGTTGCCATTTTCTTAAAAGTATCTCTTTCCCGTTAATAAGACAAAGATAGTAAGTCTTTCTAAGTTAAACACGGCAGCTAGCATTCATTCGAAGCTCACGTTGGTTCCACCTGCAGTTAAGTCACAATGACGTCAGAGACATGCAATTGCGTATCGAGGTATAGGTCAACTTATTCACGTTGTAGTAGATTTCGTACATAAAATATAAACATTTTCGACCCGTTGGGAAAATGTGTAACATCAAATTATTATGTAGAAAAATAACTAAAAAATTTTGTATTTTATTGTATTTCCATAAATTTTTAATAGATAATTCCGGTTCATAATTGTTTTTTTCACTCTTATATGTGATTAAGTTGCGCGTACAAAAACTGTTTGTTAACATATTTCGCAAGTGAATTTATATTTTACAAAGTTCATCATATATTTTAAAAGAAACCAACTGTTAACATATTGAAATAAAATAATACACAAATAATAACAAAATATTATACAAATGTGTGTATTTTTAATCATTAAATTAAATTATTTTTAATATGTTTAGTTACAAGTTACAAGTTGCTCGAAAATCAAAAAGGAAAGAAAAAATGTATGGTGCAAAAAAAACTGCTAAAATTGTCAGAATTCTTTTTTAACATGTTATATTTTCTAAAAGACCTTGCAGATAACAAATGAATTAATGGATTAACAAAAATATATAATTTGTCACAGATTTAAGAACACCTTTGCACTATCACTGTTACCAGAAATAATTCGATGCTTTTTTTCATGCTTATTTGTTCGTAAAAGGCTACAACTAGATGACACCAGAATTATTTGAATTTCCAAGGTTAACTCCTCCGCTATATCGATTTAAGTTTTTCTTTGTGAACATAGTTGCCAGATATGTAATTATTAAAACTATTTAAGATTAATTTTTTTATTAGTAGTTGAAACATTGTAGTAAAAAAAATAACAGTCCAAACTGTAAGAATATGTTTTTATATGTAACAAACAACTACCTCATACAGTCGAACCGTTAGGCAATTTTTTGTGAAGACCTTACTTTCCAACTGTCACGATACCAAGTGTTGCCAAGATTTAAAAAAAGTTAATTTTAGTCCTAGTTTGGTAAACTGAATATAAACATTTCTACCAACAAAACTAAATGTATGACAATACCGAAAGATCCGCTCAAACTAGTAGACCAGGGTAATAAGCAAAAACAAACCCTTTTCATGACTTCGAATAATCCAGGTATCTGACAAGTTTTTTTGTTATTATAGACCTATAGGTCACGAGAAAAACTAACTTCCCTGGACTATAGTATATATTTGGGCATAGACATGTCAGGTATCACCAACCTAGTTAAAAGCATGAGAAATCAGATTAACAAAGCATCTGCACTAACAGGATGCCTAAAGGAATAATCTGGTCAAATCTGTATATGCCACAATAATAGCAAAAATTTCGATCATTGCCTAATGCATAGAAGTCTGAGAAGACGCCAAAAAAAAACGAAATAAATGTTAAGAATGGTCGAAAACAGAACAATAGTAAAGAAAACAAAAAAAAAATGCAGGGTGAGAAACACAGGCATCACAAAGCTATGCGAATTGCAAGACATTGTAAGATTAGGAAGACAGCTCTGGCAGTGGTCATGTAAGACAGATCTACGAGAATAGACCGCCAAAAATCTCCCTAAAGAGCAATCGGCCATTTCAAGTTCCTTTCGGAAGACCACTTAAAAGATGAAGAGATGATTGGCAATCTACTTCTTAAGAGAAAATTTAGAAGCAGCTTCAGAATTCGATAGATCTTTGAATTTAACAAGTCGCCGATTTTTTACTAAATACTAGTTAGTCATATCTTATGGAAATTAAATTTGAAAGAATTTGACCTGTAAGTTGACAGTATTTAGCGGCAATAAAATACAATAGTGGATTATAAATCATTTGGTAACATATATTTTGAAAAGTGTTCATCACTACTGTATTTTTTGAGACAAACGGTTGACTCAATTTTCTTCATCCATCACAATGAACGATCAGACACTAGTAGCAAGCGACTCCATTACGCTGGTTGGTATGACGAACATATTTTATCCATAGCAACTGCAGCAGGAAAGAAGTTAGGCTTTCTTTTTAGAGCACGGAAATATTTCTCTCCATCCAACTTACCTACTCATACAAAGCCCAAATAAGACCTAATCTTGAATACTGCTCGCATGTATGGGAATCGGTGGCCAAGGCTCAGAGTTCTTGATCCAATACAGAAAAGAGCTGTTCGACTAATAAACGACACCAGTATCACCAAAAAACCTAGCCCCATTGTCCCACCAAAGCGTAGTGTCTGATCTTTCCCTTTTTTCCGATACTTAAAAGGATTTTGCTCAGAAGAACTCTGCTCCATAGTTCCTTCATCCCCAGGATCTCCAGATTGTGGAACTTCTGACCTTCCCACGGCTCCCCACTAGTCCTAACTTGCAGTCCTTTAAATCCCAAATTAATAAATTGTATCTTCTGTCCCAATAGATGTTCTCGGTACTTTTTTATTTACGTCTATACCTACCAGAACATCGTTAAATAAATAAATAAATAAAAAAGAGAGAGAAAATATAAAAATATATTCAGTATCCAATAGAAATTCTATTTCTAATTTGTCAAGGGTTGAGACTAAAAAAAGAAGAGCTCAGAAAGAAAAAACGTGTGGAACTCGGTTAATTCTGATGAAAGATAAGCATTTAACCAAACTGGTGCACTCAAAAGTGGAAACAACGAATGTGATAGGCAGGACCAGTAGTAGTTTCCGTTACTCATTTTTGTTACTATTTTTTTGTCACAGCACGTTCTCCGAACCTAAAATTGAAAGCTTGTATAAATAAAGGACTGAATTAACATAGTAATGGACAATCATACATTCGTAATATAAAGAAAAATGGCAACATAGCATTAAAACATCACTGCTCCTGGACATTGGAATTAGAGACTCTGTTATCGAAACTCATCACCCATTTCATCTACTCGACTTGGCTGTTTATTTAGATCCATGTTGGTTATTTACGAATGTGAAATGCTAGAAAATCGTACACATGTACCAATGAATCAACTCTGTCAAATAAATCCGAATGTGATTTGATCACATTTTTACCATTTTTTTTAGCATGATACGAGTGAAACTGAAAATTGATGCTCATTTTTAACATTGAACATGTTTTATAGACACGTCACTGACCAGCTAATCTCGTTTTGTGAGATGTGAGAAACATTTAAATGAAGCACTGCGTCAGCTGATTTTTTGGCACACTTCTATCATTCGAAAGCTTAATTGTTTAACTTTGACAAAGTGATGATCGACAGGGAGTAAACATTTTAATGTAAACTACACTGATTGGGCAGTACTTTTATTATACCGATAAAAAATCGAAATTTTACCTAATTTTCTCATTTTTACAATTATTTTAGGTATTTTTTCGTGTTGTGTTTGTGTATTACGGCAAGTGGGTCCACTGGGTGTCTTGGCATCCTCTAGGATACATATTTGTATTTCTTTTTTCGCACAATCGGACTCAAAAAATGACCCTTTCAACAAATTGCAAAAACGGTTGTTTTATGTTTCGCCATGAACATTTTTTTCAGGTTTTTTACTCATTCTATAAAAAACTTGGTAGTTGTGGGACTTGGACTCATCTGCACGTAATAACAAGTTGTAAGAGCTTTCTTTGAGCATTTCCTTCGTAAGGTTTACGATTTAGGAACAACTTTTTTATTTTTACAAATGAATTATTAAAATCGTTGACATATAACACTCTCCCCCCCCCCCCCGTTTATTTTATCACCTGACAATGTTTAATTTTTTAATTCCTGTATTGATGATAAACCAAAAAATAAATAAAACAATAAATGTAACTGTATATAACCGAAACACTTATGGGGACCTTAACACAATTTGTTCACCAAAATTATAACAGATTCACAAGAACTCTGCTGGAAAACGTCTAAACAGTTTGACAATGACAATGAACTATTTGAACTCCCCTTGTATAGCAAAATCGAATATTGTAGTATTATCGAGTAACATGATCTAACCTAATTGCTACATACTAGAAGAACTGGAATACAGTCACTAAAACATAACCTGAAAACAGTCTTTTAATGAAAGGTCCTTTCCTTATTCGATTATTGCGTTACATAAGTATAAGTAAGTTTATCTACTCCTTTGACAGTAAATTTTATTTATACTTATTGTCACCATGCAGGGTAAGTAAGCTATAACGCACAGTTGTGCGTAATGAAACGTCATGTTGAAATGATATTTTTTAGAGATTTCAAATATTTAGAATTAAAATTAAAATATTGAGTCGTAGATAAAGCATAGTACGTAACTCGAGTGGTAAGAGGTGTTACGTACTCGTGTAATTACGCACTCGCCGCTACGCGGCTTCGTGCGTAACTTTTCCACTCGTACGTAATGTCTTGATACGTAATATACAGGGTGTCTCATTATATTCTGACTGTTTTTAAATGCTTATATCTTCGAAACTGTTGTAGATAATAAGATGCGGTTTTCACAGTTAGGTTTATAATTATCTTAAGTTTTGTTGTGACACGTTTATATAAAATGGACTAATTCCGGTTTACCTGATAGAAAAATGGCGTATTTTCAGAATACAGTAGATGTAATTTTTTAATTTTAACTTCCCTTTCTGTGCACCGATTTTAAACTTTAAGGTATTGTTATAAAGTAAAAATATGCGTCTTTTAGAAAATTGCTAAATATACAGGGTCTCCCATTTAAAAAATTACATCTACTTTTTTCTGAAAATACGCCACTTTTCTAGCGGGTAAACCGGAAGTAGGCCATTTATATAAATGTGTCACAACAAAACTTACGGTAATTTTAAACCTAACTGTAAAAACCGCATCGTATGATCTAGAACCGTTACGAAGATATAAGCTCTTAAAAACAGTCAGAATATAATGAGACACCCTGTATATTATGTTCGCTTATATACCTTTATGTATTTAATAATATGATGGGATATCTTATGCAACTCTTTCTTCTGTCGGTCGTTCTAAGTTAGCTCGGTCGGATAAAACGTTTCATAACAAGCATAGCTCAGAAAGATTTCTTCGAAAATTGATTGAAATCAAAGTTTTTGAAAAATGCAAAATTGGACATTTTCAACCCGGATAAATATTCTAAAAA
The DNA here is from genome assembly GCA_964028335.1 of Altica lythri. Taxonomy (NCBI): domain Eukaryota; kingdom Metazoa; phylum Arthropoda; class Insecta; order Coleoptera; family Chrysomelidae; genus Altica; species Altica lythri. Next base: position 42,532,737 of record OZ034801.1, read on the forward strand.
AAAAACTGAAATTTTGATGTTGCTGTAATTCCAAAATTTTATTTAAATTTTCAATAAACAAATCCTGTTTTCGTCTCTTTATTTAGAAGCACGTTGACATTTTATTACCAAACATATCGGTAAATATTTTCCCTTTTTATCTCTCTAACCTTATTTCTTATCGAAGACCAACAAAGATTTAAGTTTCTTTACCGGTTTTATCACTATAACCTTTTCACCTCGGTATGAAGGCGTATAATAATCCTCATAAAAAAATTATTAATTGGTTTCTAATAAATAGAAATCATGAATTTCCATTTGGTTATGTGCTCTATCGAGGTTTTCGCTACAGTATAAATTGTTTTCTATAAGCAATATAAGTATTTTTCCTCTCTGACATTACATATATTCGATAAATCTGCGTCTCTGTTTATAAGAAATATGTGTGTTCATAATAACATTCCTAGCAAGGTCATTTAATTTATTTTATTACTTATTAGAAGATATCTATGAGCAATAATGTTTATGTTTTGTTATTGATAACAGGTTTTGAAATGGTGGGTCGATTTACTATGGAATTGTAATCAAAGACATAATACAGGTATTTCGCGGTTCAATCTATTTAATTTCGTCCCTTGTAATGTCAGTTGTATTAGTATGTTTCAGATCTTTGAGTTACTCTGATTACTTTCCTAAAATAAATCAACTTTTTTAATTCTTAAACATTCCTGTAATTCTCATTAAATCTTAAAAGTTTCTTTTTATTACCGTTTTATTAGAAAATTGGAGGATACTCTAGTTTACAACATGTTGAACGAAAGCAAACTTTTGATACATAAGTTCTAAAACTCGACTACTAAAGTTTCAACTTTTTCACAAACTATTATATTATATGACAAGAATTTTAAGTAGAACAGTTTGAAAGACATTTATCGACATTTTTAATATTAATTTCTGTATATATTTTTGGATTTTTGATTTTCAAAATATGTCCCACCAAGATACATTGCATACATTCAAACATTCAGTTAACACCTGCAAAATCGCTATTTTAAAGGCATCGATGGCTTTTTCTGGTGACTGGAATCGCTGCTCACGCATTAAAATCTTGATCTTTAGGAACTTGAAGAAGTCTTTGGGATTTAGGTCGAGACTATACGGTGGATGGTTTAACAATCCGATGATTTGAAGCTCCAAAGTCTTTGGGGCAGTGTGAACACTTACATTGTCCTGATGTAGGATGATTCGCCAGTGAGAGTTGCTTTGTCGGAGTTTCGAGATAACTTCTGGTAAACAAACGTTTATATACCAATCGGAAGTAACCGTTCTTCGATCTTCTAAAGCAATTGTTGCCAAGTGACCATATTTTGACACAAAAGTTGCGACCATTTTCTTTGACACAATTCAAGTACGGATCACTTTTTTTGGGTTTTCCTTTTCGTGAAACAACCACAAATCGGATTTGCGTTCATTTTCCAGTTCGTAGGAGTAAATCCAAGATTCATCGCCACTAATAATACTATAAACAAGAAACACATGTGTCAGTTGAACTTAGCAGATGAAGACATCTGTCGATACTGCCAAGAGGAGGAGGAAACCGCATTTCATGACCTATGCCAATGCGAAGGCGTTGCAAGGACGCGGTATCTAGTACTGGGAGAGGAGAAACCGGCTGCTCCAAGTTATGCGGAGTGGCCACTGTCAAGGCTATTAAGTCTCATTAAGAGGGCAGGGCTGGACAAGGTTCTCTAATCCTATTCTTGATATAATGGGTGGTCACAATAGATCTGCAAAGGTCGCAGTGATACAGGCTAACAACCAACCCAATAAACATCTAATCTAATCTAAAACATATTTTATGCTTCCTTTGTTGAACCGTTCTAGTTTGTTTCAACACCAATTGACACGAACCGCATTTTGCTCTTCTGTGAGGAAATGAGAGATCCAACGGGAAACCAACCTCATAACACCCAGTTCTTCAAGTAGGATATTTTCGATCGAGGTCTTTGAAGTGCCCATAGACTCCTCTATCTTCCGGTATATTACACGGCGGCCATCCTTAATTAGCGGACGAAACGCATCAATGTTTTGCTGTATGACTGCAGCTTTGGGTGGACCTAGTCTAGATTCGGTTCTTAGACTGGAGCGCCTTTATGGAAATTCGCAATACCAGCGGAAAAATAGTTGACTGGTGTAGTGCGTCATTGCCAAATACAGAAACTATTTCAACGAGACATTGCGGATGGGATAATTCTCTCCGAAAATTGTAAATGTTATTGTTTGAAAATGTTCTCGGCTAAGATCCATTTTTTAACCGACTTGCTAATTTAAAAAAACTTACTTTTTTTAAAACCGGCCAGAAATTAATACTTTCCGGTTTATTTTTAGGTCAGAAAATCTCATTTTGTCGGACAAGGCCAGAAAATAAAAGTGAGTCCGGTAAAAGCTTACTCATTTTTATTTACTTTCCGGCCTGTCTTTAATGAAAAAAACAATAAAATAGTTAGTCTAGGATAGCGGTCAATTGGATTTTATGGTAACCGAGTTTTGTATATATTTAAAACTATAAAATAACTTGACATATTTTGACGTTTAGTTGAAAACGTTAAATTTATTATAAAATGGATATTTAAAATGATGAAATTGTTAAGGCGGCCACCCAAGCAAGGTTTATTAAAAAAAAAATGTTAAAATTAGTTAATAAAGAGTTCTTGTTATAAAAATGTAAACTGAATAATATAAAGTTTATGGTACAACAATGCCCGTTTTAAAAAAAATATTGTACGTAATACGTCCCAAAAGTGCTTTTACTGGACTCGCAGGCTTGCAGGGCTCGCCTGTGGCTCGCACTGCAATTTGCCCACTCGTCCAGTAAAAGACCACTTTCGGGACTTGTTACGTAAACTACTATTACCTACACCACTTGTCAACAAAAGATCGAGATTAGATTTTGTGTCTGAAGGTTCTATTGGTGGCGCTTTCTAAGCGGTTGTATGCAAAACTAAAAAGACACTCCTCGTATATTGCATATGTATAAATACGATGGTACTTTCTTACTTCTTACATTGAATTTGTTCAATTATCACTTTTTCCTTTAGTACATATACAGGGTCATTCAAAATGAGCGGAACACTTGATTTATGGCTTAACTATGAATTATACGATAATTTGACATGGATAAAAGTTTTTGTACATTTAATGTACTATTTATTGATCTTTTTAGATTTTCCGAAAAAGTAATAGCTTTCAAGATATGACGTCAAAGGACAATGTTTTAAATGGATCCCCCCTGTATATGACCTTAGTTCTAATTTTTAAATTTAAAAAAATTATTGTTGTAGTTTATATCCAATGTATTTTTCAAACACGATAAAAAATATCAAAATTAACATTAACGCGATGTTAATTTATGTAATTTATATACAGTTTACGTAAACGTGCTTGTATAAATAGTCTAATGAAAAATTTACAGTGGACCTTAACCTTGTCGGGTTGTATCTACAATGGAAAAAATATATCAACTGCAAAAAATACTGAAAAATAAACAGTTTTGTTATTGAGTTACCTATTAATACCTATTTGTCTATTTATAAGACGAATGTTTCACGAAATAATTATTATTGGTATTCGATATATGCACACGTTAAATTGTCTAAAAAAGCAAATAACTATCGATTTAAACAGACAAAAGTATTTTTATTATGTAAGAAGATATATAATGCAATTATTGCATTTCTCTTATATCCTAATCCAAATGTTATTTTTTTACCTTTAAAATTTTTTATATTCATATTTAAGAACAAAATCACATTAACGATCCTCTTCAGTTAACAGTATTTGTGAGAGTTTATTAGAATTATTAAATCATAATCTGCGAGTTCGCAATTTTTAAGTATAAAGTAAATATCAACACCTAAAGGTCGGTCTGTTGTAGATTTTTTGACCATAAGTGAAACACTTCTTAAATATTTTTTTCTTTTCCAAAGAAACTGGAAATTTTATATGTCTACATGTAATCTTATCTATTGTTTTAAACACAAATAATGTGATGCAGCATTTTTTTGCAAATGTTTTACACAACTACCTCTTTTTCTATTAAAGTAATTTAACTGAATATCTGAAATTATGTCGCCTTTACAACAATAGATAATTTTTACTCTAAAAAGTATCTTCGCAGAAAAATATTTGGATTTGGTTATTTGTATAATCTTACTAGCCTTTTAACAAATTTGCATGATACCATGTCGCTCCGGACTAAAGATATGTTTTTTGTGGGAACATACTGTGCCTAGAAAGAGCAACAGAAAAAAGCGTTACATTGCATATACTCCATTCCTGCAATAGGCGAAAATTAGGATTGCATACTACAGTTCATCGCACGGTCGGCTTATTAATATATAAATATAGGTACCCATACTAGGCTACTTGAAAAGTCCTGGGCCTAACACAGAAAAACACTTTTTTTTTCCGGAAAATTTGGCTTCCGTTTCGGCAATGGCCTCTTCATTCGAGTGAAAGCGCTTACCAGCGAGCCACCTTTTTCATGATGATCAAAAAGAACATCAGTCCTACGACACCAAGGTTTTTTTGAGTCATTCTAAACAAAAAAAATTCGAAAAGAGGTTGACCTTAAAGGCCATCCTTGCAACTTCCCGCTAGTTTTAACCGCAAAGCTATAGTAACGTGACGTATTTTGATTTTTTTTGAACTGTTTAAAAAGCCATAACTTTTTAACGCGTTATTCGATTTTGATGTTCAAGATGGCATTCGACGCAGTTTTTTGAGACCTAAAAATGTTACTGGTAGTGCAAAATCGATTAGTAGAAAAACCTGTAAGTTATTAAAAAAAAACACTTTTTTTGAAAATTTTCGACAACGATATCTCACGAACAAATCAACCGATTTTAAGTTGCAAAACGGCATTCGACGTGTTTTTTTAAGCTTGAGAGCTGATTAGGTTATGGAATTGATCGATGTAATAGCCAAAAAGATATGCCCAAAAAACATCATTTTTACCAATTGTTTTTTTCGATTATTTTGAAATTTCTCAAAATCTACCGGTTTGAATCGGCTCAAACTTACAGGGAGTCTAAGTTAGATAGAAATCTTTGAAACGCGTTTTATTTCATTTCGATCGGTCAAGCCGTTCAAAAGTTATAAGAGGTTTACATACATCCACACACACACACACACACATCCACACGTACATACAGACATACAGACACCCTCGTAAAAATTGTCAGGGGAGGTTCCAAATACCTCAAAACGTTGAGATCCGATGAAAACTCGATTTTCGAAAAACGGGGTAAAACCAATAACTTCCCGATTTTAAAAAAAATTTTAATTTTTTTTAGCGGGAAGTTAAAAAACACTAAAGTTATTAGTTTTCGAGGTAATAGTAGTTTACGTAACAAGTCCCGAAAGTGGGCAATTGCCCCGAGCGGCAATTGCAGTGCGAGCCGGCGAGGCCTGCGAGTCCAGTAAAAGCACTTTTGGGACGTATTACGTACAATATATTTTATCTACTCTACCTCATATTATGTATCAATTTTTAGTTCGTGAAAACTGTCATTATAGACAGCAGTGCGTGAAGGATTGAAAGTGTGCGTGAAGTAACAATGTATTTTAAATGGGATTTACTTTTTCGCACTGTTTTTGACACACCTTCATATAATCAAATATACTTAGCATTCGCGTTGTCATGGTGTTGCTATGAGAGCATTACATTTCAACCAAAGTCATTCTGACAGTTTTGTAGTTTCAATTTTCAAATGTGAATTTCTACTTATTTTTTATTTGTTTATCGTAGATAAAATATTGTATGAAACTGTGCGTGAAGTGCTTTTTGCGCACTTACGCGATATATAGCACTCGCTTCGCTCGTGCTCTAAACATCGCGTGCGTGCGCAAAAAGCATACTTCACGAACTGTTTCATAAATAACTATTTTTTAACCTGTCAGAATTTAGTAATTTCCAGTTTATTTTTGGGTCAAAAAATCTCATTTTGTCGGACCGGGCCAGAAAATAAAAATGAGTCCGGTAAAAGCTTTTTTGGTCCTCCGTCCAGAAACAATACTATTAATTACTTCAAAATCGTCCGGAAAATGGCATTTTCCGGCCTAGGCCGGCAAAGTAGCTTTTAGATTATCTAAAGAGATGGCGCTATGAGTTTAAATTTTAAGTCACCAAAAATACATAATAAATATAACTTTTAATTAAATTTAATTAAAAACAACGTACAATATACTAAACTTACCTATAACTTTTTCTAAATGTATTTTTATATAAAATTATTAGATATTGATTTTAATATTTTCAATATAACAATTTTCTCTGTGCTGCTTATTAGCCAGAGATAATAGAATTAATTAATTAATTTGTCTATGTTATTAGCACAGTATTTGTATGTATAAAAATTAATTACCAGCTGACATTTTGTCGGCTATCTTCTAGTCAGTGGTCTTAGTTCAGTTAGCACAAGCAGTCAAGTATTGAACATAACAGAACTTTTGAAAATATTAAAAATTAGTCGAACCAAAAAATAGTGTGTGTTACACGTCCGGAAAATATTTTGCAAGTGCTCGTATTGTTTCGCCTCGGTGCTACGCACCTCGGCTACACAACTTTACTCGCTCTTGCAAAATGTCATTTTCCGTCCTTGTGTCACAAATAACTATTACCGGACTCATTTTTATTTTCTGGCCGGTTTAAAAAAAACGATTTAATTAAAAAAAAGTAACATTGGTCATTTTCAATCAATCATAACGTGTACTGTCAATGGAATCTCGGAGTGCAGTCATATTTTGCATTCTTTTTGAGTGAAGTTTAGCCTTAAATTTATTATAATTAGTTGTGATGCACTTTTATTAGGTAATTAACTAATAAAATAAGCAACTAATTTCAAAAGACTATTATTGTTTCTAAGCATGCAATGTTGATAAAAATTCCATTATCATAACCAGTAGGTAGGCTCTGATACTATTTCATTATTTTAATTATTTTTTTTTGTATAGACCTGTGCGTGATATACTTGCATATATTAGTGGTGTTATTTTATTAAACGTTATCATAGAGGTTGGATTTCCTGTGTTTAAGGTAAACGGAATTTGTTCTTAGAATATTTTTTAACACGTGGTTTGTGCTTATTTACTGCAACTTCCTTGTTTGGAAAAGCCTATCATCTAGTTTTATGCAAAATGGTCGTGTTTGAATATAAAATTAATTTTAAAACGATTATTGGTGTTAATTTATGGTTTCTGGTTATTCATTTATTTGTGTATGTATTTAATTATTTATTTATTTGCCTATTTAGTTAAATCTTTACTTGTAATAAAAACATATTCTTTTGTATTACAATAATGCAATAATTAATAGTCTCTGTTCTATTCTAAGGCTATCATAGATTAAATTAATTTTGATTTATTAAGGTATCAAAACTTCATCATCGAAAGGATCTTTCTTATTAGTAACTTTTAAATATCAATATCAAATATTTAACTTGTCATATAGGTCCAAAAATAGCCTCTTACCTTCCATAGTATTCGTCTTAATATTATTTTTTAATGAGTGTGCGACATATTTAGCCAGGCTGAGATTCATTAGTCATTGAAATTAATTATTAATTAATAACTAACTCACTTTCGTTATTGATTTATAAAAACAGTATTTTAATTGGTCTTGCATTTATTATAATTAACTGAGAAAAAATCTCACAGATAAATAAATAGTATATTGTGTATCTAGTAGGAAAAGCGATACATTCCCGGACGACAATGTAAATTGGAGTCCGGGAATGTGCTTTTACTACGAGATACACATACTATTTTTTCTGAAATCGCATTAAATATAATCTAAACTAAGAAAGTTTTATATATGCATAACTGTTTTTGATTATCATCGTATTTTCTATGAAACCATTTCGTTGACATTGTTTGTTAATCATTGTTTATTAGTGTCACAAAAGTGTCAGTTCGGTTAGTTACATAAATTATATTTAAAATGGACAGTGACGATGATGTCCAGAGGTGCAAAACGCCTCCAGAGTTACTAAACACTGCTGCTAATGTGGTTTTAAATTTATTGCCAAATAAAATTAAGGCGCAAAATATGAATTTGCTTTTAAAGGTTTACACAGGTACGGAATAGTTATTTGTGACACAAGGACGGAAAATGCCATTTTGCAAGAGCGAGTAAAGTTGTGTAGCCGAGGGGCGTAGCACTGAGGCGAAACAATACGAGCACTTGCAAAGCATTTTGCGGACGTGTAACACACACTATGTTTGGTCCGACCAATTTTTAATATTTTCAAAAGTTCAAAAACTATTTACTTTGTGACATACAAGATTAGGTGTATATTGACATCTATTGTCCGATTAAAAGAATTAGTAATAAGGAATGATTTTCTGATAATCGATTTCAAGATCCATAATTTTTATACATACGAATACTGTGCTAATAAGCAGCACAGTAAAAATTGTTACATTGATAATATTAATATTAATATCTAATAATTTTATATAAAAATAGCAGAGACAATGAACTATTATAGATCAATGAGCAATAATAAAATCGAGATATGTATTTTCATAATCGAATGATAAGTAGTTGTAAATTGACATAAATGTTAAATTTAAAATAAAAGTTGTGAGAGAAATTAAATGTAAGTTTGAATCCTCATCCTGCTTACCTTTAGAAAAAGTTATTAGTTTAGTATATTATACGCTGTTTTTAAATAAATTTAATTAAAATTTGTAGTATTTATTATGTATTTTTGATGACTCATAGCGCCATCTCTTTAGATAATCTAAAAGCTACTTTGCCGGCCTAGGCCGGAAAATGTCATTTTCCGGACGATTTTGAAGTAATTAATAGTATTGTTTCTGGACGGAGGACCAAAAAAAATATTCCCGTACAGTACGAAAAAGTTAGTTGCCCAGCAACGGACTAAAATACTAGACATTTCCAAGCGATTTCAGAAAAAATATAACTTATTCATTACAGAAATTGGAAATATGCACACATATTTATTTTCCTTATATACTTAATACTTAACATTACAGATGCAATAAGATTCTATATCCTGCTGTAGGATCTACTATTATTTTCAAGATAGTGTTCATTAAACGTAATATTAGCTTGGATTGAGATAAAAAATATAAAACTTTGTCATTGCTTGTCTTCATTGAGGATGAAAAGTAGCATCGTCTAGCGGCGCGCGGTGATGAATTTAAGGTTTTAGTCTAACCAAAATTCGTAACTTTTTCTAAACAAATTAAAAATGCATTGAATAAACTATTTAAAGGTTTCGTGCTCCTGATTTTATTCTAGTAATTAATTTAATAAAAAAAAAATGTCTAGATTGTTTTGATCCAGCCGGCTTTACTGATTCGTTTTGCTGACACGCACAAACTCTTTATGTTGGCATAAAAACTCGCATCGATTTCACCTACTTTCGGAAAATTCAAATAACAGATGTTATTACTATCAATCTCGTCTGTGTTTATACATATCATTTTTCTTTACGAATAACACAGTAAAGCGGAAAATGGTTTTTGGATGAATATTTATTTAGTACGATTACAGTATTATTACATGTATACTACAATAAAAAATATTAATGTAGACTGTTACCTGATAGTAAAATATATACTGGACATAAATACCTGTATCTACACATTTGGGTTATTAAATAACATTTTTTCCTTTTTTGTATTAATAATTTATACATATATTAAAATGCATTTCAATAGTGCTCGTGTAAATTGTTTAATGTTAAATGTATTTTATAAAAGTATTTGTGTTTAATATGTTCACTTTGTTCATGTGTTTTTAATGCTGTCTATGAATGTAATATTTTACGATAAGAACGTATGTTGGCAACAACCTCAACTACTCTCCCTGAAGATGCTAGCGAAAGTTAGAGAAATATTGGAGTAAAAAAAATAGTAGACAGAGTACTCTTTGATTTTTCATAACTATTGCAAAATGCAATATCTTGCTTTTCGCAATAGTTATGAAAAATCATAATTAACGAATTAATAAACTTTTATGAAAATTTATCGCAGGATCTTGTAAAGTATACATATGAAAAGGGCTCCACGAAGTTTCAAATTTTTAGGCCAATTATTTATACCTTTTATCCCATTGTTTATGCCAACAGAGATTAGGAAAAAAATTGTTAGTTGACAATTGAATAACTTTTTGAAAAACAGTGATAAATTGTTTTTTCCATAAAATTGTCAATATTGTCCCACTTAATTTCTACACGCAATATACTTATACATATACTTTTTAATCTAAAAATACGAGGTGTCCAAATAGTGTAGCAGGGGTTTGATGTTTGAATAAAATAATAGTTTAAAAAAAACTAAAAAAACACGCTTTTAAAATTACTTGAACTAAAAAGTTAAAAATAAATAATAGTTTTAAAAAACTAAAAAACACGCTTTTATAGCTAACCGAACTAAAAAATAGAAAATAATTCTCAATTACAAAGAGTTTATATTACAGTAGTAGAAGATCAAACAATCATTTATAGTTAATTACCTCAAAATAAAATTATAATAAAATTTAAGTTAACGAAAAATAATTCAATTCAGAGTAAAAAGAGTGGGGTGTGCTTAATATATTGAATGTTACAATCATTCTATTGGCAATTACCTATGAGAAGAAAGTTATGAAATGTAGTAAAATGCACCCCACGTTTTTTACTCTGAATTGAATTATTTTTCGTTAACTTAAATTTTATTATAATTTTATTTGTTTGTAACTCTCCACTCCCCGGCTGCTGCCTCGGATGGGTCCCGTATCGTTATTTTTTTTTAGTCACGTTTAATACGTTTAATTATAAACGATATGAATGAAATTGTCTTAGAATTAATCTAACAATTCTTTAGATTTCACAATAGTAATTTTTTTCCAAGTTCTGAAAACAATACGTTTAATTATAAACAATATGAATGAAATTGTCTTAGAATTAATCTAACAATTCTTTAGATTTCACAATAATAATTTTTTTTTTCGTGATTGAAACAATATGTTTAATCATCAACAATATGAATACATACAATAAATATAATTTGAGAAATCAAAAAAACACGCTTTCAAAGCATTTCCAACTAAATAAACGAATAATGATTGAGTGGGGGTCTTGTAACCGTCACAGCAAATTAACGAATCTATTGAAATAAAATAAATTGGACTAAAAAGTAAAAAATAAATATAGTTTAAAAAAACTAAAAAACACGCTTTTATAGCATATGAAACTAACAAGTAAAAAAATGAATGTAATTAAGGAAAACTAAAAAGCATGTTTCTGAAAAACATCGAACTAAAAAGTTAAAAATAATTTTCAAAAAAAAATTAAAACAAAAATAAATGAATAATACTAGTATTATTGTGAAAAAAGCGTGGGCGCTGCATACCATATTTTTCGAATGTCAAGCGCCCACGCTTTTTTCACAATAATACTAGTATTTTTCATTTATTTTTGTTTTAATTTTATTTTGAAAATTATTTTTAACTTTTTAGTTCGATGTTTTTCAGAAACATGCTTTTTAGTTTTCCTTAATTACATTTATTTTTTTACTTGTTAGTTTCATATGCTATAAAAGCGTGTTTTTTAGTTTTTTTAAACTATATTTATTTCTAATTGTCATTCCGGATCGAATGAGCTATCGCTCATATTTTTAGGACCTTTATCACTATTTTTCACGTTTTTCAAGATGTTGATTAGACTATGACGTCTAAAATGTTAACTCAAATTACGAAAGGAAACAGTTGATAAATTAAGTATAGCACAGATAAAACCAACAAATTCCAATAAATATAGTGTCGTCATTCCGTCTTGAAGACTGCTCACGATTTTAAGTAAAGTCTATGGGATTGATAGGATTCTCATTAATTTCCTGAAACCACAAATTAAATTGTATTCTCTTAAAAATATCAGTGTAAATAAATTAGTTTTAGAGTTTCTTTTGCATATTTTTAGAATTAAAAAAAAAATTGATAATTTACCGAACATAATTTCTGTATGGTATACCACAATGGCAATCAAACAACAAAATGATAGTAATTATTATTCTCTATTTCGAATCAAGATTAAAAAAAAAAGTGTGAGGTGTCAAGGGACACCCGGATGGAACGAAGTTCCTTTCGATTAATTAGTGAAGGAATTAGTAATTTGTAAACATAACAGAGTGTTTATACATACATAAGCATTTATTATTGTCTGTATAAAATCTCTACTTACCTAACAGTTCGTTTGTTTTAACAAAAGTGTCCATTTATACGATACCAGAGCTTTAAATAACACATCTTTTTAAAATTACTTTTTATAATTTAAAACAGGAATTAACAATTCAATACAAAAAATTTAAAATTAAAATATTTGACAGTGACTGACAGTTAAGGTAATTTGACGTAGTCAAGTTACGAACTATTTTTAAAATGTTTATGAATTTATTAATTTATAAAAACAGGATGAAATAAAATATATAGTGTCTTTTTAATTGTAATATATCTATCTATGAGAGAGAGGGAGAGAGAGTTATTTATTTTTTGGTCTGTAAGAGAGAGAAACATGCGTGTGTCGGTGCATAGTGTCGTGACAACTTTTGGTATGAATTTTTTTGGGCTAGCTCCTAGCGTCAGTCGTAACTGTTCGTAACGCGCGAAAGGGAACTACTGCTATATTATTTATGTTGCAATTGCATTAAAAAAATAATAAAATCGGTGAATGCAACCTTTACGCGTGGTTGATTTAATTCATTTTTTTTTATAAATTCAATAACTTTTAAATAATTAGCCAGGATAAATTACATTGAATAACAATAACTATAACTTCTTAATAAGTAGTAGTGGAATACGATTGTGACAGTTGTATACACTGATATTAAAAGCAATAAACACGCGAATAATACAAAAACAGATTGCATCACTTATTGAAACCATTTTTTATAGAATTATCTAGATATAGTTGTAAAAGGGAAGTTTAATTACATATAAAAATATATTTTATGTATTAAAGCAAATTCTGTAATCAAGACATTCATTTATACCTACCCACTGCTTGTCACATTAATTTTTGTGTTGAATACATTCGTTAGCAATGTGTTCGGTATCATATTTCTACATGATTCTATTTTATTGTTTTATCATAGCAGCCTATCGAACATTTAATAGCATGTATATTATGTAATAAGCTCGAGGGAAGCGTGAAAGTTTGGCTGACATTCTGCCACATCAACCACAACTGAAAAAGAGTAACAATAAAACCTTAAATGTCAACCAAAATGTGTAGGGATTGTGAACCCGACGAAGTATAGATACCAGGAGTCCGAACGGTGCAGGCTTTTCCATAATATTTCATATACACAACCCTGATCATAGTTCTATTTTTTGCCACTGACTGTGCAAGTATTTAGGAGTACTTTGCATAAACACTCTGCTATCGCCATTTTGAAATCTGCCAAAGCTAAATTATCATTATGCTCATTGTCACTTCTTCTCCAAAGAATCCATGCATTGACAGTCATCAAATTAATAATATGGACAAATACAAATTGTTGTAAATCGTCACAGCTATTGGACATGGAACCGTTATTTGTCTTATCCTTTTTGGAAAATTGTTTAACCTCCACTGTTTCCAACATATGTGGATAAAATGTTTACTAATTTGTTGTCGTACCATGTAACAACAGATATTTGTGTACCATCAATTGTGGCGACTTTCTCTACCATAGCTCCTTTTCCTTTCCTTTTTAGTTCAGCCTTTGGCATGTTACTGTTTGGAACTCTGTTTATTCTAACTATTCCTAGTGGTAACATACCCTATTTTGTTAGGTAAATTTGCAATGGAACACTATGGAACAAAAAAAAACATGTGATTTGTATGTCTTGGTACTGTTTGTGTTAACCGAAGGACATTAGTTTGGCTTCCAGCAAAAATTTCGTAATCGTAGTAAAATCCGCTGATACCACTAACAACAAAAGCCTTATATCCCTATTTATGGGGTTTTGTGGATTATATTGCTTTATGGTCAAACGAGCTTTGGTGGAAATATGCTCATCTATGGCTAAAGACTCTACCTTCGGATCTTTGAGTAACTGATCCATTAGTTTACGTCCGAATTTTGACATGTTTATCATGACCAGGATTATCCGCAGCAGTAGCATTGTTATTATTCGCAAAATGTAAAAAACGTTTTATCAATTGCTGTTTCAGGCTAGTGTTCCAATAACTTCTAGCATTTAGCAGTTGTACTATTGACATAAATACAGTTGGATGATTATTATTTCTATTCTTTTTGAAATTACGCCGAAGCGAATATCATCTTCGCTATCCGAACTGCTGTCTAAATCAACTTCCGGGACACTATCTGATTCGTAATTCTCAATTGCGTCATCTTCTGGGGCTAACGTAGGCGGAGGAATATCATCATCTGATATCCCTTTGTCATCACTACCATCTGGTATATCCATTACCATAAAACTTATTTGGATCCATTTTTATAAGACGACAAAAAATATTAGCGATTAGCAATTTAACCTAATATTTGTTTTATGTATATACAATGCATTGATAATGTTCCAAAGAACTCTGGGTTCAAGGGTTTCATAAACAAATAATTATTCATCACAATGGTGATGATGATAAAAAATGAAAGTAAAATACAGATATGTAGTACTTTTGTAATAATAACTGTCCTCTAAAAGTTTTCGGGAAAAAAACATTTTTTACTCTGTGCACTACTAGATTATAAATATTCTGTTATTTCGGGTACAAAAAAATATTTTTTCACTGATTATGATAAGATCCCAGAAATGGAAAAAGTTTGAATCCTTCTACACATAGATGGGTAAAATTTTATTTGGTCTGAGTATAGTAACCCGAAAAAGTTTTGTTGAAAAAAACTTTTTTTATGTGCTCTACTAATATTTATAGTTTCAGATGTCGCAATATAATTTTATACTGGTAGGGTTCCACAAATTAAAAAAAAAGTGCGATTATAGTTATTGATGTATCAAGGGAGTTATGAGGATGTTAATTACCGAGGGCAACAGGTTGCAATCCCGAGGGACGCTAGTCCCGAGGGATTGTTAAGTTGCACGAGGTTATTAACATCCAATAACTCACGTGATAGATAAATGTTTTTATTTCATACTAATTAAATGTGAAATACCAAAATTTGCTGGTTTTCAAAATTAAACCAATGTTGTTTAATAATTAAGTAGGCATGCTTACCATGGATATATCAACTTACAAATTTGTAAATAAAAATTTATCAAATTTATTAATTTGTGAAAATGAATGAAAACCTGGAGAAAAGTGAGATTTCAGGCGATTTATTACAAAAAGCTGAGAAAGCTCGTGCCGTACTACTACCGACAAAGTCAGAACCGCAGTATAAAAAAAAAATATGACAAGTTTCTACAGTGGCTGAAAGTTAACCGTATTGAAAATAAAAATATAACTGAAACCATAATGTTGGCGTACTTTCAAGACATGGTATGTGTTTATTCTTCCACGTTCTAGCATAAGTGATATTGATTTACTTTTATTACAGTCTGAATCGTACAGTCCTAATTCCCTGTGGACTAAGTGGTCCATGTTAAAATGATGGTAATTTATAATTATACCGATGGGAGTAGGTTTCATGAACTGGAAGCGTTTCTCAAACGAAAAAGTAAAGGCTATGAACCAAGAAAGTCAAAAGTGTTCACTAGGGATGACTTTGTCAATTTTTTGAAGAATGCTTCTGATAAAAAACATTTGTTACACAAGGTAATGCATTAAACCGTAAAGTATTGCACATTTATTGCTCTATTGTACAGGTGGTTCTGATTATGGGTTATTTCGGAGGCTGCAGAGGTCAAAAACTTCTAAATATGAAGATTAATCATATTGAAGATAGGGGCTCAGTTATGGTGGTTGACATACCAGAAAGTAAAACAGATATCCGTAAGAAATTTACAATTGTAGAAGAAAATGAGTTTTCCGCATTGAGCCTGGTGAGAAAGTATATGTCTCTACGTCCGTCGGGTCCAGAAAGATTTTTTCTAACGTATCGCGAACAGCGTTGCACAGTTCAGCCCGTTGGAAAAAATACATTCGGAAAAATGCCTAGCAAAATTGCTAGTTTTTTGGGTTTGCCAGATCCCGAAGCTTTCACCGGACATTGTCTGCGGCGGACTTCCGCGACTGCCTTGGTCAATGCAGGAGCAAATATGACGACGTTAAAAAGACATGGTGGATGGCGAAGTTCAGCTGTAGCAGAAGGGTATTTGGGCGATAGCATGGAATTAAAGAACAAAACTGCAAGAATGTTAGCTGGCGTGTCAGATGAAAAAAGTGAGGCATCAACATCATGTCTGACTAAAGTCATAGACAGTAGTAATAGTTCAACGGAAAATTCTTGCAATTCGGGCAACAATTTCAGTGTAAAATTCGACAATTGTCGGTTTATTTTTGTAAATACATTAGAGGGAGTTAAGGATTTATAATTGCTTAGTATAACTACCAAGGGAGTTATGAACATGTTTATAGTTACGGTAACTAAGGATTTATTTGTTTATAATGTATTAGTATGAAATAAAAGTTTTAGTTGCCGCTTAATTAAAGGGGAGATTATGTTTCAATAAATTTATAGATAACAATTATTATTGCACAACTGTAAATAAATTGTGTGAAAATAAATATAGATTTAAAAAACTAAAAAACACGCTTTTGAAGCACATCGAACTGAAAAGTTAAAAATAATTCTTAAAATAAACAATAATGATTGAAAAATACTAGTATTATTGTTTTAAGTTTATTTTAAGAATTATTTTTAACTTTTTAGTTCGTTGTGCTTTTAATGCGTGTTTTTTAATTTTTTTAAACTATATTTTTTACTTTTTAGTTTAACGTGGTTTTAAAGTGTGTTTGTAGTATTTTTAAACTGAAAATTTGGTAATACTATATTGTGCATCTAGTAGGAAAAGCGATACATTCCCGGACAACAATGTAAATTGACTCCAATGTTTGTTGGCCTCGGCTAAACGCCTCGGTCAACAATTTACATTGTTGTCCGGGAATGTGCTTTTATTACGAGATACACATACTATTTTTTCCAAAATCACATTAAATATAATCGTAAATTAAGAAAGTTTTATATATGCATAACTGTTTTTGATTATCATCTTATTTTCTATGAAACCATTTCGTTGACATTGTTTGTTAATAATTGTTTATTAGTGTTATAAAAGTGTCAGTTCGGTTAGTTAAATATTGCTTAAAATATTTTAAATTATATTTAAAATGGACAGTGACGAAGATATCCAGAGGTGGAAAACGCCTCCAGAGTTACTAAACACCGCTGCTAGTGTGGTTTTAAATTTATTGCCAAATAAATCCAAGGCAAAATATGAATTTGCTTTTAAACGTTTTATGGATCATTCCCGTACACAGGTACAGAATAAATATTCCCGTACAGTACGGAAAAGTTAGTTGCCCAGCAACGGACTAAAATACAAGAATAGTGTATTTTGCGGCTCGAATTTGATCCGAGAAACTAAACATTTCCAAGCGATTTCAGAAAAAAGGTAGGTATTTTATAACTTTGATGTTTCCGGATAGATGGCGAAATTTACTATTTCCTTTTTTTAAAGACAAAAGTTTTTAAAATGCCATGTTTTCTTTTTTGATATAATGAAATTTTAGGAAATATAGTAGTCACAAATATTTTCCTATTAAATTGTAATTTTAATTAGGAGTTTGCTAAAACCAAATGCGCACTCAATACAAATTTACAGTAGCGACATCTAGTGGTAATAAGCACAGTACAAGGGAAAGTTACATACCTACAAATGAACAAATAAATATTTGTTTATTATATTGCCCTCCTTATTTTTTTTCTTAGAACCCCATTAATTTATTACTGACAATACTACGTAAAAAATATAGTTCGTCTGCATTATTATTATTATAAATAAAACCTGCTTACAGATATCTTAAGTTCACTATCCAATAAAATATGGTTACTGGTAGTGAATTGTAGCGGTAAGAATTACCTGCGGTAGCCATAAATATCTTTAATTATTATCATTAAACCGATGCGTAACACCTTAATTAAACCACGTTCTCAGTATGGTGTAATTACTGGGTAAACTTTTATCTCAAAAAATGTCCGGGTTCTTGGACCTGGATATTATTTGATATTTTGCAACATTTCTAATTACCGAGTTGAAAAGCCAAAGGTTAAATTGCATAAAAAATAAAATGAAAACGTGCTAAATTTAACTGCTTGCAATCAGGCGATACTGATAAAATTAATTTTGTACCTAAAATCATTTATTTCGATATAATTAGTGACGTCTGTATACAAACTTGTAAATTCAAAAATATTGACATAGATAAGAGAACTTTTTTGTATGAAATGATTAAGGTTCAGTCATAGCATAGCGATATGCCATGTTAAATCGAAATGATATCATCTATAGTGTATGAGAAATGCTTTGGTGTATTTTGAATTATTTAATAATTAGCTTTTATTTCAGATATTTTTTGAGATGCCTTACTTAAAACAAAAAAGTGGATAAGGACTTTTTATTAAGTTCATTATTTTATATAAAATTAGATAGATACGCGACAAAAATTCTAAAATATCATAAATTTACCTCATATTATTTATTAGTACCTGGATGACCGAGCTTTGCTCGTGTAATGTCAGTCAAATTTTGCAAGCATCTTACTTTAGCAGCACGTGTGGGACGAGCAGAAACCTGATTATTTTCATGACGGTATCCTTGAAATGAGTCTTCACTGTGAGAAGTTTGAGAATTCTGATCAGTTTGATGACGATGCTCTTCTAGGTGTTCTCGAGACGAGTTGCGGCTTCGTGAAGTTGATTGTTTATAAGCGTTTTTTTCCAAGGTCGTTTAGGCATTTTTAAGTGAACATGTGCATTAAGAAGACACAAATAATATAAATAAACAATTGATTTTCTTAGTCTAACCTGAAAGCAAATACTCATTGACTTCGTGTTACTTAACAACGCCATCTGCTGGAATAGCTTTAGCTGTTGTTGTGTCGTTAAAGCAATTAGTTGCTCACAATTAAAAAAAAATAGTATTATTATTCGCCAATAGATGTCAGGAAGAGTAATATTTTTCATTTTTTTCGATAAAACACGAATAAAATGACATTTTTTAAAAATGATTCCTAGCTAGATCGATTTATCGCCCCCAAAATTCCCTATATACTAAATTTCATGAAAATCGTTGGAGCCGATTCCGAGATTCCAAATATATACAAGAATTGCTCATTTAAATATATTAGATTAGTAAAGTTTAATTCAATTCGCGATAACGTTATTGTAAATTTTTTTGTATAAACACAGATTATAAAAGTAATAAGAATAAATTTTAAAACATAACAAGGACATAAGTACATATTTTCCGCATAAAAAATGGTTTATGAAGCTAAATCATTTTAATCGCATATGAACAATAAGTCAATAATTTTATTTTAAGCACATCTTTATTTAAGTACGGATTATTTTAAATTAAAAACAAGCTGAAAATGATAATTTTATCTTGACATTTTTGTCTATACACCTGCTATAAAAATGTGCTATCAAAATGTGTACTTAATAAAAGTTTCAAACCAGACTACCGGCTTTCTGTATTCCTTACTTTTCTAAAATTATGCAATAATGAAACTTGAAAAAGCTAAATCACGTTGCCACTTTTAAAAGTACTTTCTTACTATAGGTACATAGCAATAATCTTGTTTGGCAAAGATCATATTTAGTAGACTTTCAACGGTAAAGTTTCGGAATCTCTACCATATCTTTTCTGTCCATCGGTGCCGATGTTTAATGTATTCACTAAATTGAGATTTGCTGTCGAGTAAGTTTATAACTCTAGAGTTGTTAAAGAAATATCGTGCCTAGGACAGAGTTCACATTAGTTTGATTGTAGAAGTAATATCTCGTTTAGAGTTTGTTTCCACAAATGATCCCTTTAAACCCTGGCTTCTATAGTTGGTTCAATACCAACAGTACGACAGCGTACCATAGTTATTAAAGCTACCTCTTTAAAGTTGATGTCTCGAGAAATGAGATCAGGTAGCACTTCTGTTAGTGTAGTTCTCATGGCTCTATTTAGAGATAACGATGTGAGGTTGAGGAATCTGTTTAAACAAAAATAGGAAAACTCTGATTAATCTCATCAGGTTAGAAAGGAGCTGCTTTAGACCCATTGAAGTAGGGCAGGCTATAAATCTCCTAGTATTGGTGATTTTAAGTAGGCGAAGCTAGATAATGTCTATTTAACTTTATTTTCAGTAACGATGAGTATGGCCATTCCTTATCAGAGGGTAAATAGTTCAACTCTTCCCATCTAGCGTTTGGATTCTGGGATACTTGTTTCCCGGAGGAAGTGTAGACTTTCTTGTAGGTTACTTTTATTTTTATCTTGATTTTCTTTGTTAACAATATCTCGCTGTGGATCTTTGATTTAAAGACTCGCTGTCTTTGTAAACCTTTTAATTTTGTTACAGTAGGTTCTTCATGGTGCTCTTTGTTTTGTCTTAGACTTTTTTATTATTTTTTTTTTGAGTCCCAGTCCTCCAGACGTTTTGTGTTTTTCGCGTTTTTAAAAACTTTTTTGTCAACTTCATTAGGCGATCCCATTTACTTAAGGTGCCTGCATTTTGAATCAGCAGTAGGAAGTGTAAGATCTTGTAGGTCTTGATCATTGATTTCTATACTTTTATGTTGTAGTGTCCAGTTTACTGTTAATCTTTCGTACCACAGCCTAGATATCTCGCAAACCCCTTTCTTACCGAGAAGAATAAGCTGCTCTTAAGGTCTTTTGAGGTCACACATAATTTTATTAAAAAAGAATGATTATCTGCACACATATTAAGTTTTCTTCCAATGATATTTTACAAATATCTATCACTGATGTTATAATTTAATGTAGGAAACGAAATAAAATATTTACAAAATAATACTTAAATATTATTACCGGTGGCGTATCATAAACAATTACGGGAGCATTAAACTATACACCATTAAAATAACTAACTGTCAACATCATTAACCTTTTAATGTTGCCTGTTAAAAAGCTATGTTCACAATCTTATTTATATTTAAAGCGCAACTATCTTTCAGAACACCTTGTATAACATGTACCATTTCCAATATTACAAAAAGCAATGTTTTATTCTCGCGTTTAAACAGGAAAACTTTAGATATTAGAACATTCTTATTACTGAATGCATTCATGTTTAATTCTTAATGAACCTTTATATTCCTAATATATATGAAGCTAATGTAAAATCATTTATACAGTCCTAATAAAAAATGTTATGAGAATATATAAAGTCCTTTATCGCGAGGATGAACTTTACTAAAACGGAAAATTTTATGTTAAAAATTACCTTTGGCCTTTTAGCAAACCAGTGCAGAATTAGTTATGTGAACGGTTTATTTCAAAATTCCGACACGGAAGTTTGTAATCACATTTAGTTGGACGGGAACATTAATGTAGCAGTCATTTAATCCTGATTTTTCATTCTATAGCTTCTACATATATATATACGTATATTTTTCAGTTTAATTAAAGTGGTAAAGTTACCAAATTTTCTTTTTTTCATTGTAGGTGACCAAATTTTGATACTAATAATTGGTTCTCCAATAGAGACGCACCAATTTGGAATTGTTATTTTTGACCATGACGTTTGTGTTTTATGGAGAGGTACATGCTTGAACAGAATTTGCATTTGATTATCAAATATCTTGTTGGCTCACACTTACTTTATGTAAATTTGTGCATATCTGCTTTCGTTAAAGTCATCCAAATGTTACCGTGCAAGTAGTGAAGAGTGCATTTCTGCTGTACAGCGCAGTGTTGCAAATGTTCTATATACGTGGAGACCATACAACGCACAGAATTTTTAGTGGTAGTGAATTTAATCATTTTATCATTAGAGATGAGGTACTTTTTGTAATAGAGTAATTTTATCAACAAACAGAATTGCAGCATCTGGAGAGATTTTAATGCAACAGCAACACTTACTCCAGAAAATCTTGTAGGTTGTTGTTTATTTTACACTGGAGGATTTTGATTTAATAATTACCATCACTTGCATTCTTAATTTGGGTCCACTATTTTTTTATTCTTGTTCTTTAGGTACTCATATTTCCGAAAATTCGTCTGAACGTAAACTTTATTCTCTCTTTTCTTTATTTTTTGTGTATTCTATTTTCAAAAATATGCTGGTGCTGCTAAACTTCTAGTTTCTTGCAACTTTTGTATTGATTTCCTGTATTTTTAGTAGATTTATATCTACTATTCAGCTGGTTCGCAGGTCACGACTTCGGAAAAATTTCACTACAGTTTTTCGTTTTGGGCCCCCCTGACCTCAAAAACACCTTCCGTTCAAAAGTTTATATATATATATATATATATATATATATATATATATATATATGTATGTATAGTTCCGATAAAACGAAATCTGTGGACACGATAGCGGTCGCATTTCTTAACGGATCGAAATGAAATTTGGCACAAAAATCAATCGTCCCAAAATCTCGGTTGAGTTCGTTAATGGGCCAAATCGGTACGGCCGTTTTGGCGTCACATCAAATCAAATTGGAAAAAAATTCGTAACTTTTTTACTTCACCCTGTACAAAAAAATGTTAGGGGACTTTTTTGTTTGTCTTAAACAGATCTAAAACATTTTTTTCTGAAACGTATACTTTTCATATATTCAATTAATATAAATCTACTGATGCGCCTGGCTTATTTAATTTTTATTCACCAATAAACCTTAACATCTGCAATTTCTTTTGAATAATCTTTCAATTTCCACGCATCTAATTTTTTGTAGTGTTCTATGTATAAAAACCTTGGCAAATTTTCAATGTCACTGTTGTTTATATTGTCAGCATCGGCACGTGGACTGCTTTGTTTTGTTCTTCCTTTTTTACTTTAGAAAAGATAATTTTCTTACCTTAAAAACTTTCAGACAAATGACGACCCTAAAATTCTTTTTATTCGCTTTGGGTAAGTTTTATCTTCGACCTCGTATCTCTGGGACTTCCGACCGACGTAAAGAATTTATAGTTAAAGTAATCATCGGAGATAACTGAAAACACGCCCTTGAAAAGTAACATGAAATGTCCTGTCTAATTTGAATATGACAAAAAGATGAGAGGAGTGTTTTGTACGTCACAATAGTCATGCGATATGTAAATATTTAATAATTTTATTCCAAGATTATCGTGCAATATCTGTCTATTCACAGGTACAGTTATCTTGAAATATACTGTCATATGAAAATTGTTACCATCTGTATCTGTATCCTTTCATAAGATATTGCAGTGTAATTTTTATGTGCTTGAAGATATATTTTTACTATTCAATTTAGTATCGGTCATAAATTCAATGCATTATTGATAATTTTCTTATTAAAATTCAAAAACATTTAACTTCAGTTTTCAGTGATTCCTTTACAAATATTCGCTAGAAAAATATAAAAAAATAAATTGGGTAGAGTATTATCGATTAAAACACATTTTATCATTTATTAAAAAGTAACCTTTTGTCGTATTTTAGCGTACAATTTAATAGTGGTCAGTTTAATTTTTTTTTTTTCGATCTAATAAACTGACCTTGAATCTATTTGCATTGAGTACCAAAATTATGACTTTAATTGGATCATGTTCTGTTTTAGTACATTCTCAAATCTCGATATTTATTGTATGATTCAGAGAACATCATATAAACAATACAAATGTGAACTGATGGTCTTTACAATTCTATTAAAAGAACAAGCCAATAAACGAAAGATAAAAACATATCTTAATAAACTGAAATGAACGATTATCCTTTTTACATACATAAATTAAAGTCAAAGACTTACAGAAGATAATACAACATCAAAATGTTTATTCTCCTCTATTTAATACGCCGTATTTAAGCTGTTTTCGTAGTTTAAAAATTTGATTTTGGCTATCGTTATCAGTCGTGTTTATTTATCAAATCCAAGTCCGTCTCTGGTAATTTACACAGCAACTAAACTTTATAGAATTACAGCTACGAGACAGGATATCCATATCCTTATTGGTGGCTTCAGGATTATTAAGTCTTCGGTTTCGTAATATTAAGCAAAGGAGCGTTATTAATAATTTCCTTGGTGTTTAAAAATGTAATCTAATCAATACTGGTTATTTAGTGTCTAGTGTGGCAGTCAGTGGGACTGCCGGCAGAAGTTATACTTCTATGCACGCGCATGGATTCATAAATTTGTATGCGAATGATTTAGCAAACTCATTATATATTATTCGTGGTAAGCGACTCAAAAAACCTCCTAGTACCGTGTGCACACTCTTGTTGTATCGAATTTGCTTAAAATTCCTGGAGACGAGGTTCGTCTTAAGCACCAGGTGTTTCGAACACCATCGCTATTATTATAATCGTATTTAGCGACTCAAAAAAACCACCGAGTACCAAGTGTGCACTGATTTCGTACAGGATTTACATAAAACCCCAGGAGAAGAGGTAAGTACCCTAGACACCAAGTGCTGCGAAGACTTTTGGAATCGTGATATTCGTGTTCAGCGACTCCAAAAACCCCGAGTTGTAAGTTTTCTCTCTATTGTCTTTTCGTAATGTACTTTTCGAATGCAGAAATGCAATTTTCATTTTTACATTATAAAATATAGCGACAAATTTTCTGATACTTTAACGAATCCAACGCAAAAAACGCATTCCGATCCATCTTACGTTACAAAATTCGGAGGTTTTGGTGCTTTATTTCCTCGACTACTCGTAAAAACTCTGTTTATGTAGCCAACAACCTGAAAAGCATAGTGCAGGATATACTGCAACCATGTGACGGTATTTTAGACTACAATACAATACTCATTACTGAATATTATTATTAATATAAAATACTAAACTTAATATGTTAACTTACGTGACAGAATTATAAAATAATCTGTCAAATAATCATGTGATCCGTCACTATGATATTCATACATTAGTTCAGACTGTTTTTTGTATATCTATCCCTTTTCAATGTACTGAATGTTGAAACGGTATTCAAAGGACTTATAGTTATGACTAATAACATGTGATAAGTATTTCATCTTTGTTTTTACCGACCAATATACCATATAAGTGTCTGTCTCTCTCTTACTCACACCATTACATATGTAATGATTTTTCCCATTTAACTGTACACAAATCTTTTCCACCGAGTGCATGAATAGAAGTATAACTTCAAAAAAAAACGAGGTACAGAACATTTATAAGTCATTACGTTTATTATTTATACAAGTATTAAAATAGTAATGTTTACTATTTGATAAACGGGGTTTAAGATATCAACTGGTTACGTCTTTAAAAAAATCTCAGCCAAATTAAAATGTATAAATTTTTAACCTTATACGAATAAAAAACATGAATAGATAATTATGCTTTAATCTTTTGCTGAAAATTTTAGTTACACAACTTAACATGTGAAGATCTGTAATTTATTAAGTTAGTCTTTACGATTCCAAACAGGCTTAATTAATTTACTGAGATTTCCTCGGTGTTGTAGTAGGGCCTTCATTGTTTCACACACTTAGATAACACAATTTAATGAATTAAAAAACAAAAAAAATAAATTAAATGCGATGAAAAACTTCAACATATTATTTTATAGTTTTCTATTTTGGATTCATTGTCATTCCTTCAGGCGTATATTTTTTTATACTCTTTATTACATTACATATCAATCATTTTAGCTTGACAATATGTTTCTATACAGTGTGGGCCACAGAAAACAGTCCACCTCGATATTTGGCCGTATTTATTAGATTTTAAAAAAATGTGAAAACAGGTCGATTTTTGATCTAAGATCATTTTGATCATTTTTACGATACATGCATCTGTCAATAATTGTCAACCACCTCTTTTTCACTTCCTCAACCCTTATTTTTAAATAGGGAATATACAATGTGCGGCACATTATGAGAAATATGTTTATATGAAGTATTCAGACATTAAATTAATTAAACGTAATTAGACAAAAAAAAGTAAACAGCACGAGTATCAATTTTCCAATCAATTTCATTCGTTTTCTGAGATCTCGTCACACTTGGCAGCATTGGACGCTTCCTTACCGCCTTCTAGACCATAAACAAGAAAACGGTAATCTTAAATATACTTACCTACTTGATATCACTCAGGATTGCTCTTCCTATCTACGGAAAAAATAGAATTGTACGTTTGCCTTTTTTCTCTTAGAGACGCACCTAACTTGCGCATGAACCAGAAACGTGACTAAGGATTTAATATTTAAAATCTTTACAATAAGGATTTTTTATAACATTTACATTGGAGATAAGCTGATAGATGACTTATCACATTGGGAAAAAATGATATTTATTTAAGCTAGGGTATAATTATTTATATATATATATATATATATATATATATATATATATATATATATATATATATAAATAAAGTGAAGTCAATAGTGGCGGTGCAGTGATATTAAAAATAATAAATATAAAGCATGCGCACTAACTGAACATGCAATTAAAAATGGCCATAATTTTAAGTTTGACGAAACAAGAATTTTAGAAAGGGAATGGGACCTTAAGAAACGGTTGTTCTTAGAAATGACACACATTGACAGAAGGGAAACATGTATTAATAGAAAATCTGATATAGAAGGGCTGAGCAATATTTATTGTTACATTCTGTCTTTTCAAAAATAAATATAAACAAATATAAATAAAATTTAGTATATAAATATAAATAAATAAAAACAAAGATAAATATAACTAAGATAGATTAAATATAAAAACAACTTTCATAAAACTGGATACAATAATAATAAAAATCTTTGAATTTAAAATCCCACGTTTCTTAAAAACAGAATTTTACTTGATAATAATAAAATCAGAAATAAATAAATCAACAAAATGTTTTGCTCTCCTACTGTGTTAAAATAAAAACCATATATTTATATATAAAAAACACTTCTACATATAAAACATTGATATCAAAAAAAAAACTGAAGACACATTAAAACTCACTCAATCATCACTTACAGACAAACCTCCACACGAAAAAGAACAAAATAATTAGTTTTATGGTCTAAATGTATACAATTTTATGTAATTTTATGTATTTGTAAAAGTGGTGTACCTTAATTTTAAAATGTTTTATTAGTGTAATGTTGTTAAACGGAATTCGTCGCTTCTTTTTTAACCTCACGATTAGTAAGTAGTCACAATAATTTGTAACAATATTTTTATTATATAAATAATTGTTCTTCACTACAGATGTCCTGAAGAAGAATTAAATTAATTCGAAAGCTTGACTGAAATCAAAGAGTTTTCTTTTACTCACCTTGGCCATAACGTTGACTGCACCGCCACTATTGACTTCACTATTGACGCCCTCATCTAAAAAAGAAAAAATATTATTTCTTCAAGACTACACACCCGCTCACAAAGCCGTGAAGACGATAACGAAATTGATCGAATTGGGCTACAAAATTCTTCCCCACCTCCCGTATTCGCCAGATTTAGCACACTGCAACTATTATATACATATTACCAAACTTGAAAAGATGGCTCGTTGGTTAGTGCTTTCACTCAAATGAAGAGGCCATTGCCGAGACGGACGCCTATTTTGGGGAACTTGATGGTGACTATTACAAGTAAGGCATCGAAATGCACGAGACCCGCTATACTCGTTGTATATATCTAAAAGGAGATTATATTAAAGAATAAAAACATTTTCAAAAAAAAATGTTTTTCTTTGTTATGCCTGGGACTTTTCAATTAGCCTAGTATCTTATATTAATAAAATAATAGTAACTTAAACATAAAACACCTTATCTGATTCGGAAAGAATATATTAAGTTATCGAAAAAAAGAATGAGATGTATAGATAGATGTAACACAACAAAACCGGATATTATTATGTTTTAAAGCTGTTACACATTGCTTATATTTATGAACTAAGTCCATTAGGGTTAAAATAAACTTTCGAAATTAATACAAAAGACATAAGATGTCTTCTAAATATTTCTTAGCAATAAATTAGTTAAACAAACAAATCATCTCACAATTAAAAATTTAAATTTAAAATTTTTTTTATTGACTTTCTCTAATTTATTTATCTAGTCCTTATTGTATAAGATTAATTGTTTTCTAATTTTTGATCGTTTATATTGTGTTTTTTCTTGAATTAACCCATTTTTGCTGTAGATTAGTTTTTATTACCAGGTATCATCGATGTACCACTTTTAATGTATATGGTATCTAATTGAGTTAGTGAGTTTTTCACATTGGCTTTTTATTATTTACACATTGCCAACTCTAATAAAATGTATCAATATCAATCCTTTTGTTATCAACTTATACTGTCTACGTTCATATAGAATATATCTAGCTTAATATACGTTCAATTTTTTGTTCAAATTTTCTTAATATTGAAACATGAGTTCTTTATCTTGTATACCTTTATAACATTATTCTAACGAAGTTTATAATCACATTTAAACATTAAAGTTGTAGTAAAAATTTGTATGCTTCAAAATAAATAATTTACTGGAATCAAAAACTCATAAAATACAATTTATAACAAAAGTTAAATGCAAAAGAAAAATTGTTACATACATCGAGATGTTCCATATATCTAGTCAGTAAGCCAAGTTTATCAATATTCAGATAAAAATACAACGATTGATCTTTGCTAAAAACTTGACTTCTCTAATTTGCAGTTAATTTTAGTTACTTTAGAAACATTAATATAGTTTTAATATTGTTTAAGAAGTTGAATAGAAAATTGAAACTATTATATTAACAAAGAACTTGAATTAAAAAAAAAAGAATGCACCGAGAAATTTCGAATAGGCAGTATAGGTAAAATATTTTTATTTTATGAAAAATTGACGAAAACCCCTTTCTTTTTTACATATTTGCGTTTTTATTAAAAAAAAGTGTCCTCGGGCTACGTACATGATTTTTTTCCTTATGTTTGTACACATGTCTCAGATATATGTTGACAATATCAGCCATTTTGCATTTTTAGTTTGTGTTTGACAAACAGAAAGGTTAGATGTGTTTTGGCATACTGTTCGATTTTCTACTATTAGCCAGAGGAGCCAAGACCGAAAAAAGCACGTCAAGTTCGATCGAATGTAAAGGTTTTGCTCACTGATTTCTTCAATTACAATGACGTACTACAACATGGGTTCTTACCACAAGGTCGTACTGTCCACAAGGAATATTACCTGGAAGTTATGAGACGTTTGCGCGAAGCAATACGATTTAAATGCAAGGATTTGTGTGAAAACCAGTCATGGATTTTGCAGTATGATAATGCACCGGTAAATTCATTACTGCTTGTTCGTGTGTTTTTGGTCAAAAACAACACCGTTATCATGCTTCAACCATCGTATTCTCCGGACTTGGCCAGCTGCGACTTTTTCCTATCCCCAAAACTAAAGAGATCGATGAAAGGACGACGTTTTGCCACAATTGAGGAGATAAATCCGCGTCGAAGAAAGAGCCTGATGGTCATATCAAAAATCGTGTGCCAGAAGTGCTTCGAAGATTGGAAGAAGCGCTGGCACAATTGGGTTATAATAGGGTTTCTTTAAAGGGAACAAAGTGGATATTGATGAATAAATAAAGATTTTACGAGTTATCAAAAATTCTCGTTTTTTTCTGAACAAACCTCGTATATATAATATACACATGCGAGCGTTTGTTTTGTTGTGTTTTGATCAGTTTTGGAGCTATGCTTTGTATGGGATATTCAATGACGTTGATTGCGCTGAACTGCATGTTTTTCTCGTATCGCAGGAGTGGTGTTTACCTTAGTAACACTTTTTCTGTCGCTCTTTCTACGTCCTATAAGAAGCATAGCTTCAAAGTTAGAAACTTCTATTAAGAATTTCGAATTAAATCGAATATTATTCGAATATATTTTAAGTATAGTTTCGTTTAATGATTTTTTTATGTCCTAACAATCCTTTATCACAAAAATAAGCTTCTGGTAGTTCCTTGGTTTAATATTATTATGATATTTATATTAATATTATAAACATTTCCGTATACCTGAATCCAACTTAATCACATTATGACTATTAAATTTTTCCATTAGAATTTTTTTAATTTAATATATTTATCGATTTCTGATATTTAAACAAAACACATCCAAAATTATATACTAGTACTCAAAGAATTCGAAAGATGTTCTAGTAAAATTTCTGTGTTATTTTAATCAACCTTAAAAAAGAACGATTTAATAGGGCTGAGCCAGGTTGCGGCGATAAAATTCATCACTCGTAGCTCCCAAGAAACAGGTAGAAATAAAACGACAACCGGACTGCGGCTGTAGCCATCAGGTAAACGTATTAAGGGCAATTAGGCCCTACATTAAGGACGTATTTACTTAAGTTTAAATATGCCAGGCAATTTTCAAATGTTTGTTGAAATGGAGAAGACAATTCTCGAAATAAGTTAAACATACTAAACTATAACAGACCTTGAATTACTGTCTTTACATACTTTATGTGCTTCTATCCTCTGCAGAATTGACGAGGTTTTGCGTAGCGAAGTAAAGATAATAATAACAATAATAATAATAAATGTCTTTATTAAAAAGAAAACAAAGAAATGAAATACATAATAAAAATTTTATGTCGTTGCCTAGCGCAGTCTAGCTTAGAGCTACACTACTGAACCATTCAAAGACAAAAAGAAGTTAAGGTAAATCCATTAAATGGCGCATAGTTTACAAAAATTCTAAATATGAATATTCTTTACATTATACAATAAAAACAGTTGTAATTACAAATAAACAAAAAAATAAACCAAATTCTTAGGAAGTTAAAATAAAATAACGAATTATATATCGTGCAAACTCAATAAATACTGTTTACAAAGTTTCAACGTTTAAACAGTTAAACACACATAGTCACTTTTGCTACAACAAGACAAAAAGCAACACATACACGAGTAAAAAAAACACCCCATCAGTAAATCGTACGTATTTATTGGAATTGCTGTAACGTAAATTTCAAAGTTTCACTTGGCACTATTTTTATTCATATTTATCCAGAAAACATTTACTACAAAAAAATCAAATAGGTTCACGTACATATAATCATTAATCAATTATAAACACAAAGTATACCATACAATTTAACCTACATACGAATATATATGTATCTATGTATATGATTTGCATTTCGAGAAATTTTGCCAATCATTTATTTAAAGGATTATAAACCGTCATTACGACAGGGTGTCAATACCCTAATCTTTATTGGCCTACCTGTCGCCCGCCGCAGTCCGGTCATGGGGTATTGATGACAAAAATCTGAGACGGCCGCAATACGGTTGTTTGAATTTAGCATTTGATACCAATCGCCGCAATCCGGACACACCGATTTAATAGACTTAAGTTTTTTTCCTTTCTGTCCTTATAATATAAGAAGAAATTATGTAAAGTAACTGGCAAAAACCACACATAGTTTAATTACGAAAATTAACAGTGTTTAGATATTCCTGTCTATTGGTAAAAAAGGCTCATTAATTCATTAACCTGTAGCTTGTTATTAGAAGTGTTTTTCTTTTTAGGCAAGGTTGAATTAAGCATTCATATATATTTTTATGCATTAACAAATTGCAGTGGGCTGAAATTACAATAACGAGTTTCGTAAATTTTCAAGATAAACGACGAAAAAGTGCAAATAGTTTTATTTTTGTAATAACAAATTAAGACAACGTGGAATTGATTTGGTCGTTTGTTTTAGCAAAAATAAAAAAAAAAATAATTTTAAAAATAATTGCTAAATAATAGCTCAAAATCTATCAATTTAATAGTATTTTACGTAACAAGTCCCGAAAGTGGTCTTTTACTGGACGAGTGGGCTAATTGCAGGGCGAGCCCTGCAAGCCTGCGAGTCCAATAAAAGCACTTTTGGGACGTATTACGTACAATATTTTTTTTTAAACGGGCATTGTTGTATTAACTAATTTTAACATTTTTTTTTAACAAACCTTGCTTGGGTGGCCGCCTTAACAATGTCCTCTGGTATAATTTCATCTTCCATTAATTTACAATCAAATGCATCATTTTAAATATCCATTTTATAATAAATTTCTCGTTTTCAACTAAACGTCAAAATATATTTTATAGTTTTAAATATATACAAAACTCGGTTACCATAGAAACCGATTGACCGCTATCTTAGACTAACTATTTTATTGTTTTTTTCATTAAAGATAGGCCGGAAAGTAAATAAAAATAAGTCTGGTAAAAGCTTTTACCGGACTCATTTTTATTTTCTGGCCTTGTCTGACAAAATGAGATTTTCTGACCTAAAAATAAACCGAAAAGTATTCATTTCTGGCCGGTTTTAAAAAATATATTTTACCCCTTATTTATGACGTTAAAAAGGATATGTTTTTTTTATATTGATTCGATTAATATTCAAATATAAAAAATGTTTTAAGAGTTTCCATAGTCTATAATAGATGTTATAATAATGAAACCAGTTTCTTGAAATATTGAAAAACCGTCTTTAGAATTACGAAGTACAAATGACATAATATACACAATTAAAAGGTATTCACTGAGTTTTTAGCCCATAATAAATATTTTAAAATTCTTTAACAGTATAATCAAATACGAAATTATGCCTTTGACTAGAGGTACGCGTAAGCCGACGTATATCTCTTGTCAGAGGCCGCGCGCGCTTCCTGCAAAGTTCAAAGTTGCCGGTATCTGCTGCTTCTGCTGAATTTGATGCAGTTGCTAGGTTTCAAGCGAACCGCGCAAATGCTGTAGTAGTAACCCACCCTCACAGTGAGAGCAAGGTGCACACTATACAGCACAACTCGATTCTTGATTCCATACAGCTCGATTGACAACTAGCGCCTTACTCTGTTAATGCTCTCGAATGTGGTTTTGTGCGGTAAAGTGTGTAATTGTGTTGTGACATCTCGCGGTTGTATGTAATAAGTCGTGTTTTTTACCAGTTAGTGGTAGTGTTTCTTTATTGGATTAGAATTATACGCCGATCAGAAAACGTAGGATTATATTTTAAGGGTTTGTTTTGGTAGAGATTTTAATTATGTGAAGGCATGTTCGAAAAAAAAAAATAAGAAAAGATTACTAAAGGTATAAAATTATTCACGTATAGATTATAATTGTTAAAGTATAGAGTCAAATAATATTAAAACTAACTTAACAACATTT
Source organism: Altica lythri (assembly GCA_964028335.1). Taxonomy (NCBI): domain Eukaryota; kingdom Metazoa; phylum Arthropoda; class Insecta; order Coleoptera; family Chrysomelidae; genus Altica; species Altica lythri. The sequence continues at coordinate 42,565,997 of OZ034801.1, forward strand.
TAATCGACCTAAAATATAATAATTTGAAATTAAACACATTCAACTATTATAATTAAATAAGTATATTAATAATGTAAATAGATAAAAAAACCGTATATATTACGTACTCTACTTAGAAGTATACTTCAGAAAATCGTTTAGAAATAATATACGGTGTTAAAGGACATTAATCGCATCTTATATTTTGATTAAGTTCTTAATGTCCAAATTTTTGTATATAAAAAATATTCCTATTAATCGATTAAAGTTTTTAGTTCACAATACGTTTACCAACTTTTTTATATCTTAAGTTGTAAGATTTAATTTACTTTTAGAATATTCAATTTATAGTGACCTTGAAGATAGATAATTGATTAGTAAAACCTGAATAACATTTCAATAAAATGACGCCATATTAAAACTTCATTTTGTTCTCGGTATTTATATATCCTTAAAAATTACACATAAAATATAAATAAGTTTGATCTCAATGGTGCAATTTTTTATGCTTTAAAATTACCACACTAGGTTCACGATAGGGCTTCACACGAGGCGAGAGTAAAAAAAATCTCGTCTCAGTCTCGTCAATTCCCAAAAAATTGAGTCTCGTTCAAGTCTCGTCGCGTTACTAGTTGTCTCGTCTCGCTTAATTGTAAATAATGATTATAAATATTATATAAACTGAAATAATAAATAATTTTTTAATGCTACAATAAAATATATCACAGATGGTCATCAGATTTTATATTTTCTAAAATTGTTTTCTTTACAGGCCATTTCTGATTTTTCGAATAAAAACATCATAAAAAAATTTAACGAGACTAAAAACGAGACTCTCGGGTTGCCCTGTATATGGTCTCGGTATCGCCCATAGTGTTTTCCAAAACGTCTAGTCTCGTCTGGTTTCCGAAAAGCGAGACGAGAAAAATCTAGCTCTCGTGTGAAGCCCTAGTTCACGATATAACTCTAAACTTTCAGGTATATGAAAACTAAGAAAACTTAGTATGTGGTCAGTAATTTTGACATATTAGATTGAGATTACTATCAAATCAGCAAATTTTACTTATATTACAATTTCTGTATAGATTAAACACATTTTTTAATATATATTTAATTAAACCAAATTTATAAATTTTCATTTCTGTAAGAATTTAGTGTTAAAGAAAAAGATAAAAGTTGTAAATACGTCAATGTCAATAGTAATTTATCATAATTATTCGTTCTTTATCAAATTCCAAACACGAACTGGTAATCTAGCATCATATTTGGCAACATGTTGATTATCTTTCCCGAATATTCGGAAACTCTAATAAAAACAAAACTAGACAGCTATTTGAAGACGCTTTTTAATTAAAATGCAAATGAATAAAGTTCACAGTTTAGCAGTAGAATTGATGAAATCGTTTGACCCTACTCCATCAAATTCTAGAGTTTATATTTTTAAATTGAAAGTGATCGATGATCCAGACAAATATAAGAAAACCGACTAGTTTTCTATTTAATGTACAACAGCTCTTCCATTAGTTAGCCGTTTTTTACTCTAAATTTTTAATTTATACTTAAAGATAAAAATTTATAATTTATTTATACGAAATTATTTGACACTTCTTTGTTACTGGTATACAATATTTACTGATTTAATCAGGGACTTTGAATAGGATCATAAAGTTAGTATGATATTTACGACTAAGATAAAAATTTATAAAAATATCTTATTGTTTAACTAAAGTTTACTATTCTTTTATATTATTATTTTCATTTTTTGAAAATCGTATTAAAAACAATATGTCGTTGTCTGAAAATATATTTTTTCTGAAATCGCTTGGAAATGTCTAGTTTCACGGATCAAATTCGAGCCGCAAAATACACTATTCTTGTATTTTAGTCCGTTGCTGGGCAACGAACTTTTCCGGACTGTACGGGAATATTTTTTCCGTACTGTACGGGAAAGCTCCATAAAACGTTTATAAGCAAATTCATATTTTGCCTTGGATTTATTTGGCAATAAATTTAAAACCACATTAGTAGCGGTGTTTAGTAACTCTCGAGGCGTTAAATTATAATTTTAGATATTTTAATTTTAAGCAATATGTAACTAACCGAATTGACACTTTTGTGACACTAATAAACAATGATTAACAAACAATGTCAACGAAACGGTTTCATAGAAAATAAGATGATAATCGAAAACAGTTATGCATATATAAAACTTTCTCTTAATTTACGATTATATTTAACGCGATTTCAAAAAAAATAGTATGTGTATCTCGTAGTAAAAGCACATTCCCGGACTCCAGTGTTTGTTGGCTTCGGCTAAACGCCTCGGCCAACAATTTACATTGTCGTCCAGGAATGTATCGCTTTTCCTACTAAATACACAATATACTATATATCCAATCTACGAATTATCAATCCACCATATTCATATTCTTGTAGATTGTAAGTAATAAGAGTAACATTTTCTTTGTATTTTAACCTGTTGTTACTTAATAAACGACTCACGAAAAATTTTAATATGATTAGATCAGGAAAACATTATTTATATACTATCACTTAAATCTTCTACAGAAAAGAAAAAGTAGACAATATAATTAGTAATCAGATATCTTACAGTGTAGTTAAGTAGTTAAAAAGTGGGTATTATTACATCAACCACCCTTAGATACTTCAAATTATACAAAACATTTCAGAATTAATTTTGCAAAGATTTCATCTCCATTTCCTTTCATAATAGTTCGTAAAAGGAAAAGGAAATTATCTCGTTTGTATACGTCTTTTACTCATTTCTAAAATTAGTTTCTTATTTTTTATGTTCATCACATACAAAATGAAATACTTACCACTTTGGCGGCCCAGATTGCATGTTTATAACTTGTTGATTTTTTGTTAGAAACCAACACGATAGCGTCAGTGGTTACAAGAAAATTAAATATATGTACATTTCTGAAAACAGGTTCACATTTATCGAATAAACAGATTGTATAGATATGAGCTCTCGATAACTTAAGTAGGAATGTTGTAATAATTCAGAAATTTGCTTGTATGTCAATTAGTTTATCTTTATAACCATTTCGACATTACATTGCAATATGATTGATACCAATGTAAGGTTTGAGTTTTTGTCTGAGAAAGTGCATTGTGCAGGTAAAATGATAAATAGCCTTGTTTAGTGTAGTTGAGGCTATATTAAAAAGGTAATTGTCACAAAAATAAAATAAAAGAGCTCAGTAACATGGAAACGCGATAATAATACCTACACATTCGTGTATGCATTACATGGTTCAGGTGGTGAAAATAAATAAAAAGGGAAGATCCAAAGATATTCTCATAAATCCTAATTTTTATACAAAATCTCCTTTTAACCTTATACACTTATGCTATTGGTGCTCCAATAATAATAATAATAATGTTTTTCTTCAAGCGTATAATAATAACTATATTACTTTTTGCAACACAGACCGTAGAAATATCCCATTATTTTACTAGTACAAAAATGAATTTTCATTATTGTACTAATAAAATAATGGGGCGTTGTAATCAAGTAGGTAGGAACTGTCATTTTTAAACTTATTTAATTTGACGTTTGTCTGTTTTGAAAATTTTGTGAAAAATGTCTCAAGAATTGCAATGTACGCCTCCGGAATTAGTTGAAATAGCTAATTCCAGTATTGAAACTCTAATTCCAACGAAGTCGCGTAAACTGTATGATTTTGCATACGAAAAATTTCTAAAATGGTGCAATGAATATAATGTACAGCAATACACGGAAAACGTTATGCTTGCATACTTCACGAATTTGTCCAGAAAGTTTAAAAGTTCTACTCTATGGGCACAGTATTCAATGATTAAATGTCAATTAAACATTAAACATAATGTTAAAATAGAAAAATACAGCAAATTAATTGCATTTATAAAGCGCCAAGGGGAAAATTATACACCGAAAAAATCAAAAGTATTAACACAAGATCAATTTGGTAAATTTCTCAAGGATGCACCAAATAATGTTTATTTAGCAACAAAGGTAGGTACTTTCTTATTTCTTTTTAATCATTATTACGTTTATTAAACCGGTGACAGTGATATCTACTAGCAGATCAATATTTAACTTGACAGCAAATATTACCTCATTTCCTACTTATAACATTTAATGACGGTAGCTCAGTGGCAGAGCTTTTGTCTTCGGTCGCAAAGGTCAGCGGTTCTAATCCCGGTGCTACCAGCTTTTTTTTTTATTTATTTCAACGTTTGTTTTAGGTTATATTAATATTTGGAGTCACAGGAGCCCTTAGATGCGATGAACTTGTTAATTTAAAGTCTAGCGAAATCCAAGATTTGGGAAATTTAATTTTGGTTAAAATCATAAACACAAAAAACAAAAAACAACGGTCGTTTACTATAATTGGCGATTTTTATTTGAATTTGGTAAGACAGTATACGGCTCTTCGTCCGGATGATATTGGCCTGCAGCGATTTTTTATTAAATACCAGAATGGTAAATGTCACCGTGTGGTAATGGGTATCCACAAAGTATCAAACGTACCAAAAGACGTTGCTACGTTTTTGAAATTAACAAATCCTCATGAATATACAGGACATTGCCTTCGGAGGACTTCCGCAACTATTTTAGTTGACAACGGAGGTGATATTACCGCTTTAAAGCGGCATGGTGGATGGAAATCCACCAGTGTTGCTGAAGGGTACTTAGAGGATTCCATTTCCAGTAAAACACAAACTGCACAAAAAATACTTAATTGGCAAGAACAACCAAGTAATAGTTCTGGAATCGCTGACATAATAATCGACAATCAACTTACTAATAATATGATGTATACCAATGACAAAATTGTAAATGTCGAAGCTGAAAGCGGTGGCAGTGGCTTAAATTTAAACAACTGCAGTATACAAAACTGCACATTTAATATTACTGTTAATAAATAGGTAACACTTTATGTAATTTTTCGTTTGTATTAATTAAATAGTTGAGATATAAACAAAGCCTTCTATATTTTTTATAAAATGCATATTATTATTACGCTTGAAGAAAAAATAGTATATGTTACTCGGAGCAGAAGGCCCATTATATGTTTCGCCCAGTTTGCACAGCCTCGGCTAGCGCCTCAGCAGTGCAAGAATCTGGGCTCAACAATAATGTTGGCCTTCTACGCCTAGTAACATAATATACTATTTTTTGTAACGGGAATAGATTAATACATCAAGTATAACAATAAACGTTCAATAATCGATAAGTGTTTCAACACTTGTTTCGATATAAATAAAATAGATTAAAATAAATAAAACTATACTAAAATTAACACTTAAATATACATATAATTAAACTTGTTACAAGTAGTAGAAGTAATAATCGTAAATAAAAGAGGCTCAGTGCATTAAAAATATATTTATTAAAATTGGCCTAAGCGCTTTCGCCGGTTAAGGCATCTTCAGAGGCTTCTACAAAGTTATAAGAAAAAGTTTTTATAAAAATTTAAAAGTTTTTTTGATAGTTTTTAACTTACTTGTCAGAAAGCGTAGTTATATAACGATGTCATCTTGTTAGTTAAAAGAATCATATTAGACACACACAAACATTTATTTAAAATATAATGTCCTAGGACATATAAAATTTCGTTTTTACTTAAAATTTTTTTTTATACAATAATCAGCTAAGATAAAAAAAATATTATTTAATGCCTTAATCTTTAATTTCTACAATTTTTGTGAAATTTTTTTCTTGGAGATTCGAGAATATATTTTGCTAACTATTTCTTGAATCGTTTTTTGCACACAATGTTTTTTAGGGTGTCAGGGATTGTATTATACATTTTTGGGGCAATATATGAGTAAGTTCGTTAAGATAGTGCTTTTTTTGTGAATGGTACTAAGTGGTAATTTTTACAATGTATGGGAAGGTACCTTGGTATCTTTTTGAAAAATTGTACTTTAACACCGTGCAGTGAAAATAAAGTTGTCTATTTAATGTCCATTATTTTGCTTTCACTGAACAGTTCATTAGTGGGGTATCTATAATGTTTAGACAGCATTATTTTTAAAAATCTTTTTTGAGTTAGTTCCAATACATTCATATGTGCCCTTAACGCGTTACCCCAGGTTACTATGCTATAGCGCAAATGGCTTTCCACAAGGGCTTGATATAAAGTATGTAGATATTATTCCATAATACAATGATTCCATTCTTCTTTGTGGGCGTTTTTATTCAAGTCTGCAAAATGAGGCGATTGCAGAATTGGATCCATATTTATTTCCAGCCTGAATTTTTTTAAACTTAGGGAAGAGTTTGAAAACTGAAGCGACCAAGTCTGGTGAATAGAATGTTGCATAGTTTTAAAATCTAAATTATTGTGCTTATCCGTCAAACTGATGGAATATGGTCTTCGACCTAATATATTCCTTAATTTTTTGCTTAAACTGCGTTAATCGTTTTGCTTCTTTTTAAATAATGAAACAATAAGATCCCTTTCACGTTGCCAAGAACTTTCCTACAGATGGTAGCTTTTCACTTTTTTCGGCCTTGATTCTCTCTTTATTTGTCCACTGTTTCAATTGATAATAGATTTCGTCTACAGTAACAAGTCACAGCAAAACGTCTGTTGGATTTGATTCGTGATCAGAGAATCCATCATGTAATGTAGTTTTTGATCGGAAGTTACAAACAGTGCACTCATGTTGTTGATAATTTTAATCCAATTTTTTTAGTTCGGATGGACTCTTTCTGTAGACATGCCAGTAGTCTTGACTACCTCTGCCAATATACATCGACGATGATTCATTACGGCTGTGTGGACTGTTTGGAGAATTTGAATTGATGTTTACGATTTTGATTTTTTAGTACGCCTTTCATTTAGAGTACTCGTACAACTACGTTTGAAATTCCCTACCCACGTTTTAACTGTTGTAAATGAAGAAGCTGTATTTTTTTAGTGTTGAGTCTAGCTCCGCTTTTATCTGGGTAAGAGATAAACCGTGGTTAAAAATATTTTATCACGACTCCAATTTTTCCATACTTGGAAAATTCTGTGCTTATTTGTACTAGAAAATTTATTCTTTATTTAGATATTAATTTTGTGTGTTCACGTTTAAATATTAAGGAACTTTTCGAGACACAGTATTATTATGATGTATCGTATTCTATTATTATAGGAAATTTGAATAAGTGCAAAAAATATATGTTTTTACACCGTAAAAACTATTTATGTCAAGGTTTACAACTTCCGCTGGAGAATCTGAACATTTAAACAATCATCCGTTGTAACAAGCGATAAATTTATTTTTGGTTCATCGACTTCTTTTTAGACCGTGTAGTTGAAATTTTAGCACTGAATTTGGCAAAATAGGTTAATTATACTTTTATGGCTCTATTCAAAGCGCAATAAGGAAACAATTACTGCCTTCAAATTTTTTTAACTGTGTTTAATATTGTCAACTGTGTTGTGTGCTTGAATATTAATATAAATAAAAGTATGTCTGTCTGTATTATTTTTAACTTCCCGCTAAAAAACATTAAAAATTTTTTTAAAATCGGGAAGTTATTGGTTTCACCCCGTTTTTCGCAAATCGAGTTTTCATCGGATCTCAACGTTTTGAGGTCTTAGGAACCTCCCCTGACTATTTTTACGAGGGTGTCTGTATGTACGTGTGGATGTGTGTGTGTGTGTGGATGTATGTAAACCTCTTATAACTTTTGAACGGCTTGACCGATCGGAATGAAATAAAAAGCATTACAAAGAGTTTCATCTAACTTAGATACCCTGTAAGTTTGAACCGATTCGCGCTGGTAGATTTCGAGAAATTTCAAAATAACCGAAAAAAACAATTGGTAAAAATGATGTTTTTTGGGCATATCTTTTTTGCTATTACATCGATCAATTTCAAAATCTAATCAGCTCTTAAACTTAAAAAACCACTTCGAATGCCGTTTTGCAAATTAAAATCGGTTAATTCGTTCGTGAGATATCGTTGTCGAAAAATTTCAAAAAGTTGTTTTTTTTTTCAATTTTTGAGATTTTTTTACTAATTGATTTTGCACTTCAAATATCATTTTTATGTCTTAAAAAACTGCGTCGAATGCCGTCTTGAACATTAAAAAAAAACTCAAAAACGTCAAAATAGCTTTGCGATTAAAATTAGCGGGAAGTTGCAAGGATGGCCTTTACGGTCAACCTCTTTTCGAATTTTTAACTTCCCGCTAAAAAAAATTAAATTTTTTTTTTAAATCGGGAAGTTATTGGTTTCACCCCGTTTTTCGAAAATCGAGTTTTCATCGGATCTCAACGTTATGAAGTCTTAGGAACCTCCCCTGACTATTTTTACGAGGGTGTCTGTATGTCTGTATGTACGTGTGGATGTGTGTGTGTGTGTGGATGTATGTAAACCTCTTATAACTTTTGAACGGCTTGACCGATCGGAATGAAATAAAAAGCAATCCAAAGAGTTCCATCTAACTTAGATTCCCTGTAAGTTTGAACCGATTCGAGCCGGTAGATTTCGAGAAATGTCAAAATAACCGAAAAAAACAATTGGTAAAAATGATGTTTTTTGGGCATATCTTTTTGGCTATTAAATCGATCAATTTCATAACCTAATCAGCTCTCAAGCTTAAAAAGCCACGTCGAATGCCGTTTTGCAAATTAAAATCGGTTGATTCGTTCGTGAGATATCGTTGTCGAAAAATTTCAAAAAAAGTGTTTTTTTTTAATAACTTAGAGATTTTTTGACCAACCGATTTTGCACTCCCAGTAACGTTTTTAGGTCTCAAAAAACTGCGTCGAATGCCATCTTGAACATCAAAATCGAATAAGGCGTTAAAAAGTTATGGCTTTTAAACATTTCAAAAAAAGTCAAAAACGTCAAAATACGTCACGTTACTATAGCTTTGCGGTTAAAACTAGCGGGAAGTTGCAAGGATGGCCTTTAAGGTCAACCTCTTTTCGAATTTTTTTTTTCTGCGACGAGAAAAAAGTTTGACATTTTATCTCTGTTAACGGGTCACAAAACGTTACTTTTTATGAAATTATTACTTTTTTACCATGGGAAAAAAGTGAGTACTTTTTTCCCGGATATATACACATAATGACAGATAGTTGATTGATAACGCAGGTCTAATTGTCACTATAAGGACAAAAGCCTACTAGTTTTAAAATTCAAATTTTGCATCAGTAATTTTCTGATTTTATTTAAAATATTAAATCGCCGTCACAGAAAAAAATAGTGTATTATACACGGGAAAAATATTAGATTTTAGCTCTCGAGCTAAAATCTAATACTTTTTTCCCTTGTATAATAAATAACTATTGTTTCTATATTTCATACTATTTTATTATAAATTTTTCTATTATAATGTTTTTAATTTTTCTAAATAACTTAAATTTTTAGACCATTTATTAATTCGGATTGTTTTTTACTATAAAAGTATGAAAATTGTTTTAATGATAAATGCTTATAAATTTGGAGAATGTAAAAATCGATTTGGTGATTATGAAACACTCAGAACATTCTTTTAATTGATAAAATATTAAGATACATATTCAACACGTTTAACTATCATTCGTGTCGATAAAACACGCCAAAACAATAAATACTTTTATATAAAAACATCCAACTAATTTATTGGTTTCATATAAATGAGAATATAATCAAAAACCCTTCAACATCTCTCGAAAAGGTAAATTAACTTTATTAACATATTGTATGTATATAGAAAATGACTCTGTAGATGAACTTGGCCACCCCCCGTCAATGAAACTGACACTTTCACTCCTTAATAAATATAGTTTAAAAAAACTAAAAAACACGCTTTTATAAAGCATGTTTCTGAAAAACATCGAACTAAAAAGTTAAAAATAATTTTCAAAATAAAATTAAAACAAAAATAAATGAAAAATACTTGTATTATTGTGAAAAAGCGTGGGCGCTTCACATTCGAAAAATATGGTATGCAGCTCCCACGCTTTTTTCACAATAATACTAGTATTTTTCATTTATTTTTGTTTTAATTTTATTTTGAAAATTATTTGCAACTTTTTAGTTCGATGTTTTTCAGAAACATGCTTTATAAAAGCGTGTTTTTTAGTTTTTTTATACTATATTTATTTTTTACTTTTTAGTCCAATTTATTTTATTTCAATAGATTCGTTAATTTGCTGTGACGATTACAAGACCCTCACTCAATCATTATTCGTTTATTTAGTTGAAAATGCTTTGAAAGCGTGTTTTTTTGATTTCTCAAATTATATTTATTGTATTTATATTGTTGATGATTAAACATATTGTTTCAATCACTTGGAAAAAAAAATTATTATTGTGAAATCTAAAAAATTGTTAGATTAATTCTAAGACAATTTCATTCATATTGTTTATAATTAAACGTATTGTTTTCAGAACTTGGAAAAAAAATTACTATTGTGAAATCTAAAGAATTGTTAGATTAATTCTAAGACAATTTTATTCATATCGTTTATAATTAAACGTATTGTTTATTACCCACTTCCGGGGAGGTAGTGACTAAAAATAACGATATGGGACTCACCCGAGGCAGCAGCCGCGGAGTGTTGAGTTACAAACAAACAAACATACATACATACATACAGGTGAAGTTAATTAATAATAATAATAAAAAGCGTGTTAAAAACGATAACTTTTCGAGATATTCACAAAATAGTGTTTATTTCGAAAACTGTCAATGTGACAGCTGTCATAATTTGACAGTTGATGTAAAATTTAATTCCAAACGAAAAAGTATTCTTGTGTTTTTTCAAAAAAACGATAACTTTTCGAGATATTCACAAAATAGTGTTTATTTCGAAAACTGTCAATATGACAGCTGTCATAATTTAATAGTTGATGTAAAATTTAATTCCAAACGAAAAAGTATTCTTGTGTTTTTTCAAAAAAACGATAACTTTTCGAGATATTCACAAAATAGTGTTTATTTCTAAAACTGTCAATATGACAGCTGTCATAATTTGACAGTTGATGTAAAAATTAATTCTAAACAAAAAAGTATTCTTGTGTTTTTTCAAAAAAACGATAACTTTTCGAGATATAATTATATAACGGAGTGGAGAGTTACAAACAAACACACATACATACATACATACATACATACATACATACATACATACATACATACATACATACATACATACAGGTGAAGTTAATAAAAGCGTGTTAAAAAGAAGTGGATTATTGAATGGAAACATCATTACTTAAATGCGTTAAAATGTTTTTGCACGATAGAACGATTTTGCTTAGTTACCGCGTTTGTTGCCTGATCAGTATGTTGTGTTTACTGAAACAGAACAGTAAATAATTTACTTACCGTTCTAGAACGGTAAGTAAATAATTGCATATGTGATGTATACAGAGCACTTTTGACATTTTAACGTTATTAAAATGTCAAAAGTGCTCTGTCTATTGTCTAATACGAAAAAATATTTCTATCGTGCAAAAAACGTTGTAAGCATCAGGAACGTTAAGGCCTACCGATCTCAGACAAAAATTGGAGTCGTCGCTACGCTCCTCTCCAAACAATTGTCTTCGATCGGTAAAATGTCCTTACGGTTCTTGATACTTAATATACTTTATTTATTCAACAATTTTTTACGGAGTATAATTAAAGGAAATCTCTATTAACATTACAATATGAGTATCATTATCTTTCCATTTATTGATACAATCACACAAACTTTATGATTGTTCTGTTGATAAAATAAATTTCTTCACTACCGTCTTAATTTTACTTAAAACGTTCAAATAATTGCATTGTAATTTTTTAATGCTCGTTCTTCATGTGGCTCTGTTGCACATATATGTAAATGAATAGCATCTTTTCACAAATGAAGTGTGTAATCAAATGAATAGTAGCAATAAATAATGTGTGAAGCAGTCTCACATACCGCGAGAACTCTATTAATATTTAAATTGAAATTTCCAAACAATGAATCCTGATGGCGTTCCACATGATTCATGTAACAAATAATTTTCTAGTGGCACAACGTTCGATTTTATTGTTTTGTTGATAGTTCCTGTCTGTAGTACACGCACAATGCAATGACTAAAGTCATTTTACTCATTATTTGATTAGAAAATAGGTTACTGGCTTTTATTTCCTGTAAACATTCAAATGAAATGTAAATTTTTGTTTATCAATCACTTTTATCCGGTCACTTTTACTTTTAACTTTAAGTTTTGTTAAAATTACATGGTTTTTGTAACGAAGTGGTCCATTTACTTTACAGTTACTGTTTAATAAAATATATTTTATTAAGTGAATAAAAAATTATTGCATAAAGAATACATTCTGAAACATAATAAGAATCAGCAAAAATAACCTTGACCTTGGAACGTGTGTAGGAAGTAAAAATTCATACAAACATTTAATTGCACTCAAGCAAAAGTAGGGTTAAAAAACAAATTATATACGGTAGGTTTCGAAATCTTCGGCAAAACACTTAAATGTCGTATGGCTTATAACGAGTTTCTGATATGAGGCAAGAATTCATTGAACAAAAGAAACGGCCAGAGATAATCGCAACAAGTGAAAGAATAACTTAATCCAAAGTTTTTACTTTTAATCTTTTTCTCTGTTTGTAAGACCAAGTCTTGTTTATAACTGCTTTTAGCGGTTCATCCTTAAAGGCGTGTTTACATGATGCCAGTGACTGGCGCCAGTCTCAGTGGCATGCCAGCGCTGGCATGGTACTGGCATCATGTAAACACTTTCTTGAGCCAGTCCAGCGCTGTCTCGAATAGAAAGTTGGTCTATTTTTCATGTCCGTGGCCCTCGGCCGCGTCTCCTCCAACCTCGCGCCAGTGGTTGTAGACACGTGTAAACACAGCGTTCCAGTGACTGGCGTACATGTGAAGGGTAAACTTCACCAAGTAGAAACTAGGTTGCCAGTGAGACTGTCGCTAGCTACTGGATACGTGTAAACGTACCAGTCCAGCGCTGTCCTAATCAAGCACTGGCATGCCAGTAAGACTGGCGCCAGTTACTGGCATCATGTAAACACGCCTTAATTGTATAGCGGAAATCCAGCTATCGTACTATCTGCTTGGTGGTCAACCAAGAGGCCTCTTTGTATCGGATTTGTTTGTTCCTTTAAATTATATTTCTCATATATCTGGCAATTCTTGAGGCTTTATTGGATCTTTTTTTTTTGTTTTGTTTCGTTTACTGTAAATTTGCATCTTATTGGTTCTTTTTTTATATCTGTTTTATCTCCAGATATCTGCGTAATAAATCTTTCCTCTGTTGTTCGAAATCTGTATAGTATTTTTTGCAAATTGTCCTTATTCTCGGTCAGCACTACTAAATCACCTGCACAGTTTTTAGTGATTTATCCTATTCTGGATTCTCCCTGGTTTTTTGCACTTTGAATAATTTTATCCATCATTATTTTAAATAGCGTTATCCTTGTTGTTTTTTATTATTGTTTTGGTTAAGATGCCAAGATCACCGGGGATGGTATGTTCTCATAGTATTTCTGGTACGTAGTACAGCTGTACTCTTAAATACATTTTTCCTGTCTATCATGCAAAGGAATAAATGGTTTGCAGAACTCGATCGATTTTTTAACAATTTGCATACACAGTCGATCTATTTCATCTAAAACATATTCTTCTCTTCTATCAATTTTATCTGTTACAAAGTTATTTCAAAAAAGCATTCTAAATCTACATAAAATCGTCAGTTATCTTTTAATGATGACGAATTTAGGTGATTATAAAATAAAGTATTTCTAAGGCAAAAGTTTAAAATTTGATCAATAAATATGATTTTACCCACAATACCAATTTCAGAAATGAAAAATCTAGGCCTTTTTTTGTGTTAAAGATATATAGTTACAAATTTCTTTGTACCATTAATACCCCTAGAATTTTCCAAATAGTAACTAAATGATTGATTTTCAAAATTTTCACTTTCAAACTTAATTTAATTTTTGCCTTTCTAAATATTATTTACCATTCAACTTACCATTTCTTTTAAGCGCACAAGTTTATTCTAGTAAATACTAGCATGATTCATTCTCCAAAAGTATTAAACATTGCTTAAAAATAGACTTTACATAAAAGTTTTCAGAAATACGTCGTCCTTCAGACTTAAATCAAACTTATATTGATTGATGAATCAATTATTTTTATTAAAAGCGTGTCAAAACTTTGGTTTTTATTAAATTCGTTAATCAGGAAAAAGCAAGGGTGGTAATTTTTATCGTAAAGGTTTTCTAAAATAGGCATATTTCTTAATTGGAGATGATTCAAGTATTATCAGTTAGATACTTAATTCAGAATGTAAATTGTACATAAATAATCCTTATAGATATGGTAGATCACGCTGGAAAAAATTGGAGTTGAAAATCTCAATTTATTGAAACACTTCACTGACATGTAAACTGACTGTGAAATAAACGAATTAACTGGCGAATCTTGGTTTATTATTTATATAAAAAGAGAATCTAAAAAAGTAACATTTTACTTGTAAGACGCTATATGAAAAACGAAAAAGACAACTCTCGTACTACTGCAATTCTATTTTCGTCTCGACCACTTCATGTTAACTAGACAAGGTATCAAAAGAAACTAAATTAATTTAAGTTGATCATAGTTTCAATTAAAACAAAACATGAAAGATTATGTCACTTATAAGTGATTAGTGATATCAGTAGAGGCGCTGGAAGTCATGTGACAACTTTGTTTGCAACTACGTATCGCTGTATAATAAAAACTTTTTTAAAAAATTAAACCGCCTTCAATAGTTATTTGTGACACAAGGACGGAAAATGACATTTTGCAAGAGCGAAACAATACGAGCACTTGCAAAACATTTCCCGGACGTGTAACACACACTATTTTTTGGTCCGACTAATTTTTAATATTTTTAAAAGTTCAAAAACTTTTTACTTTATGACATACAAGATTAGATGTTTATTGACATCTATTGCACGATTAAAAGAATTAGTAATAAGGAATGATTTTCTGATAATCTATTTCAAGATCCTTAATTTTTATACATACGAATACTTTGCTAATAAGCAACACAGTAAAAATTGTTATATTGAAAATATTAACATTAATATCTAATAATTTTATAAAAATAGTAGAGACAATGAACTATTTTAGTTCAATGAGCAAAAATAAAATCGAGATATGTATTTTCAGAATCGAATGATAAGTAGTTGTAAATTGACATAAATGTCAAATTTAAAATTAAAGTTGTGAGAGAAATAAAATGTTAGTTAGAATCCTGGTTACCTTTAGAACAAGTTAATATTAGTTTAGTATATTATACGCTGTTTTTAAGTAAATTTAATTAAAATTTGTATTATTCATTATGTATTTTTGATGATTCATACCGACATCTCTTAAGATAATCTAAAAGCTATTTTGCCGGCCTAGGCCGGAAAACGTCATTTTCCGGACGATTTTGAAGTAATTAATAGTATTGTAACGGGATAACCGTAAAGGAAGGGACCTTAATTTAAAAGATTGTTGTTGACAGTTGATTTTTAGAAGTTTGTAAAAATATCAACTGACCATTTTAAATAATGTTTCTAGAAAATTCTAGAAACTTCTAAACACACTGACTAGATTAAATAATGTTGTATATAAGGGGATGCATGGGCAGTTAACGTCAGTTCGAGTCAAGTGTTCAGAAGAGTTCATTGTATTGTCAAGTAGTTAGACGTTATCCAGCAGAGTTCAGTGTATCTTAACAATTTTGTAAATAAATTGTGTAAAAAGCCCCCATAAGTGTTTCAAATTGGTGTCAGGTGTGGGGTGAAGATACAAGAATGCCTGGAAAAAAGATAACTGATTTATTGGTGGCTGAGCTCAGAAGAGAGCTCGAGGAATTAGAATTGGAAACTACTGGAAGCAAATCCGTATTGTTGAGAAGGCTCCGTGAATACTACGTAAATAATAATGTGGACCCTGACGCTGTGGAGTTTGATGACCCAGTTCAAAAAGCAATTTCCCGACTACAAGAAGAACAAACTCAACAACTTTCCCGGCTGCAAGAGGAGCTATCAGGACGAATGACCAACCAACATGAGGAGCTATCCAGTCAGGTGAAGAGCCAGCGCGAAGACATGTCCCAGCTGTCCCAACGAATGACGAACCAACAAGAAGAACAAGCTCAACAACTTCCGGCAAGCTGCGAATGTGTCGTCACAGCGCGGTTGGATGGACTGGAGCCAGATGGTGCCCCAGCCATGATAGAGCCGAAGAACCATGACCATGAATTGGGAAAAGGACTCCTTGTGGGTAAGACTCTTGTTAGATCCGCCAAAGAGGTACCCATCCGAGTTATCAACTTGAACGATCATCCAGTTCTTCTCCGAAAGGACACGGAAATGGGAAATTTAGAACCAGTAATGGCCATAATTCACAAGATAAATGTTACGGAAACAGATGAGACCAACGAAATTGAACAATTAATGACAAAATTAGACCCCTCTTTGTCAAAATTAGAAAGGAAACAGGTAAGAGATCTACTTTACCGTTATAAACCTGTATTTGGTTCTCAAAGTAAACTGGGAAGAACTGATGTTGTACAACATAGAATTGACACTGGTGATGCACGTCCGACTCGACAGGTACCCCGAAGGATGCCTCAAGTTAAAAAGGAAGAAGCAGACAGAGCCCTTAAAGAAATGATTCAAAATGGCATAGTCGAACCATCCAGTAGTCCGTGGGCTTCTCCTGTGGTATTAGTGAGAAAGAAAGACGGATCAATGCGGTTTTGTGTCGACTATCGAAAGCTAAATGATGTCACTAAGAAGGACAGTTATCCTCTGCCAAGGATTGATGATGCCCTCGACGCTTTGGCGGGTTCTACTCTGTTTTCTACCTTGGACCTTAAAAGCGGATACTGGCAAGTTAAAATGAATCCTGGAGACAAAGAAAAGACTGCCTTTACCAGTGGATCAGGGTTATGGCAATTCACGGTCCTTCCATTTGGCCTCTGTAATGCTCCTGCGACGTTTGAACGACTAATGGAGAACATCCTGCGGGGTTTGTCATGGGAAACTTGTCTAGTTTATCTAGACGACATCATCATAATGGGTAAGACCTTTAAGGAACATTTATCTAACCTGGAAGAAGTTTTTAAAAGATTACAGAACGCTAATCTAACATTGAATGTTAAGAAATGCCACTTGTTCCAGAGACAGGTCAACTATTTAGGACATAACGTAAGCAAGGATGGCGTTGCTGTTGACCCCGCTAAGATACAAGCCGTTCAGGAATGGCCAATCCCTACCGACAAACATCAGCTCCGGAGTTTCTTGGGTCTTTGTTCCTATTACCGACGATATGTCAAGAATTTTGGAGACATCGCCAAACCCTTGACACGTTTGACAGAACAAGATAAGTCCTTCTGTTGGGATCAGGAATGTCAAAAGGCGTTTGAAATATTGAAGAAACAGCTTACGTCAGCACCTGTTCTTGCTTATCCACTTCCTGATGGTAAGCTTATTCTGGACACCGACGCCAGCAATGTAGGAATTGGAGCCGTCTTGTCACAGCTACAAGATGGTAAGGAAAGAGTGGTTGGTTACTTCAGCAAAACTTTATCGAAAGCTGAAAAGAACTACTGTGTAACTCGGAGGGAACTGTTAGCAGTTGTAAAATCCGTCGAACACTTTTATAAATATCTTTATGGCAGAAAATTCCTGATCAGAACAGACCACGCTAGTTTAAAGTGGTTACTTAGCTTTAGGAACCCAGAAGGACAGATAGCAAGATGGCTCGAAAAACTGCAGGAATATGATGTTGAAATCGAGCACAGACCTGGAACAAGACATCGTAATGCTGATGCACTTTCCAGAAGACCATGTCGACCAGATTGCCCCCATTGTACCCGTATGGAGCAGAACGAGGAAAAACTTGCCTTAGTTAAGGTTGTGCCAGAAGACGAGAGCTCTATGCTGGAGGAGCAACAAGAAAACGATCCCGTTCTGAGAAAGATTCGGGAGTGGAAGAGAATGGACCGTCGTCCGTTGTGGAGAGAGATATGCTCATCCTCTCCTGCTTTAAAAGCATACTGGTCCCAATGGAACTCTTTAGTTTTGGACGGTGGGCTCGTTAAAAGACTTGTAGAAAATTCCGAGGGCACAGAAACAAGGAAACAAATAGTGGTCCCAAGAAATGTTGTACCGGAAATTTTAAAACAGATGCATAATGATAGTTCTGGAGGACATCTGGGTATCACGAAAACGCTGCAAAAGATCCGAGATAGATTTTACTGGGTAAATTGCACTAATGATGTAAAAGACTGGTGTCGGAAATGCACTACATGTGCTGCCAGTAACGGTCCGCACCAAAAACCGAAAGCGGAAATGCAGCAATACCTGGTTGGAAGTCCTTTTGAAAGAATCGCAGTAGATGTATTGGGGCCACTTCCACAGACCGATGTAGGAAACAAGTACATCTTTGTTGTAATGGACTACTTCACTAAATGGGTTGAAGCATATGCAGTTCCCAATCAGGAAGCTACCACTTTAGCAGATATATTGGTTGAAGAATTCGTAAGCCGATTTGGGGTACCATTAGAATTACATTCAGACCAAGGAAGAAATTTTGAGAGCAAGCTGTTTCAAGAAGTTTGCCAAAGATTAGGCATCCGCAAAACGAGAACCACAGCGATGCATCCTCAGTCTGATGGAATGGTGGAACGAATGAACCGGACTATAACCAACTATCTGTCAAAAGTGGTGTCAGATTGTCAGAGGGATTGGGATCGACATATTCCACTATTTCTAATGGCAATTCGATCGGCCATCAACGAATCAACTGGCCAAACGCCTGCGAAGGTCCTGTTCGGTAGAGAAATGAGGCTACCATGTGACTTGGTGTTTGGTTGTAAACCTGGCGAAGAAATGGCCCGTGAACAATATGTCGCCGACCTTCAGAATCGAATGGAAAGTATACACAACCTGGTGCGTGGAAAACTACAATTATCTAGTGATCGGATGAAGAGGTACTATGACACACGGACAATGGAAAAGAGTTACCAAGTTGGAGATTTAGTCTGGCTCTATAACCCCCGACAGCGTCGAGGTATTTGTCCCAAATTACAAAAGAACTGGGAAGGTCCTTACACCATCAAGAAGAAGATTAACGATGTCATTTATCGGATCGTGAAAATTCCCAGAGGGAAACCCGTCGTGGTCCATCATGATCGTTTGGCACCTTACCAGGGAAACCACAGTGGAGATGCGCAGCAACTCCAAGAAGATGGTTTGGCTGGCTCAGGGAGTGTGCGGGATTCCGATGTAGGAAATAACATTCCAGGAGGAATGAATCTAAGGAGGGGGCAGTGTAACGGGATAACCGTAAAGGAAGGGACCTTAATTTAAAAGATTGTTGTTGACAGTTGATTTTTAGAAGTTTGTAAAAATATCAACTGACCATTTTAAATAATGTTTCTAGAAAATTCTAGAAACTTCTAAACACACTGACTAGATTAAATAATGTTGTATATAAGGGGATGCATGGGCAGTTAACGTCAGTTCGAGTCAAGTGTTCAGAAGAGTTCATTGTATTGTCAAGTAGTTAGACGTTATCCAGCAGAGTTCAGTGTATCTTAACAATTTTGTAAATAAATTGTGTAAAAAGTTATTTTAAGTGTTTCAGTATTGTTTCTGGACGGAGAACCAAAAAAAAAATGGTTTATGTGTTTGTAAAAGATTTGACTTACTAAGATTCGAAATCTAGATTTAATAGCTAAGATTAAAATAGCAAGTAATTTTCCATTGGAGCCGACATTTAGAAAATCAAAATTAGATGGCTAGCTGCTTAAAATATTTTAAGAAATAAAGATTTTATTTTTTGCTTTTTAGTGTATTTTTTTAAAGCGCTTCAATTTTTTTTTTAGAAGAGTTTTTATTTTATCCTTTTAGTTGCTACTTGACAATAGGTTCTGGGTTCAATCCCCAACAATTCCGGCATATACCAATGTGTCTTTTCTGAGTCATAAGTAAATTCTCTAACACCTAGAGACACCACGCACGTACGGTGAAGGAAAACATCTTGATGAAACGTGGACTTAGTTGTCTGAAATCATCAACCCACAGAGTGGTGATTTAATGCTCATTCCTTCTCCTTGTGAGAGGAGGCCTTTGTCCATACAGTCGGACAGTAACAGGCTGATTATTATGTTTTTATGTTATACACCATTATTATCATATTAACTTCTGTTCATTTTTGAGGTGTTCCCTGTTATATCTTCCATATTGATGACCAGACCTTAACCTTAACAAGGACACTCTACTCTTTTGAAAATGAAAAAAATAATTTTTCAAATCGGATTACCAGTACCAGTAAAAAAATATGGTCGAATTGAGAGATTTCTCATTTTTTGAAGTCGGTTAAAAATAAACATCACTGTGTACTTTATACATAAAAATTGTAGATACATATATAAAAAAAATATTTTAGGCTAATTTACACAGTTATTAATACATCAGACAAAAATGTATCCATTTCGATAATATTATTTTATTTAAAAAACGTGAACAAACTGTATTTAAACTTATTTATTTACCTAGAAAAAATTTTGAACATATAAAATAAACACGAATTCGTAAAGAACATAAAATATATTATTTTTAATATACATACAAAGAATAGTTTGGCAGTTTATAATTATAATCGTGTTAACACTTATAAATTTAAATATTTAGCTTAATTTAAATTCTGAATGAATGATTTTATTACCAGGAACTTAAAAAACATATTTGGTGTTTTAATGTAAAAATTTCCGACTTTATTTAGTCATTTAAATTTTAGTTTTAATAAAATATTATTTTTCGTCAATAGTCAAAACATGCAAGTAAAAGGAATTTATTTATGTAATATTCGTTCTAAGTTCGTGCGGACTGACTAATCTTAACACTTAACTAATCCGACACTTTCCAGCTCAGGGCCGTAATAGGATCTATATTCTACTAGCAGGTATCGACTGTTTTTTTTTTTCAATTGTTTTACTGAACCGCGACATAAAAGTGGAGATGTTTTTTTCTCTTTTCGTAAACTCAATAAAAGATTTCTGTTTTTCAAATTTTTCCATTGATAGGTTTCAATACACTTATTAATTTATTGATTAGCATAATTTAAAGTTATTATAGTACAGACCTGTACAGATCAAAACCAGGTAATATAATACAATGGAAGCGATAACCAGCCATCGTTAAACCCTTATTAAGATAAGAAAGGTCAGTCCGCACGAACTTGGAACCGATAATACTTACTACCTACTATCCTTTTTTGTAAATTCTAGAATTTATTCAAGATTTTCTTTACAATATCTTTCATTTTAAGCTAAATTTCCTAAAATAAAATAATTAACCTTTAAAGATTACCGACTATGATAAATTTTCTTAACTTAGATCACATTGTAAAAATCTTAATCGTGAATGTTATGATCACCACATCTCATTTAATGAAAACGCCTTATTACACAATGTCAAAAGATTCTGGTCGTTCGTAAACTCAAAAAGAAAGCAAAACGGCGTACCAAGTACAATGCATTTTAATGGCACAGTCGGTGACTCAGGTAATGATATTGTAATATTGTAATGTTCGCTGAATATTTTTCATCAGTTTATTCGGATAGCAAGTTTGAAAGTTCTAATTATTATGCCCCTCATTACAACACTAATAATATCAACCTCTCGAGTCACAGAATTTTAATATCGGATATATATTTGAAATTAAACAACCTCGATGTTAATAAAGGACCTGGTCCCGACCTTATTCCACCAATTTTCTTGAAAAATTTTAGTTTTAACCTATCCAGGCCGTTATTCCATATCTTCAACGAGTCTTTAAACACTGGCATTTTCCCCAGTATATGGAAAACAAGTTATATAACTCCAATATTTAAAAGCGGGGACAGGTCTAATATCTCTAACTATCGTCCAATTAGCATACTTAGTACCATACCTAAACTCTTCGAGAGTTGTATTTGCGATATTCTTACTCCCACATTCAAAAACGTTTTAATTGAACATCAATTTGGGTTCCAATCATCCAAATCCACAGAACTTAATCTTCTTACTTATCATGATTACCTGTCTAATGCATTGGAAAAAGGTAATCAGGTAGATGCAATCTACACAGATTTTTCCAAGGCATTCGATCGGGTTAATCATGAAGCATTATTGTTCAAACTTAGGGCTCTAGGTATAAACGGCCCTCTCCTAGATTGGATGAGGACTTATCTTACTGGCAGAACTCAAATTGTTAAGTTAACTAACTTTAAATCCCAAGATATTGAAGTTAAATCGGGGGTTCCTCAAGGATCACACCTAGGTCCTATACTATTTAACTTTTTTCTTAACGATATAGCGGAATGTTTTGAACACTCAAAATTTTTACTTTTTGCTGATGATCTAAAACTATACAGCTCAGGTGATTGTCTCTCTCTACAAAGTGATTTAGACCACCTCGCCAGGTGGTGTGATAAAAACTTAATGAATCTCAATATTAGCAAATGTCTTTCTATATCGTTTTCACGATCAAGAAGTCCCTACCTAAGTACATATAGTATAAATGATATTCAACTGGAAAAGGTTGAAACTGTTAAGGATCTAGGTGTGATCCTTGACAAATCATTAAGCTTCATTCCCCAGATTAATACAGCAATAAACAAATCTCTCAAAATGCTTGGTTTCATTAAGCGTAATACACAAGACTTCTCTAACGTATCTGCAATAAAACTCTTATATGTATCACTAGTTAGACCCCATCTTGAATATGGTTCTAGCCTATGGTCGCCTTGCTATAATTTACATACGAATAGATTGGAACAGGTTCAACACAAATTTCTGCGGTATATTTCGTTCAAGCTAAACTATAACCTAACAGAATATGACCAAATCGAATCCATTTTGAACATAAAAACTTTAAACTCTAGAAGAGCCATTAAAGATCTCGTGCTCCTTTATGACATTTTAAATTTTAATAAAAACTGTCCCAACCTGCTGAGCAAGTTTCAATTTAATATTCCCTTAAGGACAACCAGAAATAATACCCTCTTTTACCTACCAACTTGCAATTCTAACTTCACTGAAAATTCATATGTGATCAGATCAATGAAACTGGCTAATTCCATGTCTCCATCTATTGACTTATTTGTTAATAAATCTTTATTTCTTAAAACTATTCATAGGATGATGTAGATATAAATTTTTGTAATTTTTGTATTTTTTGTACTTAAATATTTGTTTTTTGTGATGTATGGTATACACTTGTTAGTATAGGTTTATATGTATTATACCCAAAGTACAAAGTTATTGGGCACTGCCCGTTAATATAAAATAAATAAATAAATAAAGAAATAAATAATTTACATTTACTTTACGAATTATAAAGCAATTTTATACAAAAACAGAGATACAAAACTACATATATAGTCGATTCAGATAGAAGTGTCATCAAGTGGGCTGGGTACGTGTGAGATCATCTTTAACTTTATTACTAGATTCAGTGGAAACAGAACTTTAGTTAGGGAATTATATGTCATCGCGATGTGTCAAAATGTTTATAGTTATATTGAGCATATGTAGCAATCTGATCACAAGCTGGCTAATATTGCGATTCACATTTCACTAAACGTGGGTGCTGCCACTACAAATTTGAATTTTCCAGAGACAACTTGATGACACTTCCATTTGAATCAACTATATATTTTATTATTTTTACACAAAGAAAAATCGGGGACAAGATGATAAAGCCTAGCTGGAGCTTGTCTGACTGAATTACCGTTGTAATACAATGTTAAAATACATTGTTCGCAGCCACGCGAAATAAAAAAAGAATTTAGAAATTTAAAACTATGGCCTACAAAAAAATAACATATAATTCATCCCAATTGTAATGGGTTTTTAAAAATTTAAATTAATTTTGCTTCTTAAGATATTTAAACTTCTTAAAGTTGAATAATTACAGTAAATGATCTCTGAAACATGGATGTTTGATATTCCTTTTGTGAATAGATGAATATGGAATAAATTTCTTTCAACGTTAGAGGGAGGCTCATTGTTATTTAAACCTTATACACCAAACTACTTACATACGTGTAACTTTGAGCGATTTTTCGTATCCAACTACTGTAATGCTAGAGCTTATGGGAAATAAGCTGTAAGCTGACCTCTTCTAATCTAGAAAATTTAGCGGCATCACGGATTCTGTAGAATCTAAGTTCTCTCTGTCATGCAAAATTAAACAAGGCCAGTAAATAAACAAATTGAATTCACAGTTAACTTAATTGTGAGAATAGTATATTCCATAACGAGTGGCGTCTAACGTGCAAAACTTGATTTTTAGTTTATTTTGACAACCTGTGTTCAATTCAACTTCGAAACTAAAATGGGATTTTAAATTAAAAAATAGGACACAAGGCAAATAAAAATAAATATTTATCAAAACTTAGACTATGATCTATTGTTTTAGTATGGCAAATTCAAAGTATATGAGAAAGAGATAACCAAATATACTCCGGTCAAAATAGACATTGAAGGTTACATTAATTCGCACCTTGCTAAAAATTTGCATGAATGTTGGGAACCCTATTATACCCAATTTGTCAATTATCCACTTCAATGCGAAGTGTGGAAAAAAAATTATTCAAGGTCAAATGTTGCAAAAATCGGTTTTTGAGTTTTCCAGCTAAACGGTAAGTTTTATAATAAAAATAGGTGAGACAAAAATTATTCATCATGCAATTATCTATAAAAATTGTTCTTACACTTTTTTTCCTAAGAATCACCATTTCGGAGATACAGCGATGCAAAATTTTGAAAAAGTTGTATTCTTCATAATATGCACAGGTTTCCGCGCCACCCGTGAGTACATGGCGCGTTTTTTTTACGTCGTTTCCCTGGTAGGCCTATCCCACGATCTATTGTGCTTCTGTTGAGTTAAAAAGCTATTGTATTAAATTGAAAATGGTACTATTGTAAATAACAAGAGCGGTTTAAGTAATGCGTAAATTGAGAAAATTATGCGTCTGATCGATACTCTTCTAATGGAACATAATCCATACTGTCTTGCTCTTCTCCTTCTTCTTCTTCTTCTTCTTCTTCCTGTTGGGTACAAATAAATTGTTCAAAGAGAGATGCATCAGATGTCTCCTCGCCTATATCGTAAGAATCCTCTTCTACTGGTGATTCAACATTGGACCACGATTGGCCTCGACAACTGATACATGCTAATGAACAAAACAAACCAATTTTTTTAAAACCGCATTTAGCATTACACGTTTTGCAATTGCAAAAAATTGAATTGAGGAGTTTTTCAGGTGCAAGAGAGAGTAAAGTCTGAACTGGTTTCAATATATTGTCAATTAACTTCCATTTCCAGTCTTCTGGGTTTAGTTTATTACCATGCCATACTTAAACTTGATAATATACCCGAAATAGATGTTGATGAGCAGAAGCAGAGGTTGGAGGAAGACAAGCTAATTGTACTTGTTTCTTTTTATACGTATTTTTTGCAAAAGATACGTATCAAAACTTATCTAAGCACGTAATTTTTTTTGGAGCTCCGTAAATTGAAAGAAGAAAGCGAATTTCGTTGGTTATTACAGCTTGTGGAGTAGAGGTACTTTCTTTGAAAACGTCAGCACAATCAACTAAATCTTGTCTCTTAAACAATTTCAAAACTGATCTTTTACCTCTCCTGAAAAATACTGATGTCGTGTCGCAACCAGTTACTGCATGTAGAAATAAGATATGAATTTGGCATTTTGAAAAAGCAGATAAATCTTGGATGAATATATTTTTAATTGTTGTTGAGCCTTCCCAGGTTTTAAAAAATAAATAATTTTTTCAGTTGGCGTTCGAGCAGTAAGTAATACCAACAAACCAACATCTTCACCAACAAGAATAGTTGGATTTGTCGAGTTAAATTATTCTATTGCTGTTTCAACTATCAGTACATCAACATCATTATCAGCTTGCTTTACAGAGATATTTTTCTTTCAACATTGAAATGAACTGTATAATATGTATGTATACGCTAAGAAAATTAATATTTTTACTTATATTATCGTTCTGTAACGTATATTACGGTAATTGACATGCATATTATGAAGAATACAACTTTTTCAACATTTTGCATCGCTGTATCTCCGAAATGGTGATTTTTAGGAAAAAAAGTGTAGGAACAATTTTTATAAATAATTGCATGATGAATAATTTTTGTCTCACCTATTTTTATTATAAAACTTACCGTTTAGCTGGAAAACTCAAAAAACCAATTTTTGCAACATTTGACCTTGAATAAATTTTTTTCCACACTTCGCATTGATGTGGATAATTGACAAATTGTGTATAATAGGGTACCCAACATTCATGCCAATTTTTAGCAAGGTGCGAATTAATGTAACCTTACCCCTATTTTTGATGCTAACTTGACCGGACTAAATAACCCCTTTCCAAATGTAAACCGTTATTACAAATAAATCCTTCGATTCCATTTTTATAATTTGAAAAATATCATTTCTTTTTAAACCATATCAAATTTTTTATTTTATTATCAAGTTTTCTGGTTAATTATATTTCCTGTTTCAAATAATGACATGTGCTAGTTTTACTTAACCAACAGTTAATTGCACCAACGACTACTGTAATTAACTCTAAAACATCGTCAAATACTATAATAGGTAAATAAATACTTCCACTTATAAAATGTTGTGTACATAAATGTAAAATTAAACTAGATGGCGGGTTCAAAAAAAGACTACTTCAGTTTATCTGAAAACATTTCATATTCGCGGAACAATTTGTTATGTGCTTGTATTCTCGAAAGATGTACAACGCTAATTAATAAATATACAATATGCATTGTTAAATGCAACACAATTCTAACTACCAAGCTTTGTTCTAGAATTCACATTTATTATTTTATGGGGAAATTAAATTGTATTCATATACAATTTGGTTGTAGATAATTTTTCCATTTATTGTTGGGTACGCAAATTATGTCTGGGAAATATATATCCAGCAATAAAAAATGATGAGCATGCAATATAAAAGATTATTATTCCTAGTAATTATTAATTGAATTTGACGGACAATAAAATCAAATTTTGATCAAAGATATAATTGCTTTTACATAAAAGAAATCTCTATCAAAAATAAACTTCCTGTGATTATCAATTATTACGTATTTTAACAGTTTAGTAATGTAGCAACTGATTTTGACGCCAGCAAGTGAAAAATATTTATGTGATATTAAAAATATGGTACAGTGACTTATTCGTGTAAGGATATAATTTATAAAAATCTTACCACGATGATGATGTTCGAAGTTGGAAATATCGGCGGCACCAAAATTGATGCTGCCGCTGCTCTAAGACAAACACCCCACGTTCGACAACCATATAGCGTTAAAAATCAAATGATGCGGTTATTGCGACGATCAAAGTCTGCTGCGGCTCAACCTACAGAAAAAATTACTCCTAAACATATTCATAATGGACATCATTATAGGCAAAATCATATTGTACATCCACAGACTAGGGTAGTTAATCACGTGGAAGGTTTGCCGTTTATAGTGGGCAATAGGACAAAAAAGGTAAGATAAAAAATATTTTCATTTTAGACAAGTTAAGTCCGCAAATTTTTAATGTTAGATAAGTATTATTTTATTGCAATTTATTTGTTTATTATCTGACAGTCACAATTATCTGTTAGCTCCAAATGATTCTAACAGATGGCGGTATCTTTTAACTAGATTGAATAATTATTTAAAAGATGGTGCTATTTTGGAATTACTAAAATTCCATATATACCTGGTAGATAACGTTGTTTTTCTATTTCTAAATAGATAGAAAAACGAGAAACCAAAGTAAAATGAAAAAATGTGGAAAAATAGAAAAACCTAGAAAATAATTACTGAATTTAGCACTATGACGCCACCTAAATGTGGCGCAATTAATATCTCATATATTTAAAGGAGTAATTCTTACTTTATTTACTGCTACCACCGCAAGGTAACGCACTTAAACACTATGACAACACCGTAAGGTGGAGTAGTTTACAAAATACAACAAAAAAATTAAATACCTAGAAAATTGAGAAAACATAAAGAAAACATTGAAAACAAATCGTATTAATTTGAAAAACTAAAGAAAATTAGGAAAATACATCAGGGTTATATATAAACCTTAAATATATACCGCTACGACGTACCCATATTTTTTTTCTGTATTATTAAATATTTTATTATTGGTACCACTGTTTTACAACATATTAGTCATTAATTGTTTTAAGTATACATTATGTTGAGCCATTGTTGATTCGATCGTTTTTGTAATTAGTAGCCCAATAATTACAAATACGAAAGACGAATTGATAATGGAACGTGATAAACTGTCTTTCATATCCAATTTACCATGGTTAACCATTGAAAATTTAATGACTCATATTAATACAAATGACATACTTCCACAGTTGTTTTTTTGTAATTAAAGCTTTTGATTATTAGATTAAATGTATCTGAAAAGCTTTTTTAATTCCGTTAATGAACATTTTTTATTATCTATAGTATACCTACTCAAATATTTAGTACGTGTCGTGCCTCAAAAGATTAATGAAATTACTCTTAAAAACCTGTCTTAGCTGAAGTACAATCTTCATTATTTTCCACCAGAATTTTTTCTTGAATTAACAGTTCTTGACAATTTTGTAAAAATTACAACAGCGAAGGACAATAAAGCCCTAACTAATTTTCGCCTGGCAGTTTGTCTCTGCTAACGAGTTGGCGAAGTTCCAAACGAAACAATCAGCTTCACATCGTTATATCTACGACAAGCTGAATCGAAAATTGTAAGTAAATGATCACTGTGTACATTCTCACCCAACAAGAACAATAGGATCGGTGTACCGGACATCGATAAAATTCTGTAAAGTTCGTTTGCAAGTTTCCTTTGGGTACGTAACAATGGAGAAGTGGATCGTTTATTCGGGAGTCAACAAGAGAAGTAAACTAATTAGGTGTATACCTTCATATTAACAATAGGTAAAAACTATTGGGCATTGGTAAAAAATTATGTTAATGTACTTAACAAAAGCATTATTTATTATGTCTCAAAATTTGGGTTTGAAATAGTGATTATACACATGACATTCAAAATTAATTTAGCAAGAATGAAATTGTTGAAGAAAACGTTAATAGTAACAAAAGGGAACAATATAAAATCTTAAAAATCACGTAATTCAGTTACGGGGTGAATGAATCGGCAGGATCGGTGACTTTGTTAATTCTGTTGGAAAGATATGAGTGAATAAGTTTTATGGCTGGGATGGGGAATTGGATGTCAGTTAGCTTTCTAATAAGGCCAGCGTGTCAAATCTTGTTGAATGCCTTTTGGACATCCATAAATATGGCAGACACGACTTTTCTCTGATTTTGGGCAGAGGAGGAGAAAGATTGTAGTTCTAGAATCGGGTTTTGGGTAGAGTGGTTTGGTCAGAATTCATGTTGAAAAGGGGGCATATGGAGTTTGTTTCTAGAAAGTCCCCGATTCTATCTAGGAGTAGAAGTTTGAAGAGTTTGCCTATGACATTAAGCAGAGAGATTGGTCTGTAGTTGTAAGGGTTAGTGTGGTTTTTACCACGTTTTTGGGAATCAAGATGGTGTTTGAGGACTTCATGATGGTGGGGAAATAGGAGTTGCCGAGACAAAAACTGACAAGAAAAGTAAGAGAAGGTATAATCGAAAGGGGGAGTTGTTTTAGGGTTCGTCTAGAATTGGAATCTGGACCAGGGGCTGAATTTTTGTCTTTTTGGGAAGCAGTAAAGATGTCTTCCTCAGTGAATGGTGTTAAATTTAAAAAAAAACAGATTTTTTACTAAATTTGACATGCAACTGTTTGGAACTATTCGACAACAATCCTGTAAAACAAGAAAAATCAAATATAACCTTTTTTCTCGCCACCAGGCGAATGAGCTAACAGGTTTTCAAAAGGAAAACCATTTTACAATTATTCTCTTTGTGAATATTGGTAGATCCTCTTGACATCCACAATTTCCATAAGTCTTATCACATTATTAACCATTGCTGTAATATATAATAATGTGTCCTAACACTGTTGCCTTCGAATTTCTTAAGGGGATTAAGTGGGCTTAATAACTAACATTCAATACTGAAAGATGATTGGTTAATACCTGCGTCGAATGGGACAGAGAATTCTCTGAATTTGTTTTTCTGTTACTAAGAAATATTATGCCTGTTTTCTATAGGAGAAATAAAACTTTCATCTTCGTGCGGGTGCAAACAAAACGGAGAAATTGAGACAGAAACAACTTTTTGAAGTTATACTTTCATTCATGCACTCGATTTGTGTGGGGCTAAATGGGAAAAATCATTACATATGTAATGGTGTGAGTCAGAGAGAGACAGAAACACATATAAGGTATATTGGTCGGTAAAAACAAAGA
Source organism: Altica lythri (assembly GCA_964028335.1). NCBI lineage: Eukaryota > Metazoa > Arthropoda > Insecta > Coleoptera > Chrysomelidae > Altica > Altica lythri. Next base: position 42,596,443 of record OZ034801.1, read on the forward strand.
TGAAATATTTACCACATGTTTAGTCATAACCATAAGTCCTTTAAATACCGTTTAAATATTCAGTACATTGAAAAGAGATAGATATACAAAAAACAGTCTGAGCTAATGTTTTGGAATATCATAGTGACGTATTACATTGTGGTTGACAGATTATTTTATAATTCTGTCACGTAAGTAAACATATAAAGTTTAGTATTTTATATTAATAATAATATTCAGTAATGAGTATTGTATTGTAGTCCATACTACCGTCACAGGGTTGCATTATATCCTGCACTATGCTTTTGAGGTTGTTGGCTACATAAACAGAGTTTTTAAGAATAGTCGAAAAGTGCATTCCGAACAGACAATAGATAGAAAAATTACAACTCGGTAAGTATTCCAAATGAGTTCAATTTATGTACTCGGGGTTTTTGGGGTCGCTGAACACGAATATCATGATGTCGAAAGTCTCCGCAGCACTTGGTGCCTAGAGTATTTTACCTCTTCTCCTGGTGTTTTATGTAAGTTCTGTACAAAATTACACTTGGAACTCGGCTATTTTTTGGGTCGCTGAATACGAATATGATAATGGCGATAGAGTCCGAAACACCTAGTACTTAAGACGGACCTCATCTCCAGGAAATGTTATTCAAATTTGATACAAAATGAGTGTGTACCTACTCGGTACTAGGAGGTTTTTGAGGTCGCTGAACACGAATATAATATAATGATTTTGCTAAATCATTCACATAAAAATGTATGAATCCGGGAGCGTGCATAGAAGTATAACTTCGGGCGGCATTCCCACTGACTGCTACACCCTTTTTTTATTTGCGAGAAATGAAATTACCTTAAAACAATTTTAAAAGCTATGAGTTAAAGTAATGAAGAAATATACGTAGAATCTAATGCGATAAAAAAAATTTTAATCATAAAATTTTGATATAATAACCCATAAAAACAACTAGGTACTAATCTACTATTTATTACTACTGAATGTTTTTGTAGGACTTTGGATTACGCTTTAAAAGATTATATTTGTATTGAATGTTTAAATGTAAAATTCTGACCCACACCGCCCACCACTATCTAAAATTTTGTTATCTTTTAAATTGGCTTCTTTGTTCTTAACATTTAAGAAATTATAAAAGGTCTTATCAAGGATTGTACATCCTGTTTATTTTTAGGAAACAATAGATGTGTTTAAGATGAATAATTTGTTTTTTTTTAATTTATTGTTTAATATATACTGTCTAACGACCTTTTGATTACCGGGAACTGCAGTTTATTGCCAATTTTCGATGAAATTTTATTAACCATAAAAGTTTGTCCCCAAAATTCGCACATGGTAATGGAATTATCGATATGTTTTTGCACGATATCAATTTTCAAGGCAGAAAGAAACCTAATCGAGGCACGTCCCTCTTGTCTGATTGAGTCCATATCAAATATTCCACGTTTAAGCGGAAATTAGAAACGTTTTCGAATTATTCGACGTGACGTGGCAAAATAGGGAAATTAAAGCTAATTCATACGTTCGGACACCCCTGTGAAGATGCAATATTTAAAAATTATTAATTGAAAGGAGTAATGAAAACGTTTTAGTTAATTAGTAATAGCCCCAGGTTGGGTATATTTTAAATTTTAATTGAAACTTTAATACATTTCTGAAGTTGATTAGCCTTATAAACAATGCTATCGAAAATTAATTACTGTTTATATACACAAACATTAAAAATAATAATTGACTAATAATAACAAAGAGACAGAGAAACTTACTTTCAAACGTTTTATTACAGAATAAATAATTTTAATCATTTTAACAGCAATCTAGCAACAATTTACTGCCTGGAATAACAAGAGTTTACAATGAGAACAATAACGGAAAGTAATTCTTTATATTCGACTCGGAATTTTCACACATTCAAACTTCAAATAAACTTTTGGTCAATTGACATTAATATGTTAATAATTTTGACTTATGAATTTGAAATGATCTGGCTCATTGGTAGAAGATCTCAGCTATCGCTAGAAAATAAATTAACAGTTTACAAAACCATATTAAAACCTATATGGACCTATGGGATAGAACTCTGGGGTTGCGCGAAACCTTCAAATATAAAAAAGTTACAGATATATCAGTCAAAAACGCTAAGAATTCTAGCAAATGCCCCCTGGTATGTTTCAAACCAGACTCTCCACGAAGACTTGAAAATACTATATATTACAGAAGTCATAAATCCACGAGCCACCAAGCACAGAGCTAGAAACCTCAACCATAAATATGAATTGATCTACAATCTCACGAATGCCCCACTAGCTGAGAGAAGACTCAAAAGACACTGGCCTGAGGACCTATTGTAAACGAAGGTGAACCGGCAATGGCCGGCAACACCTACTAAGCCAAAATCGGAGTTATCATATTTACTAAATACTAACTTCATCTTGTAGTAGATTGTAAATAAACAGGTTTTAACAGAAAAAAATTCGAAAAGAGGTTGACCTTAAAGGCCATCCTTGCAACTTCCCGCTAGTTTTAACCGCAAAGCTATAGTAACGTGACGTATTTTGACGTTTTTGAATTTTTTTGAAATGTTTAAAAAGCCATAACTTTTTAACGCCTTATTCGATTTTGATGTTCAAGATGGCATTTGACGCAGTTTTTTGAGACCTAAAAACGTTACCGGGAGTGCAAAATCGGTTAGTCAAAAAATCTCTAAGTTATTGAAAAAAAACACTTTTTTTGACATTTTTCGACAACGATATCTCACGAACGAATCAACCGATTTTAATTTGCAAAACGGCATTCGACGTGGCTTTTTAAGCTTGAGAGCTGATTAGGTTATGAAATTGATCCATGCAATAGCCAAAAAGATATGCCCAAAAAACATCATTTTTACCAATTGTTTTTTTCGGTTATTTTGAAATTTCTCGAAATCTACCGGCTCGAATCGGTTCAAACTTACAGGGAATCTAAGTTAGATGGAACTCTTTGGAATGCTTTTTATTTCATTTCGATCGGTCAAGCCGTTCAAAAGTTATAAGAGGTTTACATACATCCACACACACACACACACATCCACACGTACATACAGACATACAGACACCCTCGTAAAAATAGTCAGGGGAGGTTCCTAAGACCTCAAAACGTTGAGATCCGATGAAAACTCAATTTTCGAAAAACGGGGTGAAACCAATAACTTCCCGATTTTAAAAAAAAATTAATTTTTTTTAGCGGGAAGTTAAAAAAATGTATTTGATATTCTTTAAACTGAGGTCAATAATAACACAGGCCAATAAAATTTGTACACAGAAACAAGACTATAGTTTTAAGAAGGTGCTGAATTAACACTATTTTTGGCGATATTTGGGTTATCTACAAACTTTCCTCTTATTAAATATCTTTTTTTAAAATTTTCACAATTTTCCAAATTTCAATATAAAAACTTCGGAAATCTTAATTTTTTTAAATTTCCTATTAAAAATAACAAATAAGCTATTTTTAGTGAACTAAAATTACAAAATCCCACATAAAAGCGTTAAGATTTTATGGAATTTCACAGATTGTTTATATTTGTTAATGCAAAAACATCATACATCATACCTTAGTAAAAAATTTAAAAATTATATTAAGTTTAAAATTGTAAAATCCTAACGAAAAAATGTATATTTCAGCAAACTCAACGCCATTTAAAACAGATATACTTTTAGTACTGGTAATTTATGCCATTTCCTTTTTTTTAAGGAAAAGGAAACCCGCAAGTCCACACCATCACAACTATGACCAACAACACCTTTTTTGTTCGTTTTGGGGTTAGTTTGTTTCTAAATCCTAACGTGTTCATAGAGAGAAAAGAATCAAGGCAGTATTTGATTCTTTTTCTATTTTTCTACCACTTGTCCTCTTTGATAGACTTCAATTGGGGACATACTTAAAATCTAAGAATATTAGAAAGGAAAGCAAACACTGCTTGCATCTTTCTCAGTCTAGTTCTAGTTATTATAAATCTATGGACGTGATAAAGCAATTCTGTGACTAGATTCGGACTTAGCACAATAAATACTTTCGGTAAAGTATAGTCTGGTTTCTGGTTCTATTTTGTTGATCTTTATATTTAATATCAATTCCATAACTACCAACTGTACACTGTACGTACAGTTCCTATCTATATGCCCTTGCTCTAATATCAGAATTACTTTTCAATTAATTTTTGTGTTGATGTTAATATAAACATTTTTCGTTCATCCTTATGTAAAGTAAACAGGAGAATTGAATAAACTTCATTCGTATATATAATGTAAAAATAAATTCGAAAGAATTCTATATGTATTCTACTGTTTCATTCCACGTGCTATTAGATCACTTCGGTGATAATGCACAGCTGCTTCTACGATTTTGTCACATACATACGTAAATGACATCTGGATAAAATATATGTTTCTTTTTCCATGTGTCGGAATGTTTTATTTCAAGTTGATTAAATGGAAATGCCCGGAATAAACTAATTTATAAATAGATTTTGGTTAGTTGTTAGCATATCCACCAAAAAGTGCAATACTTTTGTAATTAAACAACATTACTATTATTTGACATATGTCTCATCGGATTTTTGAAATTTCAGAAAGTATACAAACAAGAATATATTAAGTGCCATTAAGGAGAAATCGAAAAAGTATCGGATCCAGCAGGATTCGAACCCGCAACCTTTGCATCTACGCGGCAACGCTCTAACAACTAAGCTATGAATTATTAGTAATTATTTCACATGTGACACTCACTCACTTTCTCCCTAAGCACATATAGCATGACAGTTATGTGAGAGAGAGAGACAGAGTGATGTTGTCAAATCGACAATTGAGACATCAAACTCTAAGTCACTTTTTTGTGTCCTTTCTTATATTTTTATTCGGTTAGGAGACCGGGACCATGAATTTGAATTTAACGACCAAAAAAGCGAAATAATTACTAAGCATTCATAGCTGAGTTGTTACAGCGTTGCCGCCTAGATGCAAAAGTTGCCTATTTGTTTTCGATAATTTCTTTTTTCTTCTTAAACTAATCTATTCCGTTTTAAGTAAATATTTGTTCATACAATTAATATTTATAGAGTAAACATATATTAAACTTGACGTCTTTGTCTTATATTATCAGTGGTTTTAAGATAAACTAATCATTATCTAAAGATACATTAACATACTTGAAAATTGTATACATTTTTAGAAAATTGTTTTTAATTTAAATAAATTGGACATGAGCAATCACTAAGGCCTGATTATAATCATATAATTATCTACTGGAATTAAAGTTACGGAACAAGTACTACAATAAAATAATACTGACATACTTAATTTACAATGGAGTATTAGGGTAGGTACTCAAATTAAGGTAAAAAGCAACAGGGCATTTAAAAAAAAAATAGCATGTTTATAGATGTTAATGTCATTTTATATCTTTTTAATTCTTAATTCTTAACATCTGTCAAATGTCACTTTCTGTGTGATCTCTTCGTATAGCCGTTAGCTCCTTTAATCACACAATAGTATATTGTTTTACGAGCAAGGAATGATACTCATTTCCCACGAGTACGATGTTTGCAGCATGAGCTGCAGGCGAATGCTGTAAATCGTACGAGTGGGAAATGAGTTATTCCTTGCGAGTCAAACACTATACTTTTTCTACGGTTATACCACATAATTATACAATAATTCAAAAATAAATCAAACACAAAACAAAATATAACGATATAAGTTATATTATTTAAGTAAAATTAACTATTATTTACAATATTTACAGTTATCATACCTTAAATTTATTTGTTAATTCAGAAAAATAAGCTAAAAGCTTAGTTTCTGAAACGGAATTTATTGCCTTTTTCTTTTGCCAGGTCACGAAACTTTCATATGCATTCTGGTACTTATGTTTTGAAATTTCGGGAATCAAATTCTGACAAGCTTCGTTTGCCGCTTCTCTTATTTCAGGAGAAGTTAATTCTAATTCATTTTTATCACTACTTAAAATTTTTACTTAAATAACAATCTAATTTAAATAATGTATTAAAAACTATCTGTTGTACCTGTCACTACTTTATTACTGTCAACCTGTACTGTTAGTCAAATATATGAATACATCAATGCACAGTATACTTGATTAAGTTAAAACAATAAAGAAATGAACACTTTGTGTTATCAGATAAAGAAATGAGATATTTCTTTATCTGATATAACAACGTACCCCATTTCTTTAGAGATTACTGTCAAAAAATGATACATTTGTATAATAACCGTAGAAAAAAGATTTTGTAGTTAAGTAGTCGGTGTTTTTGATCATATCTTAATTTATTACGTTTTAGAGAGATGAGATTATTTGTGAAATCGACAGACACTATAAGTTTCTCTTATTTATTATGGTCATTTATGTGCTTGAGGTTGGATTGAGTTAAATCAAGATATGATCAAGTCGCAGTGTAACTACTTAGAATACTTAGATCATCACTAGAAGCTAAACGTTTTAAGGCGTTATCCGCTATAGATAAAGATCACAGGTTTAAGTTCTGCCCGTGATGTTAGGATTATATGGTGTGTTCTTGCGCATCTTTAGTGACGTCAGCTTGGGAAAAAGTCATTTAGAAAAGCGCGAATTTCAAATATTTAAAAAGTCAACAGTAACAATTAGTCAGGGAGCAAAGGATGATTCCGTGGCCGATTGAGGTCCTTACACGCAGCAAAGTTTTTTAAATGTTTTTTGACTTGCTGAATCCGAAAATTCAATCTGCTTTTTGACCAGTTTCCTAGGAAATTTGTTATTAACAATTTAATTGTTTAAATAAAAATAACTAACAAACTTTGTTAGTTATATTTATTTAAACAAACCCCCTTTGCTCCCTTTCTAAATGGCGTTTGACGTTGATTTCTCCCAAGGTGACGACATGTGCAAAGTTGAACCAAAATCTATTTCGTTTGTAGCACACCATATAATCCTAACATCACGGTTCTGTCGAATGGGATATTTTACTCATTGTCATGTTTAAACTGTTAAAAAGCTCTGCTATACAGGGAATGTTTTTACCTTTAAAACTTTGTATAAAAAATTGTTCCCGGTTTTCTCCATCAAATAAAATTATTTATTTATTTTCGCTTTTGTAATTATTCAGTTTTTTTTGTATTCAAGTTTAAATTCTTTTAACTATTTTTATTCATATTAAATAATTGTTTTAAATTTATTCCTTTATCTTTCGATTTACATTAACAATATGAATCCTTTAATATAAAACGTTAAGATAAGTGTATCCATATCTTTTGTAAAACTATAGCCATTATTTTACTTAGTATTTCTTCTCTTCTATTGATGATAATTCCACCCATTTGTTATATACATATAATATCCCAATTTTATTGTTAGAATATATAGATTCCGTAGTATAAAAAGACGATAATAAAATCTATTTCTGGTCTTGAAACCATAATGTTTTTCTCACTTGTCGATAAAATTTAAATTTGTGTCGAATTCTCTTGAAAATAATCAATTTATTACGTATAGCGGAAATAATAGTTCATGAGCCAGTGACGAATTTCCAAGACCAAGTTCCTTGCAGTCGATAAGTCGTAAAATTCCTCAGAGTTGTATCATGAAGCGTTGTTGTGAACGTCAGCTGCGGCTCCGATGGTGGATTGAGCGTGCAGTAGTAGCCGCCCACGAATGTAATAAAAAATATGTTTAATTATTTACTCCCGATTAAAAATTCATTAAATTATAGTTAGCCCAATATTTTGAAGCTAATTATAAATTATACTTCAGCTGGACATACATACATAAAAAAATTATAACAATGTGTTTAGTGATTTCCTCTTTTAACTGAAAATTTATAAGATGTATTAAATAAAAAAGTCAGCTGGCTATATGTAGGTGGAATGCTTATCAGCCGATGTCCTACAAGCGTATTACCTATTTAAATGTATCAGCTGACGAGTTTTCTCTCAGCTGTTTTTTTTATTTACAAGGATCATGTCAATAATCAGTATACAAAATTTTCTTTCGGGAGTAAATGACGTATTTAAAGTTTTTTAACATTTTATTCGATATGCTAACCTAACTATATAATTTTCTTGTAAGGTTTGGATTAATCTATATTTTTTATGTTAATTTTACAATTAATAAAAATAAAGAAATACAGAAATGATGTACTAAGAAAATCAATTAATTTATAATTTACCAATTTTTACATTAACCGTATATAATATTTAATGCAAAAACTTATTGAATTTAGTTTCTATTTTCGCTTTCGCTAGTGTCACTTTCTTCTCTTTTTGCTTCAATGTAAAAGTCGCTGTCAGAGCTACCTACCACCTTGTCTTCATTATCGTCATCTGTCTTTAAATACAGAAATCAATTGAACTTGCACGTTCAACATAATATGACTAATTTCTTTAAATAATGTTACCTTTTTGCTGAATTGTTATTTTATTAATTGAAGTTGGTAACTAAGTCCCGGAAAACCAACCTGAATTCATATTTGTTGTCGATTTTTACGCAGCCATAGTCAGAAGGCTCATTAACAGTTGGTATTATTCGTTTCAAGTTCGTTCGGACTGACTAATCTTAACAGCTACCCAAGCCGACACTTTAATGCTCAGGGCCATAGTAGGATCTATATTATACCAGTATATGCGGACTGTTCTTTTCAATTATTTTATTTTATTGATTAGCATAATATAAACTAATATTACTAGACTCCATGACAATATGAAACCCAAACCTGTGATGATAAAAAATTATGTAATATACCTACTACATTGGAAGCGATAACCAGCTGTCCTTAACCCCCCTTTAAGATAAGATAGGTCAGTTCGCAAAACGAATATAGTTCCGTTTTGCACAGTGGAAGATACTATTCATCTATACCTCAATACACATACTCTCAGAATGCATTGTATTACGTAATTCTAGGGTCAGATACTTAGAATCAATCATACTAAATAGAAGAGAAAGATCTACCTAGATTGAAGTCCAACGACTGTTTAAGAAAGATAAGACCAGAAGAGCTGCTATAAGTATGAGAAAACATCAGAATTATAGCAAGAAAAGGGGGACCCAATAGATCTTATAGGTCGCAGGTGTATATGTTACCCCTAATAATTTGCTCATACATACATACATGCATACCTTTCTTGGGTAGCTGAAAATAAATAAATACATACATACATACATAACATACATGCATACCTTTCTTGGGTAGCTGAAACGAATTTTCATTATCATGCTTTAAAACCCAGAATATGCCCAAGCCGGTACAAATAATATAATACGAGTAACCACCGTAAGGAGGGACGGAGAGACATCTAAGGGAACAAATCTAAAAGAGATGAGAGTATCATAAGCCAAAGAGGGAATCAAAAATATGAAACTACTAAATAGAATTTGAGGAGTTATACACCATCGTAGCGGCAGCTGACTTTCACAACGCTTCCTTTAACAACTCTCTGAAGCATTTTACGAGTTATCGGCTGAGAGGAAATAAGTGATGAAAATTTGCGACTGGCTCACAGACTATTATTTTCGTAGTATTAGTAGCCACAAAGGTTTGGGCTTTTTTGTAAGTTTCGATTAAGTATTTTTAGACGAGACATAACTGACCCTTGAAGGTTTTAAAATCACCTAAAGATAAAAATAGAATTTATATTTATAAATAAATTTAGGTACCTATTGTGAATCGATATATTATACGGTCAACAAACTGATTCAATTACGAAAGTGATATTGCTGATTAATATGTATTCATACTTGTTACAAAAGACACTAGATTTTATAAATTTCATTTTTTTATTCAACTTATCCGATGAATCTATTTCTCATGTTCTGAGTGTAGTTTGTCTTATTCCTCTTGTTTTTCACTGGTTGCCTCTTTTTATGTCGTTTAGCAAGTATTTATCTTGTTCTCACTGTTCTGCATTCAACAGGAATCACCAATCACAAGTATTTTATTGTCAGATAGTTCGCGATTAACTTCTAGGTGTAAACACTAAACACCAAAATAACGTGTAGTTGATTAAAACCAGATGTGACACTTCGATAATGACCGAGGAGAAAACCATAGCTTTTTTAACGCTCTAAAGTTTAATGTTACCAAACATACGTATTAATAACATTTTTATTTTAATAATATCCATTAAATTTATTTTAAAAGATATATGATATAGTGTAATAATGTATTTATAGGTATAAATTAGGTCCTTCAGGCCAGGCCGTTCATAAATGAATAGTCTTTTTAATTGCAAAAGTTTACAGATACAATCAATTTTCTACCTCATATAACATTAACTTGATACTATTGTATATAAATCTATTTTATATATTACGTCAACCAACCCACGAGCTAATATTTAAATAACTCAATCATTGTTATTAGCAAATGAAACAATTCAAATCGTTCTTTAATATTTTATCGTCCAATCATTTACACACAGAAGCAAAATTGTTTATGCAATAAATTTATTCACAAGCGGATATGCTTCATATATATTGATGAAACTGACATCACTACATTATTGTTTTAATGATGATAAAAAAAGTTGTATTATTATAAGCAGTGGCAGTCATCATTATTTTTGTGTGTTTTGGCTGCCTTCTGGCGGGTTTACCCAAAGAGCGGCTGGATCGCAGAGACCTATAACATGAACACGGAAAAATTGAAAGAACGATCCAACGAGCGAAACCAGCTGATCTGGTCTCCAATTATACCTAATTATTGCATACATATACTGCAAAAATCACATCTCGTTTTTTTTTTTCATCAAATCCTTCAATTTGGAATTTCCATATTTGTCTGTAATAATTCTCTTTTACTTTTTATCCACCTTGAAGTATCCAGATTTTCATAGTACGCTGTAATTTTATTCAGAATTTTTGATATTATCTTTCGTGTCATGTCGCAGATCCATTCTAACTAATTCACTTTGATTTAGCAGCATTTATTTATTAAGTGCCAACTTAAATTAATTTTCCTCGTTTGTAGTCATACTTTAGCTTTGCTTCTAGTGTGTCGTCTTTTCATTTTATATCTCATTTTCTTTACCTTAATTTATATTTAGTTAACGATAATAAAATGAATGGTATCCTCCTCTGTTTTATTTTTGCTACTTTCTCGTCATCTATTTCTTGTTAAAAATAACTGCAATTTAGTAGAGAAAAATGCTAACATTCGGATAAAACTCCCATAATAAAGAGACGTGCCGAGGCAACATATAGAATCTCTCCGGAGAAATGTGAGGGGTTTGTTTTTATGGAATGCCGTCGCAAAATTTACGCAGTGAAAATTGGGTCAGCGAAAAACGTAATTTAGTTTGCCGAGTTTCCATATCGTTGCTTACTTTTCAGACCCTATCATGGATTTAGTCTATGGCAGAGTTTTAGGAAAGGTATGCGTGAACTAAAATTATCTTTTCCATCTTTTAAGTATTTCAAATGGAAGCTTTGAATATAAAATTTAACAGTGAATATTTTCTTGAGAAGAGATAATCTCTGATGATATTATCTTTTAGTAAAGTAGGACATTATGGTTACAAAAGTAATTAATATAAAGTTACTATTATAGTAACTTTATATTAATTATTTATTATTTATTTAACGTATATACATATATAATATATGTATATACGTTAAATGTATATCAACTTTGAAGTAGAGGTATGGTAGAAATATAACTTAAAAACCCTAAGGTGAGTCACATAAGCAAGAGAGGTTTAATCAACTTATATCTTTATACAAATCAAGGTTCCTCTACTTAAAATTCATTTCTAATATTGATTCTAAAAATAAACTAAATTATGTCATTGACAAAATCCTTAATATCAATTTTATATATGAACATTGTCGCCAATTGTGCGAAAAAATTCAGTGTCATATTTTAATTATGATCGTAGATCCAAAATAATCTCGAAGGGCTTTTCTATAAACCATTCAAACTCAACTTTTGTTTTGTTTTATTCTCACTTATATCTTTAAATGATACTCCAAGCTTATTTACAAATTAGATAAAAATTTGAATGTATACTTCGTTTTTCTTATCCGATTTGCAATGTTAGAAAATGGGGTTTGATTTATATCTCCAAATGATCTTGAAAGCGTTTACTTCCTGCTATATTACCAAAGTTCAATCTCAGGTTACCATTAGATTCCTCGTTTAATACTACGTACAGAATAAATTAGTAAACTATAAAATACCGGAAAAAGAATCCAGCCGCTGTTGTGGCAATTGGTAAATTCAATTCAAGTGGAGCATTTTGTATCAACTGTCAGTTTAATGAAATGTGCTGTAGTAGGTATTAAAAAGTCATGGCTTTAACGTTTTAGTCTTTTGGTAACATCGTATGAATACCCACCTTATGGAATTTCTAGTATTTTTTTTTATTAAGGATGTCCTCGTAGGTATAGACCTAAATACAAATGTATTTTACCGAGAACATCTATGAGTATATCTTTACTTTTCTTAATAGTTTGAGCTAACCCATCGTACTGTTATTTATATTTTTTTAAATTTTAATTTTCTAAATTTTTTTACCTGTTTTTAAATGCGGTCATATTTAACTAAATTTTCCTTTTTTATACGTAACCCATACAATTAACGTCTTTTTTTTTAAATGAAGTTAAACAATAAGTTTTTTTACATTTTTTTAAACACAAACAATCTTTGTGGTCAAATTAAAAAATTTAGTTCGAAATCCAAAAATAACAAAAAAGTTATCTATGGAGTAATACCCGGCAAAGGTTTTGAAGGTAATGAAACCGCGGACCTTCTGGCCAAGAAGGGAGCGGGTACACGATTCACTGGTCCAGAACCTGTATTACCAAAGTCAAGAACTGGGTCTGGGAAGAGTCGACCAAACACTGGAGTAATACTGTAGGGCTGAGGCACTCGAAGCTGATGCTCAAAGGCTACTCCAAAAAACTGACGTCTGACATACTGAATCTTGGCAGGAGTCAGATAAGAGTACTAGTGGGCCTGCTCACTGGGCATGGACCAATCAGACTACACCTTCGAAGGATGGAGATTCTGACACAGGAACCCACCTCGTGCCGACTGTGCGCATTGGACGATGAGACGACAACCCACATTCTATTCGAGTGTGAGGCCTTGGACTATAAACGGTTCCTAATCTTCGGTGACACGAATCCTGGATCCTATCACCACCTTAAGGAGCTAGTCACAGGACTCAAATCTCTTATAAAGGGAACTGCCTGTGGCAACAGTAACTCAAGGAATTTCGGACACCTGGATTCTAGCCTACCTGAAGATCAGCGTGGTGTTGATTTTCAGCTGAACAAACTAGAGCCCTGCACGCATCGGGTGCATGTAAGGACTCTTGGTGCTGAACCTGGTCACAATATTCCCATAGGAAGCAGTGCTCAAACATGGGACTCCACAGGAGAGACCATGCCAGGTTTATTTAGATTAGATTAGAATACCCGGCAACTCTTGGTTAAATAGTCCCCAAATTTTGTGGTTGAAATGTGAACTTCGGTTAATATTTTTTACTAGTAGAAACATCTAAAGACTATTTTTAAAATTATCCCCAATCATCAAAAAGGGTAAAATTGGCAACCTTTGCTTTGTTTTTTTACAACAACTTTTTACCTCTTAAAATTTTGCCGTATAAAAATGCACACTGGCTGGATTGGTACAATTAGAATGTTTTTTTTACTTTTATATTTTTTTATTAAACTAATCATTTTTTATTAAAATTATTCGTATAGTCAAAACCGCACAAGCGTTTTAACAGGTAAAAATATGTAGTTAAAATAACGAATTGGGGTTGCTAATTTTACACCTTTTGATAAGAGGGGATAATTAAAAAAAAACCTTTTAAAGTTTTTCGACTAGTACAAAATATTTAACAAAGTTCATATTTTTCCTCTTTTCGGTTTTGGGGAAAGAATAAAAAATCTTATTTCGACCCCCCAAGTTTGGAGGGGCATAACATTTAACGAAGTGTTTTCGAATATTACTTTATAGGACAGTTTTTTCTTATTTTTGGGTTCTGACCGCTTAAGTCTGAAACACCCTGAACTGAATACTTCTTATAATGCTTCAAAGGGCTCATGTGAATCCGCTGATACATTGTGACGGTAAAACATTTTTCAATTGAAAAATAATCTTCAACAAGTAATCTGTAACGACCATGAAGTATGCGTAAGCTTTATAAATAAAATTCAACAATTCTATCCACAGTAAATGAAATAGAACAGGGACTTAGTTCGAAAGCTCTTAATATTTCAACTGGGAATAACAAAACCGGGGAAGATTGGATTAAGATAGCGATGCAGTTCACTGCATGGGCTTAATGCACTTTATGTTTAACGCTATTAGTCCCAAGAGTAAAATCTTTCTCCGTTATCCACAACCACAATTGGGGAAATGAGTTAATGTTTTCTTACCCCAAGAAAAATAGGTCAAGAGTTTCAGTCTATTGGAAAAAATTGTTAAAATGTTAACTATGTTAGGAGATAAATAAATATTTGTAAAAATGGAATTTATTGTTATTTGAATTATGTTTCTTAATATGTAATATAAATAAACGCATTTAATTTAATCTAATAAAAATTATCAGAATATTTAAACTATTTAGACAAATTTCTTGGTAGCAGATAAGATACACGGTTCGTTTGAAGTACTTATCGAACTATGTAGGAAATGCAATTAATTCTTAGAAATTGACTGAGTAACTGATAGGATACTTGACACTTTTTATTAGAACACTAATACATTACAGTAAATTAGTGATTGATTATCTGTTTCCTAATGCTAACTACAATCCATGTATTATTACATCCGGATTATTGAACTCATTTCATAAAATGATTGAATTTTTCTTATTTTTCCAATTGACAGAAATTAAGCTCAATAATGGCAATTTAAAAATAAAAAATATTAAGTCATTAATTACAATCGTTAATTTTTCGTATCAATCAGGCCAACAATTAGACAAATCAGTAACACCAATTAGGTGCTTCCAATGATTTTCCTTATTAATCATTTTCTGGCTAACTTTGCTTCCTTAATAAAAACCAATTACAAAAATTAATAAAGGATATTATTAGAATACATGCTCTGACAAACGTAACTATTCATTTAGCTAATAAAAAGTACGACAATTAATATAAAGTAAATATAAATAAAAATGTGTCCATTACGTTTTATGAGATTGATTGTGATATATGAACTATGAATTACACGATGAAGTCTTCATTAATTCACGATAAGATCACGTGAAGATGCAAATAACTCCAGTATATTGCATCATCCTTAGACTTGCTACTAAAAAATGGGTGCACATTCACAATACAAATGTTCAAACATAAATGGTACGTGATAGTAAAAAATTAAATACTTACTTTCTACTAATACTTCATTTTAACAACTTACAAATGCTGAGAATTATTAGTATTATACGTTACAAGGTCGGTGGGTGACTTATTACTGTACGAGTTAGTTTACGGACGAGGCGACCTAGGAGCCGAGTCTGGAAATAAAAACGAGTACTGTAATAACACCTAACGACCATGTATCGTATCATATTTTATTTCATCCTGTTTTTAAAAATTAATAAATTCATAAAAAATTTAAAAATAGTTCGTAACTTGAGTAGTTACGTCAAATTACCTTAAATGTCAGTTACTGTCAAATATTTTAAAATTTTGTATTAACTGTTAGTTTTTGTTTTAAATTAAAATAAAATAAAAAGTAAGTAATTAATTATTTTATTTTTATTTTATAATCATTATAGTGTTTTTAAATGTCAAAAATTTAAAGTAATTGTCTTCCCCTAAGCAATCAGAGCAGAGTTGCTAAGCAACACATTACAGTACATGATACCGTAATGTTTTAATTACCGGCGCCAAATTGATGATAGGGAAGTTTATTTACTGGACAGGGTGAAATAAATAAATATTACAAGTAGTTATTAAAAAAAAAATAATAATAATAATTAGAACATTACACACCACACACCACAAAGCTAAGATATTTAAAATAACAACATCACTGCTTTAAGGATCTGAAACAGTGATGAAAATCATTTTTTGAAATGTTATGGCCAGCGTCGCATTCGCTTGATGTGTTTCTAGGTCGTCGAAACCTTGCCCTTTAAGCCCAATTTTTGGTTGTAGCTCCGATGGAATCTGCCATTGGAAAAACTGTTGTTTTATTTAATAAAGAATTCAATTCACAGTTAGCAACCATTCGAAATTTGTTGTTTTATTTCTTGGTCAAAATTGTATATCCACGACTCGCAGCCGGTAATTATCACGTTAATCAAATTTTTATCATTAATATTCATGTCCACAGCAACTTCTAAGCGAATCATTGTGTCATTCCCAAATGTTTTCCGTTTACCTTCTAGTTCGTATACAATCAAACGACAATCATCTTGAATAGCAAATTTTGCCAGTTCGATATGTTTCGGCGTTCTATTTTGGAAAGTCTACCACAACGCTAGTGTTGTGGTGCAATTTTTAAACCAATT
The DNA here is from genome assembly GCA_964028335.1 of Altica lythri. Lineage (NCBI taxonomy): Eukaryota > Metazoa > Arthropoda > Insecta > Coleoptera > Chrysomelidae > Altica > Altica lythri. The sequence goes on from OZ034801.1 coordinate 42,612,940, forward strand.
AAACTGTTATTTTATTTTCACACATTCATCTTCAAAAGACTTTTACATCATTTGAATAATTTCTGCAAAATGGTTTTGGAATTAGAATAAAGTCTGCGTCATAATAAAACTTCAAACCACATAAACAACATTTAACCAAAAGTTCGTCAGGAGTTACAGGTACTGGAACGTTGTTGGTGATATACTTTTGGAACAGAGCTTATACATTATAATGACTCATGTGGCCTAAACATATGAAGAAAAATATTAAGCTGAAAACATTGAATTAGAAAAAGGTATTCTTTCCGCTTTTTGCCCGTTTGGAAATTATTTTTTTCTACTTTTATTGAGATCATTTTAATCATAAAAGTGAAAATAGGTGTTAATAGGTTGTCATCAAGGTTATCTTGAGCGAAATAAGTAATTTGTTTTGGCTTAAAATTGTTTTGGGAAAAGTACACTTTTTTTCGGTCAACTTAATATACCACTTTGACTAAAATTTTGTAATATTCGGTAAGAAGTACGATAAACAGGTATGTGGGAAACTGCTGTTGAATACTTTAATCAGAGTATTAGATATTCTTTGAATGCATTAGCTACCAACGCCCATACATGCAGTAGTAATTAATTTTTTTTAATCTTATTGAATTTAATCCCACCTCACAATAAAATTAAAATTGTTCGATAGTTGAGTATACAAACAGTCGACATTTACTAATACTTCACCTTGATTGATTATCATACGTACACACCTTACTGTATGTGAACGTCAATTGAGTTGCATACTTACCTGGCGTTAAATTAGTTATTAAATTTTATCAAGATGTAAACGCTACGACCTTCACACAGACGCGTTTGCTGACTAATTTTAATCATAATGAACGATGATGTGTTATTAATTTATCTATATGTACATATCAGTGGCGTGCATAATAATAATCTTGTAAACTTAAATGTCTTTAGAACTACCTATTAAATAGGTAATAAGAAGTAAAAGCTAAGTATAGATTATCTAATTTCCATTTAAAACGTGTGATTATATATCACAAAAAATGCGAATATTTCACAATATTTCCATTTGTTCACATACTTATGTACTTCAAAAGCTATTTTAAATTTATACCATTTAGCCGTCCTTCATACGAATGCAGTCTTTTTAGTTTTGCGTATAGCCAGAAAAACAAAAAATATGTAGACTTAAAATACTTTATTCCTTGTCTCCTGCAAAATAGCTGTTTTAAAGACATCGATGGCTTTTTCTGGCGACTAAAATCGCTATACTCGCATTGAATTCTTGATCGTGAAAGAGTGGTTTGTATTTAAGTGGGGACTATAGGGTGGATGATCTAATAATTCGATGTTTTAAAGCTCCAAAAAGTCGATTGTCTATGAGGCAATATGAGCACTTGATTTGTCCTGATGTAGCATGATTTGCCGTTGTGTGTTACTTTGTCGGGGTTCGCAATAACTTCTGGTAGACAAACGTTTATTTACCAATCGGAAGTAACCGTTCTTCGATCTTCTAAAGCAATTGTTGCCACACGACCAGATTTTGACTCAAAACTTGCGACCATTTTCTTTGACACACTTCGAGAACGGATCACTTTTGTTCGTTTTTTCCCATCGTGAAACATCCACAGAGCAGAATGGCATTTATTTTGCGGTTCGTAGGAGTAAATCCAAGATTTATCGCCACCAACAATACTATAAACGTTGTTTGAGCTTGCTTGGTTTAACCTTTACACTGTTTTTCGACACCAATTAACGCGAACCACTTTTTGCTTTTCTGTTAGCAAATGATGTATCCAACGAAAAAACAAACTTCATAACAACTAGTTCTTTATGTAGGATCTTTTGCATCGAGGTCTTTGAAATGCCTAAGCTACGGTTTTTAAGAAGTGTGCGCGTCGCGCGTCTTACGGCTTAAGCAGAATAAGCTCAGCTTGACTCACAGTCCGCTTCGCGCGGGTCGGTTTTTATGAATTCTCAGTTTTTAATATTCTGTTGAAGTAAACGGATAGTGCAGAATGAATAATGCTATAGTTGCGTTTTTGAACGAAGAAATTAAGAACGATGAAGAAGACTTATTGTTGCTGACAATGAAAGAGCCCAATAGAAAAGTTGATGATTTATTTTCCTGTCGCAAGTCCGAAGGAACGTATGCAGTTACAGTAGAAAGACGACTTTTTGGGAATGAAATAAAATTTCGAGAATATTTTAGACTTTCTAGGGAATTGTTTGAGATTGTTCTAAACTTCATAAAAGAAGATATTGTTAAAAAACCTTGTAACAGATATAGTCATCCAATCACGCCAGAAGAAAAGCTGTGCATCAAAAATATGTAGTAATATGTCTTTAACAACTTAATTTTTGTATTTTAGTGTAATTGATCACTCTTCACTAGCCACCACTTCGTTATAATTTGCTTCAGCTTATGTCGACGTCTGCGTCCAAACCCAACCAAATTGATCTCAGCGCACAACTCAAACTCACACTGCTTTGTTAAACTCATCCGTTCAACTAGACAGACTCTTACAAACCGCATGCATAAGACACCTGATGTTAAATTAAAGCGCACGTGAGCTCTGCTCAACTTACTGTCGGCCGTACGCCGCGCATTGTTCTTAGAAACCGTAGCTTTTAGATGCCTTTATCTTCCGGTATTTTACATGGTGGTCATCCTTAATTAGCTAACAAACTGCATCAATGTTTTGCAGTGTGACTGATGTTTTGGGTGGACCTAGCCTGGATACGTCGCTGAGACTAGACGAACCACATTAAAATTCGCAATACCATTAGTTGACTGGTGTGGTGCTTCATTTCCAAACAATAAAACGATTTCAGCGAAACATTGCTGGTTGGATAATTGTAAAAAAATATTGCTCGAAAATGTTCTCGGCTCGGATTTATGTCAACAAAAAATTGAGGTTAGATTTGTGTCTGAAGGTTCTATTGGTGGCGCCTTCTAAGCGTCTATTTGCAACACTAAAAAGGCAACTCTCGTATAGTTATAAAGTCAAACTTGGCTATTGCTCTTCTTACATAACTCAAAAACTTGATAAGCTTCTCAAAGTTTTCTGTATACACCTATTAATTTGATTAAAAACAGAATATTGGAAAGGAGTACTTTTTTATTGTTTTTTTACTATTTCAATTAGTATTCGATAAACTGTATAGCAGGTTAATTATTGTAGGGTGCATTTCAACACATATACTTTTATTTTTTTACTTTAAACCGACTGCTTCGTTTTGTAAAACAACGCTATTAGATAATCCAAAAGTTATCCACATTTCGGGTTACCTAAATACATGTTAAGTTAAAATGTTCTTGTAAAACTGATGTCAATATAACTTACAACATTGCAATATTTCCTACTGAAGCGGAAAACAAAAATAACCATACTTGTTTATATACATACGTACTTTCCATTTCTAAAAAAATCGAATAATTACTACGTTATTTGTTTCTTATATGTATAATTGTCATATACACAGTTGATAATTCAGAATCAATGCGTATTATAAAGTTATTATTACCGTTACAACTTAATGTCATTGTTTATTGTAGGAAATATTTATAATTGAAGTAAAATATAAAATGATCTTATTAAAAAAAAAAAAACTACAAAGATAAAGCAAATGTCAAAGTAAGGTTAAGTTGATATTTTCAGATGAAATTAATCACAGCAATTGTACAAGAACGCTTTTAACAACACTTGTTTAATTGAGGATAAATAAACAAATAATATCAATAAGTATAAATCCAAAGCATTATATTGGGTTTTCCAGAAAGTTTAGATGTCATATGATTGATTCATGACAAATTATCATGTAAGTAGTTCATTCAGATAAGTAATTTCTGAGTACGAATTATTAAATTATCAAAAATAACTCACCCTGATACTGTTTAAGATATGTACTAAAATGTTATATGCCACCATACTTTTTCGATTAGTAACAACGAAAAACGTATATGTATCAGACATTTGTCTATATAATACGAAAAATATATTTTAAATAAAACGTATATTACGTGGAAATATTGCAAATCTTTATTTATTTATAACAAATGTTTGTAAAAGTTAATCATATTAAATCTTTCCCTTTTTGTTGCCACTCCTTAGAAATTGTATTACCAACAATTTTTAAACAAAAGTTTTTCAACTTCAGACAACTGTTTTCATGTCTAGACATTAGAAAGTTTTAGTAAATTATTGAATTTTAATTATTGAAGTGATAACTTCTTATGGGAGGGTAAACCGATTTGTAACGTAACGCGTTACGCTGCCACTATATCTAGTAGGCAGGTTACTCCTCTCTCACTTTAACCCACAGAGCTAGCCTCTACACAGATCTAATCTAAGTAAACCTGGCATGGTCACTCCTGTGGAGCCCCATGTTTTCAGCACTGCTTCCTATGGGAATATTGTGACCAGGTTCGGCACCAAGAGTCCTTACATGCACCCGATGCGTGCAAGACTAGTTTGTTGAGCTGACAATTAATACCACGCTGATCTTCAGGTAGGCTTGAATCCAGGTGTCCCAAGTTCCTTGAGTTACTGTTGCCACAGGGCAGTTCCCTTTATAAGAGATTTGAGTCCTGTGACTAGCTCCTCAAGGTGGTGATACAATTTAGGGTTCGTGTCACCGAAGATTAGGAACCGTTTACACAGTGCTAGCCTCTACTCAGTGTTAAGTATGCCATAGACATAATGTTGACAGTGAAAATATAATTTTAAACTGTCACCCAAACTGTCTTGAAAGTGATTATAAAAAGTAATAATAATGTACATAAAATTTACGTAATAAGCAAAGTTTTTCTTAAGTTAAACAATTTCAATATTAAATAGTTCAACTTGGATTAGTTGAAGTTATCACTTCTGTCGCGCGTCCTAAAACGCACACGTTTTTTTTATAGGTTTGGATATAATTTGAATATTGTACTGAAAATTTATAATGCTTACCTTGTACATCTTACATATATCTGGTTGAAAAACAAGTACCTATTGCTGTTTTCAATTTTGTTATATTAAAATATGATTTAGCTATTTTTAAATGGTAAATATTGTTAAATAAAAGGATTCAAAATGTATTTTTGTAATTCAGCCTTCTGTCATTCATACTTTTCTTCCTGGAACTTTTGAACCACTTTGTGATCTGACTGCTTATTTATTAATCTATGTTTTCAGTTTTGGTTATAAAGTCCATTTATATTTGGATGCATTTCGTCTATTTTATATTGCAATTGCAAGACTAGTTTGTAGTTTTATAAATTTTAAAATATATTCACCTTTTTTGTTCGTCCAAATGAACTTTTAAAAGTTAAAATCGTATACTTCTCAATGACGTTTTAAATCTTCATTAAACTTTTTTTATTAATTTATAAATCTGGAATACAATAATCACATCATTTTGTTTTATTATTAATAATAATAGGTGAATCCCCAGAGAATAGTCTGGTGCCGAGCCACTGAATTCGCTATCTTATTCTCATATGACTGGAAGTGACTCACTTTTTTTGATACGGGGGCGTCTAATGCGCCCATAGAGACACTAATAGTTTGTACTGCCGTGACCTAATAAAAATCGCTAGTTCTTCATATTCAGTGATTTTCATTCAGTTAGCTGATGGTTGGTTACCTGTAAAAATGACTGCCTACTCACCGTTATTACGAGTTAACAATCTAACAGTATATAACCTTGGACTACCTCGTATTTATCTTTTCATTTAATAAAATAACAACAGTCGGATAACTCAAACCGCGACGATTATCTAAAAATTATCTCCGATAAAATTTATTATTTTTTGTATTAATCGTTATGGATTTGCGCAGCCGTGATGATAACGTTAGATATCTGCAGTTTTTTTGTTCTTTATTAAATTGGAGTTATTCTAGTCTACACTGCTGCATGCGATAATTTGTACCACATTAATTGCGTAATCATCGCTAAGGAAATTATCCAACGATTGAAAAATGTACAGTTTGGTTTTCGCGTTGATCCTGTCGACAGGTAAAAGTGATATAATACTGTGATAAGTAATGTGCCGTCTTCAATGTTTTTATATATGTATATTATAGGTGTATATGTGTGTGTGTGAGCGTCTAGGTACCGCTTTGCTTTTGTCATTGCTGGGGTTTGTTTCGAACAATTCAACCCTCTACTAAATAAATATCTTTGTTTCATACAGAATTGAAGGATGAGCGAAGCAAGCCATTGGTCGACTAACCGTCACGACACTGGATTGAGAATTCTAAAGAATCGAAGAGAAAAAATAACTAACGCCGGGAAGTACTCAGAACGATATAAAGACGTTTTTTCACATGAAGTGCCAAGCGAAACAAAATTTCCGTTAAGTGTTAAGTGTCGTGATACAATGGAACTTTATCGTAAATTATCTAAAGGGGACAGATCGGATGACCTGTCTCCGAGTGCAAAACTCACAGCAGAAAAAATGCGTTTATCTGCAACCTCAAAAAGCAACGCTACAAATGATTTAAATAAACAAAATAATACATTAATAGGATATAAACAAGTACCTGAAGGTACGCATAGACCAAATCACCCTCCTTCACCGGTTAGTGCACCTAAAACCCCTAAATGGACAAGAAAAAATATTTATAGTGTCACCACAAATACTCCACCTTCTAGTCCCGTTGCAGCGCCTCCTGGTTTTCCACCAAAACAGCCACCACCACCACCACCTGTTGCATTAAGCTCTATTCTCAATGGAAATCAAAGCACTACTGATAACAGTACTTTATCCCATTTAGTAAATGTGGAAAATATTATTAGCAAACTTGATGAACATGAAAAGAAGGAACAAAACTTAAAAAAATTCGAAGATTTGATAAAGAAATTAAACCCTAAACCTGTGGCAAAAGCGAAAAAAGCACCTCCAACATTTGAACTAAATAATAAAAAACAAAACAAACAATCAGAAGATGAACTCAAATCTCAGGAACACCTCTTAAATCCTATTAAACACTGCAGCGAAGTTGAAGACCTACCCGCAAGGGGATTAAAAGAGGAAGATCGCGAACCTCATCCCACGTTCGACCGAAATATAAAAGAGAGAAAGAGTATGGAACACAATACCAAAGACCCTAAATTAAAACCATCTGATTCTTTATCTAGGACTGCTTCTGATGCACAAGATAAGACAGTCACTAATTTAAAAAGACAAACCAGGGTTTCTAGAGATCGTACGTCACGCAAAGTAAGTTTTTTCACGAACACATAAATCTATATATAAAAATGTAACTCTCCCATTTTTTATGAAGATATATTAAGTTTTTAAAATCAAAACTGAAAATAAGATATATTGAGTGATAGATTATTTATCATTACGTTGAATTAATTCGTTATGTATTTAGGATATCTAAAAACTTAGTTTGTTGTATAAACAAACATTTTCAAAATTGTATATAAATAAGACATCATTTTTTTTATTGAGTATGCGCAAGGTACTATGAAACGGAATGAATTTAAATTTATTGAAATACATTAGAATACAAAATAATAGTTTAACTCGAGTTTTACAATGAATTATGCATTTTTATAAAATAATTTTTGTCAAGACTCCCTCATATTTTATTAAAATTATATAGACATAGACGATATTGTAAAAATGCTTATAAACAAATTATTTTGGTATTTTTCGTTTAAAATTTGACGGTTAATTTGTTATAACTTTGATGTAAACAGTCGGACAAATATTTTATAAAATTTACGGGAAAGCTTAGTTTGTGGTCTTTTAAATGAGCCCTAATAAACCCTTTTACACTAAATTGATGATATCTCTCTGAGATTTTAATTTTTCGAAACTTACTTTATTGATTTTTTGTAAGGAATTAGAAAAGCTTTGAAAAAAAATTTCTACTTTTCTTTGTTTTAAAGTTGCAGATAATTATACAATTTAATTGTCTCGAATAGAAAATTGGTCTATTTTTCATGCCAGTGGCCCTCGTTCGCGTCCCCTCTAACCTTGCGCCAGTGGTTGTAGACACGTGTAAACACAGCGTTCCAGTGACGCGTACATGTGAAGGGTAAACTTTAACCAAGTAGGAAGGTAGGAACTAGGGTGCCAGTGAGACTGTCGCTAGCTACTGGATACGTGTAAACGTACCAGTACCAGTCCAGCGCTGTCCTAATCAAGCACTGGCATGCCAGTAAGACTGGCGCCAGTTACTGGTATCATGTAAACACGCCATTAATAACAAATTTCCTGACCATTTGTCGAACGGTTACCCTTGAAATTCGTAATTAATAGGTCAAAACACAGACAGGCAGAGTCCTGACAGACACATAAGACAAGAGGTGGATAGGTAGATGAAAGAAAGTTTATAGGAGTGTTGGATTTGAGGACCCTGTTGTAGGACTTATGTCCTTTTCAGGGACAATTGCAGAAGGTTGGATAGCTTCTCGTATCTTCTTGCCATCCATGGCGCTTGAACGTACCTAAAGAGTCTTTTATTTTTGGTGTGAGTGTAAGTATATGTGTAGAGGTGTAACCCACTTGGTGCAATGTCGGGTTATCAGAATACTTGGGTATTGCCATAACCCAAAAATGCTAACAAAAATGTGCCTACGTCCAAACTATACGTTCTAACGGCAGTAATTTTTCATTACATCTACCAGAAAATTACCATACTCTTTAGGGTAGTTCTAAAAATATTAAGTTACTATTATAGTTTCGTTTAAAGTAAATTTTTGCTTTTTTTGCATTTACACTTCATGCTGACAAAAAGTGCCGATAAAGCGGTAACTAATTAATAAATACAAAATAGTAGTTACCAAATGTAATTTGAAATAGAACACACAGAAATTGTGACTGTTAATATTAAAGACTACTTAGTCTTTATAAACCTATGCTATTTAGAATTAATTAATGCTTGGCAACATTGCTTTCCTTTACTTATCGCTGTTAGCTGGTAAAAATTCGGAACTTTTATCTTTTATTTGGCTCTTTTGATTAGTTACTGATTTCTATTGGTTCATAATAAGTGTAATATGAGACAACATGTAGTATCATAAGCCAATAATTTTAGTCTCTTTCGAAGGGTGATATGGAAATTCATTGGTTCTGTCGGTATTCTGGAGGTCTTGTGTAGTTTACTTAGATTTTTTATCGCTTTCCAGTACATACTATACTGTATTTTAATTTAGTATTGAAATTTTATTTTGTAAAAATCTTTTGATAATATGGCGTATTTAAGACCTTTTGAAAATGTTGGAGAAGTTATTTAATAAAATACAAATTTAAATTAAGTTTTAATAAGTAGTTTGATATAGTTCCTGTAAGAGAGGAAATTTCATCTGAAAGTGAAGTTGAAGACGAGGAAGATACTTTCAATAAATATGGTATGTTACCCTTTGCTCAAATGATTGTTCAAAACATGTATAAACAATTGATGTTGATAAATAATGGCTCCAATTATGGTGTCATAGAGCGCGAATCCACTTGTTTCTAAGCCATCGAAAAAAAGGAAGAGTGTGATCCACAAAAAAAGTGAACACAACGATCTCTTATTAAACTAGTTTAATTTTATTTTATGAATTTTATTCTAAAAATCTTATACTGTCTTTTCAAATGATCCAACAAGAAGTAATGGCAGTTTCCGGTTATCCATATAAATCAACCAATACCTTGAGAAAAGTTTTGCATTCGTTAGGATTTAGATACCGAACCTTGAATAAAAGAAAACCACAAACAATCACTATGGCCCATAATAGGTACTTAAATGAAATCTATAAAGCATGTCAGGAAGGAAAGTTCATTGTTTATCTTGATGAAACTTGGTAGGACACTCACGATATTTTGAAGAAAGGATGGAGCGACCAATCTTTTAAATGCCTTGTAAAAGCTCCACCAAACAGAGAAAATCGTGTGATCATTTTAGATGCAGAAAGTGAAAATGCCCTTTGTGCCTAATTTTTTTGTTGCTTTCGGCCATATTTCAAGTTCTTCAGTAGATTATCAACAAAACATGACATCTACTTTATTCGAAAAATAGTTTGGAAAGCAACTATTACCAAATTTACCTCAATATTCAGTCATAGTGATGGAAAATGCTCCTTACAATTCACGACAGACTGGAGAAATTGGGTACTCATTTTCATTGTATTTTCCTTCTCGAAAGGTGTAACCACGAAGTATAGGTACCAGGAGTTTACACGGTATGGGCTTTTCCATAATATTTCTGGTCACAATAATCAACCCAGATCATAGTTCTATTTTTTGCCACTGGCGGCGCGAGTAATCAGGAGAACCGATGTTTATGACATTTATGCCATTTAAATGTCGCGAAATTAAATTCAATATATAATATTAATTTATCTATTTAAAATTAGTTGTCATATAAGCTGTCAATAGCAACAAAACTTCCCGCGTAAGGATTTAAACGAGTATCTCTAGAACACGGGCGCACTCTACCGGCAATAGTTCTGTCCCCTAAATTGAGACCATTTGTTTAACATTACGTTTAAACTCCTGGTATCTATACTTCGTGGGTGTAACCTTGATGTGGTGAGAAGGCTTGCGTATACTTTAAATATTATAATTTTAAGTCAAACTAATACACATCAGACTATAATTATCTTTAAAAAAATTTCAAATATTTGTAAAATTGTAAATATCCAGTATCTAAAATCTAAATAATACAAGCAAAGTCCGATCCTGTACCAGGCAGTTTGCGTGCCGGAAAGCAAAAATTATTTTTGAACGAAACTATACTTAAAACAATAAAAGCTATTTAGTTGATATTTTATCGTACACTAGCTCATCGTTTCGGATATACCTGGGAAATCATGTATTCAAATTTGTTAATACAACTGCGTATGCGTTATCGGAATACTGTAAAATTTTCAATAATAAAACCTAATGGTGCAGCACGGTGACGTTTACGAATGGAAATATTAATAATTAGATGATACTATTAAATTAGTTAATTCAAAAAAACTTCCATTTATTAATTACCCTTTAACCTAAATCTAAAGAACGGATGATTGCAGTAAATAACTAAGAACAGTTGTTGATAGCTTTAATCTATGATTAATTACATTCCTAAAGATTAGAGTATAATTATAAATGACAGGAAATGATCATCTCTGACAAAAAAAGATATATTTGGAATCACCAACTGTTTCAAGTAAGTGAAATAATTTATTATTATTCAAGCAATATAGGTTCATTCGAAAAAGTAGACTATTAGCACCCACTTCAGAGATTTTCATAGATACATTCACAATTATTGAATCTTGTGTAACGTACGCTTGTTTTCATTAAACCATTTTAATTATTTCGTTTATCTGTAATATCATATTATTGTTTTAGAAATGCTACTTGTATTTAACTTCCTTTTTTTTCTTATTTTAATTGTATTGCCCTTATAATTTTATATTCCTTTTTATTGTGCCCTAGGAGTGAGGCTAAAATACACTTTATTACAATGCGTTATTTAGTACAACTTAGCTTTGTTTGGGTAATATTATTATTCGACTGTGTATTTTTGGTTATTGAATGTTTTTCAATAGACAAATTAATTTCTGTTAATCTGGTTTCCTATTTAAATCTTCTTCTGTGTTGACATTTCTGACAATTATCTCGAAGGTTTACGATACGTGTGTTATCGACTATAGTAACAACTCTAATTTATGATTCCCGTGGAAGTGATCGAAAAGTTGAGTTCTGTGTGTAATGTCATGAACTGAATTTTGGCCGGAAAAGCCATTTCTATGTTTGGTCGTGTCAAAGTAACTAGTATGTACCAACAGAGATTCTTAAATTAGAATTACTTTTTTTCTGTTAAAATTTTAACCATCTTTATTGGATTTTAAGGCAAAACATCTTATTTTTCAACAAAGCAGTTATAACTTCTGTAGTTATAGGTATTTTTTGGTTATTTTGGGTCCAGTTGAAAAAAACCTCTTCTTTTGGACGGGTGTTCAAATTTAGCTTCCCTAGTTTTTTTAGGTCGGATGTTCAAACTTAATTTTTCTAGTTTTTGGGACCTGAGTTTAAATCAAGCTGGCCCAGTTTTTAGTACGGGAGTTCAAACCTAGCTTTCTTGGTTTTAAGGACGATAGTTCAAACCTAGATCCTAAGTTTTTACGGAAAAATGGTGGTTGAGTTGTTGAACTGCCTTGGACCGTATTTAGGAGCGCCTTACCATCAGCCACGTCATTGGGAGGGCTCTCCTAAACAGATAAGTGCATACAATCTTAAACAATTCTTTTTATTTTAAACTGAACCGTTTCCGACTTGTACCGTCTAAGTCGGTGGCGCGACCCACTTCAGTAAAATTCATCCCTCTACGGCTGAGCTCGGGCATAATTTGCCAGTAGAGAGACCGCTAACCTTCCTTATCCAATTTGGCTTATTTGTTTTTAATTCTTAACAGCGATTAACAAAAGTTCGTGGCAATGGGAAAATAAAATTAATTCGTTTTATTCAAACCATACACATTAATTTATATCTATACATATAATAAAACTGTAGAAATGTATATGTTTGTGCGCGCATCACATGAAAACTACTGATCCTATTCGAATGCAGTTTTCAAAGACGTATTTGTCTTCTTTCAACTTAACATCTGGTGTATAAAACTTTCTCCCCCCAACCCTTTAACGGGGTGAGGAAAGAAATTTTTATACAAAAATCAACACGCCACGCGAACGACGTCGCGGGTACATCGAAATAGAACCCAAAAATGAGGTTAGATTTTTTTCTCTGTCTGTATGTTTGTGCGCGCATCCCATGAAAACTATTGATCCGATTCGAATGCGGTTTTCACAGATGTATTTGTCTTCTTTAAACTTAACATCTGGTGTATAAAAATTTCTTTCCCATTCCTTAAATGGGGTGGGGTAAGAAATTTTTATACAACAATCACACGCCACGCGAACGACGTTGCGAGTACAACTAGTCTTAAATAAATTTTAATTCAATATGTACTAATTTATTTTACTGTTTTTCCAGTAGTAATAATTTATTGATGATGACTATCTCTTCTTATAATTCAAAAAATGTTTTATCGTATTTTATTTTGTGAAACAAAATTTGTATTACATAGATCTCCATATTTATACACACAAAAATATCCGCTTGTTTCATTAGAAGTACTCATATAAATCAAGGCGTATATGTGACATACAAAGCACTTACACACCCAATTGAATCCGAAAATTGCCCTAAAAGAAAGATATATCAGTTGGTTAGACTGGTTGAAACGTGAGGAGAAAAAATAAACTCGCATTACTGAAATGCAAGAGTCCAAAATCAGAAATTATTTAGGTTAATAAAATATATTTAAATATCGAGTCGAGAACAACTGATTTCACTGTTGAAATAATAGTTTTAGAATAAACTAATAACTAGCTTTTAATAATAAATAATTTCCAAATGACCGTCAAATATTAAGTCGAGGTCATTTGCATTATGCTATCTGTTTATCCATGTTTGACAATAATTACGCCAATTAACTTCCTTTTAAAAACTTTATTATAAAAGTTAGTCACATATGTTAACAATCTTAACTAACACTTCATAAATCATATTAAGTTTTTATTTTCACTTATTAGCATAACTATTATAACTGTCTTGCTAAAGTTCGGTAAGCAAAATAATGGAATTGTTCATTACATAATTAACAGAAGCGAATCCGATTTAGAATTGCTATTAAGTAACAAATAAATGAGCTTCTTACTACTTTTTATTTCTTACATTAATAGTGAATATTAAAAAATAGATACAATAATACAATAATAAAGTTTAGATTTTTAATTTATAAGTTAATTGAGAAATAATACTGCTCAGTAGTAGTCTTTACCAACTTTATCCCATTGAATTTTTCTCCTATTTCAGGTGCTAAAATTTGAAATTATTACCTAATTCTTTTATTGTTTGTTCTGATGTGTTAAATTGGAGTTTTTAGATTTTTTTATCACAATGTAAAGCCGATAATATACGAAATAAAACGAATTTATAAACAATTCATAAGGGTAATAAATTAGTCAAACCGTTTTGTTCTATTTGTTTTTAACTAATTCAACTGTTATCCATGTATCTTAGATTTAACCGAATATATCAATAAAATGCCCGTGAAACGATAATTCGTGAGAGAAAAAAATGGGACAAGCTTACAACAAAATAGCTCTGATTATAATTTCACTAGACTAAGGTTTATAGAATAAATCTTCTTAAGTGCCGTCTCCATCATGGAGGTTGGCCAATACTGTGCGATTCTGCACTGATCTCAGGAGTGTATGCGAATCAAGTCCTGTCCAGTCACGGATGTTCTTTAGCCACGAAAATTGACTTCTACCAGGTCCTCTGCGACCCTTTATTTTTCCTTCCATGATGAGTTTTGGGAGCTCGTATCTCTGGTGCCTAGATATGTGTCCTAGATGTGCGGTCTTCTTCATCTTATTTGCTGTTACCAACTCTCTGTCTTTTCCCATTATTCGTAGAACTTCCTCATTCGTGACGTGATCTACCAAGGATATCCTGAGCGTACGTCGAAATATCCACATTTCAAAAGCCTTAATGTGATTTATTGTACCTACTTTCATTGTTTAAGCCTCAACGCCATACAACAAAACGATACACGTTGATGAATCTGAATCTTGTTGCCATCCTGATGCTACGATCGCTGAGCAAGTTCCTCACCTTGGGTTACTTACTCTTGCCATCTCTATTACTGTTCTTACTTCTTGGTCTGTGTCTAAATTGTCCGTTATCCAATAGCCCAAGTATTTTAATGTGGATACAATTGGTTTCCCGTAAATGATTATGTTTGTTTTTACATTGGAGTTTCGGCTTATAGCCATAATCGTAGTGTTTGCAGTTGCATATTTAGACCAAGCTTCGCACCTTCTTTAATTATCCTGTTTAGTACCATTTATTTATAGGTCTTCTGCACTGTCAGCTATATCACTGTGTCATCAGCGTATCTTATATTGCAGAGAGGTTTCCCATTAATTTGTATGCCTTCCTATGCGCACTCATAAGCTTTCTGATAGATGAATTCTGAGTATAGACACTGAATAAAGTAGTCTAACTTCTTTTAACACAATCAGATGTTATGGCTGTCCTTTCTTGGGGTGAAACACAGGAGTAAAAGTAGTAAGGTTTTGGTGTTTCTAACTGTAATAATTCCCACTGAAGGGATTATATCCCTTAGCTAGCTTCTTTTCTGAGTTTTGCCAGTCCTTCCCAAACATAAAATAATAGGGCGCCAGAGTACAAACAACACTCAAACACCAGTTTAAATGATTTATTTAAAAAAAAGTGTTAGTAAAAATAACAAAATTAAATTTTAGTTCGTAAATTAATTTCAACTCTTACCTTTTTTGTTAAATCTTTGGAAAGGATTCCCTTCGACAAATTTCTTCCTGAGTTGAACTGTATAATCTTCGGTTAATTCAAATTAAATTTCTTCCTGGGTTGAACTGGGATCTATTTCGAAATTCGGCTTTCCTTTCTCAAAATGGCGGACGTCTCGAACTCGCCTCCAAATAAAATTATTAGCTCCTACGTAGGTCTCCTCACAAATGTGGCAATAACCTTGTATTGTTGGGGAGAAGTTACCACGAGGAAGACAAATATGAAAAATAAACGTAAAAATCTATCGTAGCGAAAAAGAAGACTCCGAATATCAGTCAAACCTGTCTCCAAGTTATAATCACGGCGATAACATTAAAATAAATCTCACAGAATATAGTTTGGTGGATTTTAATACTAAAACGATCCAATAGATAGTTACATGTTTCAAAACTTTTTTTGTGTTTTATATCAATCCTTTTAGAAATTTTTAAGTATATTTAAGTATTTGTAATAATATAGTTAATTCGGTTTACAGAATAACTCACTAAAATATCGATATCATATATTAAAAAACAGATTTAACTGAGTCAGTGCGCAAATTTAAATTGCGGTATTATAGATAACTGATATTGATAAAATGTCCAAGATTCTATTTTTATCTTAAATTTGCGATATAAAAGTTCTACTTAACAGGTTTATGTATGTATATTGAAAATTGGGTGATACATTTTAATAATTGAGTGTTTTAACATTAAAATGTAGTAAAAAATGTGTAGATCGAATTTAGATCTTTTAATTCATCAACGTGTTCAAATTGCGTGAGTCCTGTAAACTCGTACATATTTTTACATGAAACTTTGTAAATATTATGTTTTAAAAAAGAGCACTTGGTGCTCATACAAGAATGCTATTAACTGTTAATTTTTTTAGTTATCAAGTTCACTTTTAAAAGTTATGATATTTTCACTAATAAGATCCTTTCAATACTATTGCCGGCAAAGTATACATACAACGTATTTCTAAAATTCGCTTTTTTTTTAAATTCCTGTATTTTACTAATCTATTTTTGACACTTTTCTGATAAAAAAAGTGACATAAGATACAGTATCAATTTGCTTTATGCGTACACGTGTAAGCCGAATATTGTTACAACTAAGTGTTTTCGTAAAGTTCGGGGGCGTTATTGTGAGGAAGAAATTCCCTTTTCCTTTGCTTTCACTTACTAGTAAGCCGACGCTCCTCTTGTCCCACATTAGTTGTTTCCACTTTTCAATACACCAAGCATGTCCAAAACTCTGATAACTTGTAATTTGTAATACTAAATTTATCGTAAACTATTTGAAAAAAACGTGTTATTAAACGCTTTCGTTCCATCGGATTCAGTGATAGTACTATGTTAATCCAAAATAATCCACGGTAACAAACCAAACAGGCTTTACTAAAGAAAATCTTAGAACTTCTTACAAATTTCACTCTGGAAAGTTGGAATGTAACTAGTTTGAAGTTAAAACGTAAATAAGTAGTGGTCTCTATCATTTTTTTAAAGTAGTGAATTTCCATTATAAACTAACGGAGTTTGTTACCCTGGAGTTGATTAAATTGACACGTATACACTACCAATATACAGATAATAGATAATTTTGGCATAACAATATTTTTTTTCCAAAACTCTAGCGATTTAAATATTAATTTATTTAACAATTTTGAAAAAATATTCTAAAATGTACATGTTAGTATCTTAATTTCGTAGTAACAATAAATTGGTCCACAATTCATTTTATTTTTTGTTAAATTATTCAACGGAAAGCAGATCATGTTTGAAATCCAATTTTTCCTGAACACGCTTTTCATAACACAAAAAAGGCTATTCGATGTGTAAACAGAACGTGTTTGAAATAAATCTCTCGCTTCAAAATTAGTAGAAATAATAAAATCCAATAATAAACTTTAGTTGATTTATTTATTTTACAATCACATTAAAAGTGCACATTTATTCAGGCTTAAGTATAAAGTCGACGTTTAGAAATATATCTACTTATCTATCATTTTTATCTAAGTCAAAATCAGGAGATAAAATTCAATGTCGAAATTAATTATTTTTATCTATATTTGTACTAAAATACAATTGTCTTTATGTTGCATGTTACAAATTATATATGGAAATTATTAAATTCAGTTACGGTATGTCACAATTTGTATCACACAAAAACAGGTAGAAGAGTAGGTAGTAAACAGTGAAATTTCCAATTACTCGGCGTTCCTCAAGGTAGTAAGACTTGAGAAATAATGCATCATATACAACCGCTGTCGGTTATATTAATCATTCTTATTCATTTAGATACTAATAAAATTTAATTTTAACTCTCTAATAGTTTAATAAGAACAAGTAAATAACTGACGACTACAACAAATACTTACAATTATATAAGAAAGATATTAATATTCTTTATTAACTGATGTTTATTGATCCAATTTGCACAAATTAAAGTGACGACTTTCTGAGCTTTTTACTTAATTATATCTATTAAAGTAATCAAAAAGCTAATGTTATTTTTATTTGTTACAGACCAATGATAGTACAGTGGAGTCAACGCGCAGTAGTTCCGCTTCAATGCGGAATAGGTCGCGAGTTGTCGAAGAACCTACCATCGGAAAATACAAATTACTCAAAACTATCGGTAAAGGGAATTTCGCCAAAGTTAAACTGGCCAAACATGTTCCCACTGGTAAAGAAGTGGCCATTAAGATCATTGACAAGACGCAGTTGACACCTGGTTCACTACAGAAATTATTTAGAGAAGTAAGTAAAAAATAATTTTATTTCTAACATTTTCACTGTTATATGGAAAACAGGAATAAATAATCTCTAAGAATCGTTAATAAACATTAAAACATTCTATATATATATATATATATATATATATATATATATATATATATATATATATATATATATATATATATATTATTTGTGACAGTATGATATAACAAAATGTCAAAGATGATACATAACGTATCTAGTGCCATACTATCAAAAAATAATTCCAGTTTTGAACTGAAATGGTGTCGGTTAGAATTTCTAACACTTTAAAAGACACCTGGATGCTGCGATATAAATAGATATAAATATTATTCAACTCATACCGGGGATGTCTCTTCTTTAGTGACTGAAGAGACTTAACCTATACTACACTGATGAGCTCAAATGAGACTGACTAATATTTATATCTATGTCGCAGCATCCCGGTGTCTTGAGTTAGAAATTCTAACCGGACACCAATATACATAGTTTAAAACTGGAATTATTTTTGACAGCACGGCACTGGATACGTTGTGTATTATCTTTTACATCATCATGTGTATATAACCTATCCTTTACATTAAATTTCACAAGACTCTGAAAAGAAAATATAAAAATTTATATTACAAATGCACAATAATCTCTCTATAATTATTTTCATTTTGTTAACTTTTTGCAGTTTTGTAGCAATATAGTGTAATTAGAAGAACACGGGTGATATAATTATATCTAATAGCTTTGTTTATGGAAAATCCCCAAAGAAATAGATTACTTGTACAGACTTGCGTAATTTGTTTACTTTTAGATGAAAATATAATATTAACTTAATTAAACCTTCACGTCTCTTTAAAACACATAAATATGCTAACTATCTCCATTTTCTATTTTCCATTTCTGTAGTTACTAAGGTATAATACTAGTCTTTACTTACTGACAATCATATTAATTTTTGTAAAAGTGTATCATTAAACTCGAATAGGATTTTTAAAAAATGATCTGCGTAAAAAATATCTACAAAAGATATGTCATAAGTTAGCACTATTTGAACGAGCTTAACTGTTGTGACTATACAAACAAATTTCATCAATACGTATTTATATTGAGGTTAATTTGCCACATTGGTTTTTTATATGGATAGATATTTGTTACAGCTACGTAAAATAAAAAACGAAACTATTAGCTGTTAATTCAATTCCTCCTTTTTGAATTATTTGCTGAAATGTTATAATATTTTGTAGGAGCTCCAAAAAATTAGACAAGTGTCAATAATGAATACTACCTAGACCAAAGAACAGCTAAAATATACAATATAATTACGCGTATTACCGGCTTTATTTTTATTTATTTACAACGGCAACGAATGTTTGCATTAAGACGTCGAATTGGTAATGCTTAATCTCTTTCCATCCCTTTTTTTCGATTCTCTCAAAATCATTAAAAGGTGGTGGATAATATGTTATAAATTTTCTATAAAATTCAGATCAGAGCAGCATAAAGGCCAATTCTTATGCAAAACATCCATAATGTGATTTATTAAAATTGCTTTCGTTAATTCTAGGTACGGATAATGAAAATGTTAGACCATCCGAATATAGTTAAACTATTTCAAGTTATCGAAACAGAAAAAACATTGTACCTGGTTATGGAATATGCATCGGGGGGTGAAGTCTTCGACTACTTAGTCCTACATGGAAGGATGAAGGAGAAGGAGGCTAGGGCGAAGTTTAGGCAAATTGTCTCTGCAGTACAATACTGCCATCAAAAAAGAATTATACACAGGTATGTGATTATCTTTATGCCAATATTTTTACACCATTGGAAATAATATGTCAACATGGTAAAATCTACAAATATAGTAAGTCTCATCATATCGGCATCTATAAACTTAATTGTACCCACTTCGTAAATACTCTAAATTTATGAGAAAAAAATCCTTAAATCAAATACGTAAAATAATACTGTGTTATTATTGTAAAAGCGGTGCCTTTAAAATTTATTTTAGAAATGGATATACAACTAAAGTTGAATGTATAAATGTATGTATAAATGCTTAAATAAAAGTAAAGAAAATATGAACCAAATGGTAAATAACAGATATGCTTCTACTGAAGTTAACAGTATTACTGTAAGTAAAAAGTATACAAACAAGAATATATTAAATGGCATTAAGGAGAAATTGAAAAATGTCATTTTATATATTCTTGTTCGTATACTTACTAAAAATTTCAAAATTTCAAAAATCTTATGAGAGATATCTTAAATAATCGTTTACTAAAAATCCATGTTCCCGGTCTCCTAACCGAATTAAAATATAAGACAGGGCACAAAAAAATTGACTTAGAGTATGATGTTTTAGTTGTTGATTTGACAAAAATCTCTTTCATTAACGTCATGCTATATTTTTGATTGTTATACCACGAAGACTAGATACCAGGAGTTTAAACGTAATGTTAAAAAAATGGTCTCAATTTCGGGGACAGATCTATTGCCGGTAGAGGGCGCTCGTGTTCCTAAGATACTCGTTTAAATCCTTACGCGGGAAGTTTTGTTACTATTGAAATGAACGTTTTAGGAAATTCTTAGAAACTTTTCAAGTGCTGTAAATGCAAAAATATAAAGGAAGTAACTACAAATTGCCTTAAAAAATTTACTAGTTAAAATTGCCAAATGTCTATTAATTTCAGTATTATGATTATGTATTACGTATTATTATTTAAATTAGAGTGAATATTTTTTTTATTAATAGTAAGCGCAAGTTCAGGAGGTTCTGTAACCTACAATTTTAACTATTACGAAATACCAGTTCGACTGAATCTAATGTAAAAACTTTGAACTTTGAAATTAACTTTACGTATAAATAAATACGTCATTTCTGTAATCCCAAAATTTTCACCGTTTAGTTACTTATAGATATTAAATTTTAAAAATCATATGGGTATTTTATCTCCTTATACACGGGCTCTTTTGTCTAGGGATGACAAATTCTTGAAAAACATCAATATATCGAAAGCGATAGACATCGGTGGACATAATATCAATGCATCGAAAGAAAAACATCGATGTTTCGAACATCGGTATTAAATATATCACGTAACTTTTATATTATGTATAAATCTGGGTAATGCATTATTTTATATTTGTAATGTTCCACATACACATATTAAAAATAAAATACGACACATTATACATACATTTATTTAAACAACTTTAAAATCATATCTGATAAAATAAATGTAAAAGATTACTAAGAAAATAAACTCAAAAAATTGTAATAAAATAAACTTAAAAACACATAAATAACTTCTTTAAATATAATTATAAGCCCAATATCCATCTGGTAATGAACCTAAAAATATAAGCTTCGAAAGTGGGCCGACCAAAAACCAAAAATCGTTGCAGAAGCCTTTAAAAATAGTATTTCTGACGAAACAAAAGAATACAAGTTTGGAAATACATGTTTCTACTCCTCCCAAATTTGTAGAGTTTTTGCTTTTAAGTCTGCAATAGGAATTCCGACGTATAAAGAGATTTCTGAAAATTATTTCTTCATATCTCTTACATTAATATTTTGCTGTTTATTTTCCACCGGTTTCTTATGATAGTACCTTATGTCCAATTACTGCTCTGGTTCCTCACGAAAAGTTAAAGTACTTGTAGATATACTTGTATGAAGAATACTAACCTGACAGGCAACATAAAATACAAACAGTTTCCAAGAGCTTAGCTTTTTTCTTTCTTTTATCAACTTTTTATACGATATACCTATAAGATAAAACATCAATTTTTAAGGTGCGATATATCAATGTTTGTTATATGGTTCTGCTACTTGGCAATCGCCAGATAAATTAATTGTTTATAACACAAATTTTTAACAGATATTATTTTGATGTTACTCACTTTTGGTGCTTTGAATATACCCACTTTTTTTACATTGTCATCTGCCTTTCGCCCACTAACACAACCATAAACAGCACAATACTTTCCCATTTCTTTTTATTAATTTTATTACAAGTAATTTTCAATAAATTAATATCATATATTTAATTTAATTTCGTGAAATTTAAATGTCATAAATGTCATCAACATCGGTTCGTGTCTTATTATATGGTGTCTTAATGTTCCTCGCGCCGCCAGTGGCGAAAAATAGAACTACGATCTGACCCGATTATTGAGACCAGAAATATTATGAAAAAGCCTATACCGTGTAAACTCCTGGTATCTAGTCTTCGTGGTTAGACTTTCTAAATATTTCAAAAATCTCATGAGAGATATCTCAAATAATTGTTTACTAAAAAGCAATGAAAGTGTCATATGAAAATTAAAAAATACGTCGATGATGTCTAATAATAATATAAATCAGTGCTACTCAAAACGCTACTTGCTACTGTTGTATTTAATTTAAATATCCCTTACTTATCAAATTTAAATGAAATTAGATTGATTGTTGTAATGCCTTAATAATTTCCCATCTATTAAGCAAAACAGCTAAACAACCGTATATAGACAAGAATAGTAGGATTACTTTGCGTGCATCCTTTAAAGTTCTTTGTACCACGTTACACTTCGGTTTGTCGAAGTTTTTCCTGCAGGTTTTTAAGAACTGGTGAGCAGCGATGCCAACTCTACCGGTTTTTCGGTACATCTACCGATTTAGGAAGTAATCTACCGATATACCGTATTTGCTACCTTTTTAGATTTAACTTTTTCATTACGTTATAATACTTCAATTTTTGTGATTGTAACGCATTATACATATATACAGATTTCTACTTTTTTGTATCAATCTACCGATTTCAGAAATTTTAGACTGGCAACGATGCTGGTGAGCGCTTACGATGCGGACATAGAACTTAGGCGGTATGAAACCAGTTTTTGTGAAAGTGATCCTACTATTCTAGTCGATATACGGTCGCTAAACCATCATAAGACCATAGTTCCGAATAATTTACTTGTTTATTTTGCTTTTTGATTCAAAATTTATTATGGGCTAGCTTTTTTTTTAGAATTTACAAATTTATAGACATCTCAGTGATATCAACTAATAGTTAAACCGCTGGTGATTATTAGCGTTTTTTAGTTACATTGTTACACCCTGTGACTAACTTACTTTCTAGTTAAATATTAATTAATGTAAGAACTTTTCAACCTTGATTTAATTTTTTAATGGCAATATTTATACAATTTTAAATTAGTAAATTTAATTCGTCGTAAATTCTTGTGAAATAGTTGCACTAATTTTAATTCATTTTATTGATTATACCCTATTTCAAAAGAGTGTAGAGTAATAAAATCTCATTAGGTATTTAAAAGGGCTACAGGGTGATCCGTCAATAAATTCTGTCACTTCCCTAGTCTGCAATGCAAAATTCTCTCATTTCATAAGAAGCAGGTAGGTCACCCTATTTTATATTAGCCCAATGTTATCGACCGATAAACACTGCGCCAGAGGCGCGCTAGTGGGATAATTGACAAAAGAATATGCATTTATAAAAATTATATTAAAGGAAATAAAAATTTAATAAATTTAATATAGCAGGACAGTGTTATGAAAAAAGTATAAAATGTAACAATAAAATATATACGAAACGAAATCGGAAAATATTCACAAACACACACGAACAAACTTACTTGGAACTTTACGTATATTTACACTACAATTAAATTATTCTATATCACTATATTCTTCGTCATCCGAAGAACTGTCATCATCCCCTGGCGTTATAATTATAGGGTCAACCACCTGATCGACCAGGTTGTCCAATTCCCACATTTTATCTTCCTCTTTTAAAACATGCTGGATTGCTTTTCGCCAGTTCTCTGATGTGATTTCCTGAATGGCTTGATCAAACAGTACTTTGACATTTTTCATTTTAAATGTGGTATTGTTTCTTGCAACAAATCCTTTTACTTGTGCCCATATAAGTTCTATTGGATTTAATTCGCAATGATATGGCGGTAGGCGCAGCACAGTTACTTTGTACTTTTCTGCTATATCTTCAACGGCATATTTTATGAAGCGAGTTTTATGTTGTTTTACTATGGCTAGTAGTTCCTTCTTTATTGAATTAGTCCCAAACTGAATACCTTTATTTGACAGCCAGTTAATAATTTCTTGCTTTCTCCAAGCTGAAGTTGGTATTTTCTCTATGCGCCTTGAATGGTAGCTTGCATTATCCATAACCACGATCGAATCAGCTGGAAGAAATTTTAACATTTCACATGGACTTAGTTGGCCTGATATCTTTCTTTCCCGCAATAATTTAAAAATCGAGGACTGTCCAATTCCAGTCATTCGGGCACATCGCTCAACAAAGTAGGGTGATCGTGTTTTATGCAATCATATACATTTAAAATTATAACTTGATTTGTTTGTTCCTTCAATTTTAATTCCTTTTCTTAGGGCCAAAAAGGGATTATTATAATGACATGATACCTCTGGAACTAAGTGTTAATCCTTTTTTGAGAAATCATGCTTAAATAAATTAATCCAAATTGCAGATTAAAAAAGTTTACAAAAACCGTTAAATTTAATGTTTTTTTCAAGAAATTTTACTTAAATACATGTAGGTACTTAAATTTCAGACCAAATTACTTCCCAAAAATGGCCTTTTATTATTATCTGTCTATAATTTTTAATTTACTTTAATTATTAAGTTTAATAATCCTAAGATTTGCCTACGCCCATGGACGACACCGAAATTCAGCCAAATTTTATGACACTTCGTGATTTATTACTCTACACTCTTTTGAAATAGGCTATAGAGACTTTTAAGAATACAAATAAATACATTCTTTTGTTATAATCGTTGTAATTTGTAATAAAAGAATAAAAAAACATAATCACAAATCTTTTTGACTTCAAAATTATATTGAATTAAAATTTATTTTTGTTTAAATTAAAAAATCAATATCATGTTTAAAACAGGATCATAACCTTGGTGGTTTTACATAAAAGAACAACATATTCAAAACCACTATTATTGTGGGCAGTTATTAGAACTCCTTATTTTCTTTTACAATACGTCTATTCAGATTGTCACATTATGGCGGCACGTTATTGGACTAAAAAAATTCTCTTTCAAACAATACGTATAATTTAATATAACAGAAGTCGCCAGGTAAACGTTCCCAAAATAATAACAGTAATTTTGTGAATGTTGTAGGCGTCGCTGTACAAGTTTTTTTTTATCATTGAACCATGATATTACTATATAGTCCACATCTAAAGAAAAAACTTATTTGAAATGTTACTGTTTTAACACATTGCCTGCCACACGCCTGTTTATAAAAATATCATAATAGGCCATAGCCCAAAAGTTATTGATACACTGGTCACAATGTCAGATATGGCTGACAGTGATTTTTATATTGAGGCCACGTCGGTCATATTTGACTGACACAACGACTTTTGTATATCGTTCTGTCACGTAAATTTACGTGACGGTATATAGGTTTTTATATAGTATTTTGTTAATGTGGCGCCCTGTTAAAATTCTGTAAATAAATTGTTATTACTTGGAGAGCCACAAGTAATAACAATGGTAAATTAAAAGAAAAATAAATTTTAAAAATCAAAAAAATCTAAATTTTCTATGCGTGAATGTTTTTAAAACATTCGTTACACATATACGGTTTATACACAGCACTAAGTTTAAATTTTTTCACCTTCTTTCTGGCTTCATTTCGGCCAAGAGAAGGTATTTAATTTTTATAGCACGACTTGCAAATGCGACGAATTTTTTTTCTCGTTTGTACTTTTTGTCAATGCGTGGTCCGTTTTTTAAATGGATTCCTCTTTTTCTTCTATACCTAACATTTCTTTAACTAGTTTTTCCCTAAAACTTCGAATTTTTAAATTTTTATTATATATGTTAGGAACCCACCAGGCCACGTCAGTTACAAAAGGTGAAGAATTTAAATAAACAAAATCGTGTTTTTTTTTAAGAAATCATATTATTTTGTCAACATTACAGTATATCTGTTAAAATTGCATTAAAATTTTTTTATTATTTTAACGTGGCCTCGTGCGACACTTTTATACAAAACTGGAGCGGCCTCTGGTAAACAAACGATGTCACGTATAACTGACCGACGTGGTCTCATAAAAAAACTCTGTCAGTCATATTTGGGTGACATGGCAGGCAATGTGTTAAATGATTATTTTGTGGAATAATTACTATCAGAAAAAACACATTACAACTTAACAATTTTTAAATTTATATAAATACAACAAAATATATGTGCAAAGCTGATTTATATTCAAATTGTTTTAATCTTATCAAAACGATATGAAATGAGTTGGCAATTTGATAAAAAGTATTTACACAATTATTTAATCATATTGAATGATGTATACAGGGAAACCATATTTTCGACATTCAACTTGTTACAGATAAGAAATATTAACTGACATAACAGTGATGATAAGGAAAATTACTTAAATATTTTAAATTGATTTCCTAAAATTAATCTTAAATAGTATTGCCTTATTTTTTTTCTTTGTAGTCTACGGTCTATATACATACACACACTGCTTTAGTTTTGTTTTTATCATTTACTTTTCTGTCAAATTTTAACTCTCTTATTTGGTATTTATGCATTGCACTATTAAACCACCCATTAATAATTTTTATTTTACTTAATACTAGTTGAGAAGCAAATTAAGAAAGTCAAAAACAGACTTCTTCTTTTTCTGCTTTACATTAATGGATATTAGCGATCACATGGGTCCACATTTCCCTATTTTTGATGGCGCAAATTCCCTATTGTTCCTAGCGTTGGCCATTGTCTCACATTTCTAAGCCATTACATTTTCTTACTACCAAATCCTCCCTTCCCTTCGATTACCACTTGTAATGTTTTATATTTTTTATTATCTCTGTTAACTATTCGTAGGTTTGTCTGGTTTGTTTTTTAGCTGTCTACGGGACTTTTACTATCCGCCTGTATATCCACATTTCGAATGCTTCGAGATTGTTCATGAAGTTTACTTTTAGTGTCCAGCCCTCCATTCCATAGAGCAACACTGACCATACGTAACATTTTGCAAATCTGATTCGTAGGTTGGGGTCAAATTCGGTATCTAAGTATTTTTATTTCTTTCGTATATTCGTTACCGACCTTTACTTCTTCTGATTCTAGTAGGTACATACTATCTATATCTTTTTGGTCTATATCCATCTTCCTTAGGATTTGAATGAGTTTGTGATGTTTAACTCTATGAAGCATAACATGAGATCTTTCTGCAGATCTGAGTAATTCTGAATTAATATTTGAGTTGTTACTATAACCTCTCTAGTTCCTAGGCTCGTTCTGACTAGATCCTTTATCTCTTTCACATTTTGGGAAATCCTGTTATGTATGATTTTAAGGAATATCTTTAATGAGTGGCACAGATAGACACTGGAATGTAATCATAAGGCTAATCTTCTGGTTCATACTGGAGTTATTAGGCTCTCGGTGTTAGTGTATATATTCTTTGGTTTAAAAATTTTGTGCAATCTGTGATTGAAGGTCTTAGATTGCTCCATATTGGATTGAAACATAAGATAAAAAATGTCTTTGTACAAACTCAAACAATAAACGTTTTGAAAAATCAAAGTAGACACCTATTTAAGAGTTGATTCCTTAAGAAGCATTTTGCAAGCATACAAATATATTTTGGATATTACAGATTGGACTGACAATTTAAATGCGTTAGGATTTAAATCTATATTACTTTAAAGAATATATCTTTTAGTGACTTTCTAAACAACATTTCATGAAGATTATTTGCTTATTTTGCTTGAGGTTCAAAAACTCACAAAACGGTAAATAACCTGGAAAACCGTGAGTCAGGGTATGAGGTACCACACGGACGGCTCCAAGACAGATAAAGGAACAGGAGCAGGGGTGTTTCGACCTAGAATCAAATACTCAGAAAGCTTGGGTACGTACCCAAGCATCTTTCAAGCGGAAATTCGTGCCATCGAAAGATGTGTAGAATTTAACATTGAAAGGAAGTATCGTAGACAGAAGATTGTAATCATGTCAGATAGTCAAGCAGCCATCAAAGCTCTGAACTCAGATACAATCAGTTCAAGCCAGAAGAGATATCACAGCTGTCTTAACCTGAGTAAGAAAAACCTCCGAATTATAACAGGAATACTAACCGGTCACTGTCGTTTAAGAGGACACATGAAGAAACTAGGATTAGTAGATGAAGCAAACTGCAGATTCTGTGAGGTAGAGGATGAAACCTCAATACACATACTTTCAGAATGCATAGCATTAAGTACTTCTAGGGTCAAATACCTAGGGTCATACGAAATAGAAAGGGAAGAACGATTTACCTAATTTAAAACCCAATGATATCCTAAACTTTCTAAGGAAGATAGGACTAGAAAAGCTGCTATAAGCCTGAGGAATCATCAGAATAATAGCAAGAAAAGGGGGACACAATAGATCTTATAGGTCGCAGGTGCATCTAACATACATACATAAAGTACCACTATGATGGTCCAGCAATAAATGCGATGACAGATGCATTAGTTTTCAAAACTTAAACTAATGTAGACGAAGAAGAACATAAAATCTCAAAAAAAGTCCTAAAAGGATTCTGCATGACTTTTGCAATCATACACAATTAACTATTTCAAAAAAGCAAGGACTTGAAACACATTTATTGCACTCATGTATTAAGGTGGCATAAGTTTTTTTAAGCAAATATTGGTACAATTTTTCACCCCCTGGCGATTTTTGTCCAATTCCACGTTATCAATATTCACAATATGAAAGGTTGTGATTGTTCTCTTTTAAAAATGTACTATTTTCTAATGAATCAATATGTGTCCATAGTTCACACACTGAATCATACAAATATAGATTTAAAAAATAGTATCAAAGTTTTATACTCAGTCAAAAGGTACTAGGACACTATATGTATTCAAGTTACTTATATAATTTTGCTGTAAAAAGAGGGGATAGAAACTAGATACCAATTTTATTGCAATCCAAATCTAAATTACACATTTTCTTTATTTTTTAGAGATTTAAAGGCTGAAAACTTACTGTTGGATAGTGAGATGAATATTAAAATAGCCGATTTCGGTTTTTCAAACGAATTTACCCCAGGAAGTAAATTAGACACGTTTTGCGGGAGTCCTCCGTACGCAGCTCCTGAACTTTTTCAAGTAAGTAAAATGTTTTCAATTTGATCTAAATAAATTAAAATAGTTTAAATCAATCATATTGTATAATTTTGCATCTATTCAAAAATCAAAAACTCATATCGTGCTAGTAAAATATTGTATATAAAATTTGTCGAAAACTTCATAACACAAAGTCTGAGATGTTTCTTTTTGTACATATTTATATAAAATTAATGCATTGAAGTAACAATATTTAAATCAAGTTTTATGAATGTTCACTTAATTTCTGTTTGTTTTGGGTAAATTCCATGATTCAAACAACTTTTATTCGGTAGATTAATTAAGGTCGAGGACATAACAACAATTTCTAAATTACATTATCATTATATTACACAATTTTATTCTTTTAAATGGTAAACATATGTTTCCATTAATGAAATTTAGCTTCTAATAAATATTTATATTATTTATTTCCCAAAATATATTAGATAAATATTTTGTGAACAAGAAGTACGATAACATTTAATTTCACCTCACAACGTAATACTAAACACATTCCAAAGCTATTAAAATAAAAATTCCTTTCAATTATTACCCTATCCCTATAAGATTTGCGCGTATGATATCGGTGCCAATTGCGACCAAATATGAAAATACTGGTGTTGAAAGTGTGTTCGATCTAATCTAAGTAAACCTGGCATGGTCTCTTCAGTTCCCTTTATAAGAGATCTGAGTCCTATGACTAGCTCCTCAAGGTGGTGATAGGATATTCAGGGTTCGTGTCACCGAAGATGAGGAACGGTTTATGGTCCAAGGCCTGAATCCTATCACCACCTTGAGGAGCCAGTCATAGGACTCAGATCTCTTATAAAGGGAACTGCCCTGTGGCAACAGTAACTCAAGGAACTTGGGACACCTGGATTCAAGCCTACCTGAAGATCAGCGTGGTGTTGATTTTCAGCTGAAC
This sequence comes from Altica lythri, assembly GCA_964028335.1. NCBI lineage: Eukaryota > Metazoa > Arthropoda > Insecta > Coleoptera > Chrysomelidae > Altica > Altica lythri. The sequence continues at coordinate 42,643,140 of OZ034801.1, forward strand.
AAACTAGAGTCCTGCACGCATCGAGTGCATGTAGGGACTCTTGGTGCCAGACCTGATGGTCACAATATTCCCATAGGAAGCAGTGCTTAAAACATGGGTCTCCACAGGAGTGACCATGCCAACACCAGTATTTTCATATTTGGTCGCAATTGGCACTCGAATAGAATGTGAGTTGCCGTCTCAGTGTGTTCGATAAGCTACTTCCAATAATTTCAAATTAAATCTACATTTGAAATTTTTGTATTACTTCAATTAACAGTTAAAAATATAAACAAAACTTATTTAAACTGAAAAACTCAAAATTCAAACAAACCTGTTGACAATTTATATTAATGGTTTCCACGCATGTATTGACTAAAACTTGTCACAATTGCAGCCGAATATAACGATACTAATATGGGAAGTATGTTTATTTCATCCTGTCCAGTGAATAAACTTCCCTATAATCAATTTGGCGCCGGTAAGTAAAACATTACGGTATCATGTACTGTAATGTGTTGCCTAGCAACTCTGCTCTGATTGCTTAAGAGAAGAAAATTACTTTTAATTTTTGACATTTAAACACACTATAATGATTATAAACTAAAAATAAAATAATTAATTACTTACTTTTTATTTTATTTTAATTTAAAACACGAATTAAAAATTAATACAAAAATTTTAAAATATTTGACAGTAACTGACAGTTAAGGTAATTTGTCATAACTAGTGAAGTTACGAACTATTTTTAAAATTTTTATGAATTTATTAATTTATAAAAAAAGGATGAAATAAAATATAATACGATACATGGTCGTTAGGTGTTATTACAGTACTCGTTTTTATTTCCAGACTCGGCTCCTATGTCGCCTCGTCCGTAAACTCGTACAATAAGTCACCTACCGACCTTGTAACGAAAGTCATTATTCGGTTGCATACACTCTTTGTGCATAATATTATCAATAAATATACAAAGATCCACTCTTTTCTTAACGTAACGCTTATTATTTTTCGGTCATTAATACGACAGCAACCATTTTCTTTCATTGATAATTGTAGAATGTAATTAACTTATATTTTGTTTAACCACTGACATAATAAAATAGTTCTTTATGTATCAAGGACGTAAAACAGGCGGTTATGGACCGCAACGTGTAAATAAGAGCCCAGGCCGCAGGCGAGGGCTAATAACACGTAAGGTCCAACAATCTATAAGAAAAAACTTTATCCTTGAGTATATATGTCTGTTGATTCATTAAATTCTTCAGATTTATTTAATATATTACACATTTATTGATTTATTTTTTTATTTATTATTATTTATTATTTAAAAAAATTATGCTATTTCGGTCCACAAGTACATTGTATACTTGATGGCTATATCTTAAACGTTTAATTTCTTTAGGAACTTAAAATTTTTTAAATGTCATATATTTAAAATATTATTATTATTATTGTTATGATTTTAGGGTAAAAAGTACGACGGTCCCGAAGTAGACGTATGGTCTTTAGGCGTAATCCTTTACACTCTCGTCTCGGGAAGTTTGCCTTTTGACGGGTCAACTCTCAGGGAGCTTAGGGAACGAGTACTTAGAGGCAAATATCGAATTCCCTTCTATATGAGTACCGACTGTGAAAATTTATTGAAGAAATTTCTTGTGCTCAATCCAGCGAAGAGAGCTAGTTTGGAAACGATTATGAAAGACAAGTGGATGAACCAGGGGTATGTGGGGTTAGTTAAATTCGATCATTCGGTGTCGTTCGTAGATGGTTTGATGTGTATATGTATATACTTTTACTTTTATCATAGATTTGAAATGTGCTTCGGTGGTAATATAATTATGTATTCTTGTTTTGGATATCATAATTTGAATGTAATTTTATTAGGGCTATAATTTGCAATTATATTTTTTTAAATCACTTTGTGACATTTTTGAAAATTGGTGAATAATTTTTTTTACATAATCCAGTCAATACGTTACATTTATTATAAAGTATATTTTGAGTTATTTATCTAATTTTTAAAATGATTAATTGTAGATACGTCTATTTGTATATAATAGAAGTGTTTGTACAGACCTTCAACTATATACTAACTAGATTTAGTGCTCTGATGTCGATTAGAGTAACGAGAGAGAACTAAAATGAAATTATATGCTATCTCTCTCTCTAGCACCTCGCTCTGATTGTGGATAGTTTTTTTTACATGCACCCTCTCCACTCCCTAAACCAAATTCGTGTTATCTTAATCAGAGCGTGCTGAAAGGGAGAGGTAGCACATAGATTTCTTATTTCTTTGTCGATAATCGGCTCGCATATAAAGCATTGAAACCTGTCTCTAGTTAGTATATGTTCAAAGGTACAGAAATTATTTTCCTATTTCAAAACGTAGCCCAGTGTGTCCAGAAAGAAACTGCAAATTTCGTTAAAATCATATCGGAACTTTTAAAAATTAAACTACAAACTATGAAAGATAGATTGTCTTAACAATACGATAAAATTTTAATCGTCATCTGATTGAAATTTAAAAAAGAGCATTCTCATTCTTTTGTTTAAAATTCATGTCGTGTTGTGTTATTTTTTGAATTCGAAAACATACTTCATATGAAGATATTTTTCTTGTTTATCAATTTGTATCTGAAAATCTTCTGCTCCGATGTTTGTTGTTTCGTTACTGAACTTTATATAAAACAATACCGTATAGGGGTATTTTTTATGCCTCAGGACAGGATAGTCCCCAGGTGTAACTTTGTGAGAAACTTTCGAGTAGAAATACTGGAGAGAGACTAATAGCACAATAGCCTTTCAATAGAGGACACAGGATAAAAGCCCAACTAAGTCTAGGTGCGTATGCCACAGTGTTCAGGCTGAAGTAATGGCCATACAACACTGTGCAACGGAGATCGTAAGTATCGGGTAAAACCGTAGTCATATACTCGGACAGCCAAGCAGCTCTAAAGGCGATAGTCTCGGCACAAATAAGCTCACAGCTGGTGTGAGACTGCGTTGGGGCTCTAACACATGCCGCAAATCAAAATTCTCTGACACTGGCATGGATACCAGAACACTCAGGGTTTCAAGGCAATGAAAAGGCTGATGAAATGGCCCATGCGGGAGCTAATACCCCAATGATTTGCTCGGAACCATTCAGCGGAGTTGCTGACACATTCAGATAGGCAGCCATTGAGAAATGGAGGCTAGAGAAGGCCCAGGAGTGGTGGGAAAAATCACCGGGCAAGCGACAAGCCAAAGTCTTCATAAAGGGACACTCGGCAAAGTTTACTGCTGAGCTGCTATCACAAAGGCGAAACGATGTCAGAATGATTGTCAGTCTCTTGAACATTGTAGGCTCAAGAAACACATGAGTCCGTTGAACTTAGCAGATGAAGACATCTGTCGATACTGCCAAGAGGAAGAGGAAACCGCATTTTATGTCCTATGCCAATGCGAAGGCCTTGCAAGGACGCGGTATCTAGTACTGGGAGAGGAGAAATCGGCTGCTCCAAATTATGCGGAGTGGCCACTGTCAAGGCTATTAAGTCTCATTAAGAGGGCAGGGCTGGACAAGGTTCTCTACTCCTATTCTTGAGATAATGGGTGGTCACAATAGGTCTGCAAAGGTCGCAGTGATACAAGCTAACAGCCAACCCAATAAACAGCTAATCTAATCTATGGGTATTTTTTAAGAAAATCGACGCTTCTAATAAAATTATCTTCGATCCCCTTTTATTTCTTTTTATTTACTTAAGTGCATGGGTCAACGTTTCGTTTTATTAAAGCCTGTGTATTATTTATGCACTAGACACATGTATAAAATACTGTATTAATGATACATGTAAGTTCCACATAAAAACGTTCTATTCATAGAAAATATTTTTCATTTCTTAATTTTATTTTATTTAGTTTTAGTTATAAAGTGTCATTTTTTAAGTGGAACGTACATTTAAATGTAAACTCTAGTATGTGTAATAGCTACACCACAGTAAAATGTCTTGTTTTATATATGTAATCCAGTATAACATGTAGTAGTGAGCTTATATATTTTAAATTTTAGATGATATTCTACAGTACAACTAAGTAGAATAATACATTGGTACATATGGCTTAAGAATTATGTTGTCATTATTATATTAGTAAAGTCAGATTTTAAGAAAAACTTTTTACTGTGATGTGGTTTAGTTGTTTACTAGAATGCATGGATTTTATATGAAATTCCAAGAATTTCAGTAATTTTAGCCAAGAAAGTAAAGTTTACATTTTATTTTGTAATCAAGTTCATTAACTCTTATAAAATATGATTTTTAGATATGAGAATGATGAGTTAAAACCGTATGTAGAACCAGAGCAGGACATGAGTGACCCCAAGAGGATAGAAGCTTTAGTATGCCTAGGTTTTAACAGATACGACGTCGAGAATTCGTTAGATTCACAGAAATATGACGATGCTTTTGCGACGTATCTTCTCTTAGGAAGGAAAAGTATAGACGTAAGTTGATAATATTTTGAATTTGTTTTCGATATGCGAAGTTGATTGGAAGTGATATGATAGGTACATCCCGTGTGAAAATGAGCAATTCTGAGCTTAAAACTGTACTTATAATTTACTGTTATGAATCATTGAATGATTTTGTTTACTATATGTAACAAAATATAAAAACAATAAAAAATGTTATATAAAACATCGTTGGCATTGATTTTTGCATAATTTTAAACTTAAATTAATACATTTTATTCCTGCAAAAAATATTCTAAATTTAAGAGTTTTTCAGAATAGTCGTGTGTGTCTGTGTGTGTGTATGTAAATAAATTGCGCGCTGTTTGCGAGCCCTTTATTCATTATAAAATTACAATAACATAAAAATCTGTGTAAAAAAACATTTAATCAGAAAAGTTTAATAAAAAAAAAGGATTAATGCGTGCGAATTTAGTACAGTATTAAAAATAATTATCCACCAGTGGTCAGGTTCTGTTATTCTCAGTGCAAATACGTACAGCATTATTTTTTATACTTAAACGAACAGAAATCTGTATACCTGGATTTACATTCGCATGTCACTGACGTCATTTTAAAGTAAATGGGGTGCCGCTTCAACCAATGAGAACGCCACTGAACGAACACTGGATAACATAATGAACTACGCTAATGTCGTTTGCCATTTGTCTTAAAAGTATCTCTTTCTATTGCGCGTTAATAAGACAAAGATAGTAAGTCTTTCTAAGTTAAACCTGGCAACTACGCTTCATTCAATCCCCGTATTCGTTCCACTTGCATATACGTCACAATGACGTCAGTGACATGCGATTGCATATCCTGGTATAGATGATAGTTTTTTATCCCTCTCTGTTGATTAATGAAAGTTTCTTTCATTGTATACTTCTCACCGCATAATGATTAATGATTTTTATTGCTTCCTTTATTTAAAACCGTGTTTTTTTTATCTGAATTGTTCGATTCTCTTCACGTTTCCAAGTGAATAATCTAGATTTCACAACACAGCGCCATCTACCAGGAGTCTACCTAACCTAGATGTCAAACGTTGATCGAGAGTGATATCAATTAACTTCCACTTCCTTCTATTAGAAATTCGTAGAACTAAACAATAAATGTTAATTAGCAGGTATTGTTACTTCATTGTCGAAATACACAAACAAAAAAAAATTAATCAAAAAAGCTTTTATAGTGGACCAAATAATAAATCTAAACCATTCTCGAATCCATTTGAACACATACAAATATATAGATATCTTCCTATATAATCTCTGAGTGCGTGGATTCAGCATTTATAAATTTGATTGTCTTAACAAAAATGTTTTTTCTTATCTAGTTTCTCTGATCACTTTCCAGCTCTGGCCTTCCCTTCAGATTGCTCCTATCTTTTATTTTTAATTATACTATTTTTTTTTAATTTATATTTTAGTTGCAATAAAAGTGATATGAACAAATACAGAGTTTCATATGTATGAATTGTTGGTTATTACCTCTTTCTAGTTCAGCATGGAAGATATAACTGACTTGCGCACAGTCTATCCCTCTGGTTGCCAGAATAAATCTGCAGTATTTTTAAAAATATAAACGCAGTTTTTGAATGCATAAATGTAATCTACGTTGATTTTAGCCGGAAAGTGATGGTAGCAGAAGTGGTAGTAGTCTATCACTACGAAATATGTCAGGTCAACAACAACCAACACCACAACCCGCAATACAAAGTCCACAACATAGAGGTGTTCATCGTTCTATATCAGCGACGCACGCTAAACCGAGCAGACGGGCATCTAGTGGGGGTAAGTTAAAGCTTTCAGTTGATTTTTTATTGTTTTTACATTTTATTTTTGGTGTTTGTGCGACTTGCTTTTTTAATGTTATCAGAATATTTTATATGAGTGTTATGTTCAGTACTTATGATAAAAATATGGATTTGTAAAATTATTAATGTACAAATTTGATATGTTAATATTTTTTTCACCCTTTAACATTGTTACATTGGTGTTTAGAAGTATAGTTTTATTATTTTTTATTATACATTGATACATTTATTACGACGAGCTATCAGTTAATATAAAAATATCGTCGTTTTAATTTATCTTTATTGTAAATTATTTATTATTAAGAATCCATAGTTTATAGTTTATACTACCTTATAGCACCTTTTATGATATACTTTATTTTTGACACATTTTATAGATTTTAAAGCAAAATTTTATTTGCTTGTAAATACTTTTTTACAAAATTTTATTTTGTAGATTTATTCCATAATAGCACTGTAAAAAAATATAGATTTTTTTAATATGATGCACAAATCTTATACAAGAACACTCAACATATTAAACAATATATTTATTTTATTGTGGAACTTTTGCCACTGAAATCAAAATAATAAAATAATAAAAGATGTAAATACATACGGTTGATGCCAAAAAGAAGCTATAGACAATATTTAAATATATTAAACAATATTTCATCGTTAATGTAAGTTACTTATAAAAGTTGGTTATACTTAAATTTATAAATACCTATTTTCAGCACCATCGCATTTTTTACATATACTAATTTGGTAAATATGGTAACATTTGAGAATCATCGCAAATCGAACTGAAAAATTACTGAACTTTTGAACAATTTAGTTAGCTTTTAATAGTTTCTTGCTGAAAATTACTTTCAGGAAGAGAAAGTACATGATTTACATTGAAATTGATGTCCAATTTTTTGTTCCAACTAGCTAACCCGGCGGACTTCGTACCGCAAATCATTTACGTCATTCTTCCATTTTTTGTTTTCTTAATTTATTTTGATTTTATCGTTTTCATCATATTTTCTCGTAAGTTATCAGGTTTATACTATTTTTTTTTTCGTTATATTTTGTAGTTTATCGATAAAATATATTAGATGCATCACAATACTTAATTTAGTAAGAATTTCTCGTTTAAATATAAGTGAATTTAACTGCGCCACCTTCCGGTGGTCACAATAATTAAGTAAGAATTGCTCGTTTAAATATATGTGATATTAACTGCGCCACCTTACGGTGGTGCGATATAAAGTAATCAAATAAGTAGTGGTTGCTCGTTTAATGGAAGCGCCATCTGGTGGTAACTACCATTAATACGAATATCATATTCATATTAACCATTAAAAATACAGCATCATACTGATTTTCATGACAATCGGTTGAACAGGGCAGAAGTTGCTACTCTTAGTTATAATTATACTTTAATTACAAATATGCGGTGCTTAAAAATGTGAGGTGTAATTATCAACATACATAAGGCAAAATTTCGGTAGTACACGACTTCATGACCTCCACAGATTTTTTGGATATTGGTTTAAACTTTTAGTAGATGTTTGTATGATCCTATTTATAATCATGTTCTCTTGAAATTAACTAATAAACAACATGGATTTGTTAAAATGCGCTCAACAGTCACGAATCTTTTTTGCATCACACAGTATTTATCCAGTAGTATCAATTCCGGCTCCCAGGTAGATGTAATCTACACGGATTTTTCTAAAGCTCGATCATAATATTTTGTTAGGAAAACTAAATAGCATACATTTTTCTCCAACTCTTATTAGATTTTTTGGCAGTTTCTTTTTGATAGATCTCTTTATGTTGAATGTTATGATGAAAAATCCGTGTGGTTAGGAGCCACATCAGGAGTACCTCAAGGTTCAGTAATGGGACCACTACTCTTCATCATTTTCATTAATGATATAGTGTCTGATATATTTGTCCCTTGTTTACTGTATGCAGATGATCTAAAAATATACGATAAAATAAATAATATTTCTGGAATAATATTCCACTGTTAAAAATAGCTTTATAAATAACCCACCGGTTTATTATAATATGTAAAAGAAAAAAAAATGGTTATTATGGGTTATCCTTCGGAGATAGACATACGCCATCGGGGAGTTTCTTTGTAGATCTATAACTGAGGAATATCCCACCATGCATTATTTTGTTGTAAATCGAACCTTTTTGGCAGCGTTTTCGATAAAAGCTCCGGATTGGCTTAATTTTCCTTTAGGAATCGCTCTACCTGTAAGAAAATCCGTTCAGTACTTTTCGAAACTATCGCACACATAGGAACAGACATGCTACAGTTTTATTAAATGTATATATTTCCTGCATTTAGTCATTAGTTGCTTTATTTTATTATTATTACTATTAGTAATATTCATAGTATACGTCTAAATTTAACTAGAATAATATTAAATATCATAAAATACTTATAAATTCATTCTAAATAATTACTCAAAAAATTGAATACCACTCAAATACAATAGTACTTAAAAAAAGCAGGTTGAATAAATCCAGCTTGTGCTTAGTGTTTTGTGTGTTAACTGACCTGTATTTTTTTCTGTTTATTTTCAGGTGGAACCATAGGTAGGTGGTTTGTTGTTAGATGACAAGTAGTTTGTGAGTAACCTCGCCACAGGACACGGTATCGAGGACTTAAATTGTAGAATTGTACATAGGCTTTTTTTCTATATGTTGACATTGATGCTTTTTTAGTTGTTATTACATTACACACAGCAATTAGATGTTGGTAGATTAATAAAACTTATTATTTCATAAAACATTTAATCATTCCATAACTTTATCTTTAGTAATACATTAAACACATTTTAAACTTTTTAATTCGATTAGAAGTAGTTAAAAATAGTGAAATTGTTATACAATTAAACACTTTGTTTTATTATTTATTTTTGTTAAGATTCCACGTTTTTTTGCAGATATGATAATTCACATTACCATAAATTGTTTATTAAAAAAATTAGAAATGAGCGATATTAATAAAAGCATTAATATAAAATAATAACCGCCTTTAAAATATCGATATTATAATTCAAACTGTTGTGATTAATTTTCAAAAAAAAAATCGATCTTAAATCTCACGTGTTGAACCCGTGAGCATGCGCAGGATCTTATTTCATGATTAAAGTATCTAATGAGACCTTTATAAGTATAATCAAATTATCATTTATTTTTATTCTGCTAATGGAAATGTTGATATTTTGTTTGTAACATCGATATTGTGATGCTTATCTTGTATCATTATCGATGTTGTGCATATTTCGATGTTCATTTCTAAATGAAATTACTGTAGCCACAAAACGACAGCGAAAGTAACAAATAAAACATATTAAAAATATTTATCAAAAACACGTATTTGAAAATAATATATTTCTTTAGGTGAAACTTTAAGAACGGGCGCTCAACCACAAGTACCTGCCTCGCAAATCAATAACCAACAATCTTCAGGTTTCAAACGTCAAAATACCGTCGATAGTGCTACCATCAAAGAAAATAGTGCCAGACTTAATGCCAGACCTGCCAGTGCTCAACCCAAAACTACCACCGAAAATAGTAAGTAAACTCTTATTTTGAAATCCGATTTTTTAAAAATACCGACAGTGAACATGAAAGTCGTAGCATACATTTTTAACATGCGTTTAGTAGCCTGGTATCTCTGTAACGATAACTTTGAACGTGATTTTGACAGACTTTAAAATTTGAAAGGTTGCATACTTATTAAAAACCAATGCTATAATATAAAATGTTCGTCCGGTTATCCTTACTAGAACCTTCAGAATTAATCATTTGTTTATAATAATAGTAACAAATAATAAATGAAAAATTTAATAATTATCTACTTTAAAAAAAGCAACGTTATTCAACGATTTTTAACGGATACTGTATGAACAGCGCTAACGGCTAAAGAAGATATGTATATATATCCTACAAATGGTCTTACCATTATGATACTTAACGTGTTTCTGTATATAGTCGATGTAATAAAGCACTTTCGGCACGACAGATTTTAATGATTGTTTTTGCATTCGGTTCGTTATTAGTTAAAACTTAAAATATTGGGGGTTTTGGTGTTTGCTGAAAACGAATAAGTCCTCCCCGGAGTACCTGGTGCCTAGGATACATACTGTTTACCTTATCTCCTGGAGTTTTCGGTAAATTCATTAAACTAATACTAAGGGATTTTTTTGGTTCGCTGAGAAAATGATCTACGGCGTATCTAGTAATGAGTTTATTATTATTATCGAAAACTCCAGGAGACGAGGTAAATAGTAGGTATCTTGGGCACCAGGTACTTCGGAAATCACTTTCCATGTCATATTCGTTTTCAGCGGGTCCAAAAACACCCGAGTATTGAGTTTTGACTTATTTGTATAACGGTATTACCGAAAACTCCAGGAGATGGCGCAAACAGTGGGTATCCTGAGAACCAGGTACTCCGTAGATGACATTAAATGTTCTATTCGTTTTCAGTGATCCCAAAAACCGCCGAGTAACAAAATTAAACTCATTTCCACCAATAAATAACAAGTTCTGTTTAAGAATGCATTTTTTGTATGCACATAAGCAGTTTTCCAACATTACATGATCGCATAAGGTCACAAACTTTCCTGATACTTATACAAATCAAATGCCAAATAAATCATTAAAATCTGTCTTGTAGTTTAAATTTAGGAGGTTCAGTGCTTCATTATCTCGACTAATATACACGAGCAGTGATTTTACAAGCATGTATGGAAAAACAATGTCGGTAGTTTAAGAATTCAGTTAATTTTAGTTTTTGACTTCTAAACAAATATATTTCATCATTCATAATCATTTTGTTTCGAAATATATTGCAAAATAAAAATATTAATAGTATTGAAACTAATAAAAAAAACAATATCTGTTAAGTTATAGAATATTTTGCATTAAATTTCGTGTTTTTTGTTTGTTTTTCCTCTGTCGACCCATTTATCCTATTACCTCCTAATTAGTGTAGTGTCTATCGCCCATTTTTTGTTTTTTTTTCATATTAGGTATACAAGCTCCAACTAAAGCTCGAACTGTATTTAAGAACCAAGCATTATCTTTAGGAACTACAGTTGGTCGACGATCTACCATTAGCTACGATGGCAAAGCAGATAGTACAGAAAAAACGAATGTGACCACTGATGTACCAGGGTATGTATTTACATTAATTTCTTAAAATTATATTTTAAGATAAGTTCTTTAGAGTGGTTTTATATTTATGTTTTTATGTTAGCGTTTGTATATTAAACTTTTAAAACACTTTCACTATTAAAAACCACTCTAAACAAACTGAAAATAATCTAACATAATTTATCAATTATTAAACTCGTTCATATATCCGAAAAAATCAACATTTACAACAAACAGTTAGATTTATGTCAAAATTTACATAACATTTCCTTGAAAAATTGTTTTTAAATGATTATTACACATTAACTTGCATTGGAACATGTCGGGATCTATTTTTTAATTTGTAAAGTTAATAAAATGTATTAAATGGATTAAACATTAGCGTTTGCTGCAATCTGATCTTTGTTTTTTCACATGTTGTCTTAAGAAATCAACTGTTAACACACTAAAATAAAAGACATAATAATATACAAAACGTAACTGAAAATAATATGCAGGGTAATAATTTTCTATGGATTTTAATGTTAGTGGGATCACACATGGAAAATGTTTTTTTTTTTAATTCTTCTACATTCAGAAATAATTAGTTCCCGGAACAAAAGACAAATAAATAGTTTATACCATTTTTTTATCATATGTTTGTAAATTTATGACTGATAACTGTTAGTTTTTATTTTTGTAGATGCTAGATAATTTTTAAAACCATATCGCATGTTTGAGATTTGAACTTATTGACTAATAGTGTTTATAATCAACAGGAATATATAAAATTTTATAAAACGTAAGTTAAAATATAAGCAACATAAGATATGGATTTAAACGAACTAATAATTTTTTTAACATTTATATTTTTTTAGTACCACTAACCCTGTAGTTTTTCCCAAAATTTTAGTTATTAACTATTTTGTTTATATTTATTAAAAATTTTAATCCCAGACATAATAAAAGTAAAATTGTATTCTTTTGCTAACCGCATGTGCAGTCCTGATGCTATTGGTGCCGGGGACACTTTAAGGCCTGGAAAAGGTCACGTGAAATCTGCCTCGGTCAGTAGTACTGGTCCTGAGGCCGCTACTGATCCTTTGCGCACTAGGTAGGTTATAGAACACAGTGGCGATACAGATAGTACGTTTTTTAATTTTAAGATCGCCTCGTTTGAACTATTATTGGTTTTTACCTACTTTTGAAAAATCAAATCAACAAATCCTCGATCTAGCTTAATATCATCGATTACATATTAACGATTCAACGTTTATTTATATCTAGCAGGCTATCTTTTTATTTATTCAAGTTGGTATTGGTTTTTGTCATGTTGGCGTTTGAAAGTAACCAAGTCACTGCAAGTCGCAATCTGACAAGCTTGACAACAGATATCATAAATATAATGGTTAAATGCATTAAAAAAATTATTATGCCGAAAAAAAAAATGTATAGAGACAAAAAAATGAATACAAAGATGATATTACATGTTTAGAAAAGACCAGAAAGTTTCAGAAGTGAGATCTCTTAGGTTTTTAATGTAAGTACTTATTGTGTTTGTATTCAAAATTATTCCAATATTTTTATTAGCAAATAGTTCCAAACATTTTTAATTTCATTAATAGTTGTATATGAAGTTATTTGTTACATTAAATACACTTTTACATTCTTATTACATTCAAATTACTTATAATTTAATCAACATACCTAACCTCACATTTCTACTGTCAGTCATTATTTTACAATGTTGTCAGATTACACACTACAGTAAAAGTTAAAAATGTTTCAGAATAAAATATTTTCATTAATTTCTTTAATAACGTTAATAACAATGATCCATGATGATAATTAAAATGTAATTTGATAGGACATGGACGAATCGATATTTCATTCATTAATCTATGACCTATCAAATATCATTTAAATTTTTATTTCATACATTTTTTAAATATTTCGTGTTTCTTTTTTAGGTTAGTGTTAAATATAATCGAAAAATCTTAAAAAAAGATTTAGTTAATGGTAAAGAAGCGGCAAATAAAAGGAAGAAAGATAAAGCAGATACATTTAAGAACTTCATTTAAAAAAAAGTGCAGCGACAGATTTGGACGTACAATTATAAAAACGAATATTTTACTTCAGATAAACTTTTGACTGACAAAAAGCAAAACTGAGATGTAAACGGTAAACGAACTTAATACAAAATTAATGATATATAAACTTAAAAACGTGAACTGGCGACAAATTTTAAGTGAGCGAAGACATAGCAAAATCTCTTTCCTTCAGAAATTTATGAAATTAAAAAATCGCAATGAAATCATCAGATTCGTGTACATAGACGTGGATACAAAAAAATGGTACTCCAACGCGTCGATGGAAACCGTAATCTGATTTAAAAAGTAATCCATTGCATGTTTAATCCGAAGAAAAGCGATTTACAATTTTACTTGCAGGAGCAAATGGTGGGTCAATAGAGGGATGTGATTTGTTATTAGACTCTTCAAATACTGACATTGACTATCAGAAAACTATAAATGGTGATATTTTCAAAAACTGGATTGTTAATTAACTTATTCCTGCTTTATTTAATTTTCCAAAAAATGTGTAGTAAACATGGATAATGCTTCATTTCATTCTGTACCATCTAAATTTTTAGCAACAAAATAGATATTACAGAGATGGTTAAGCAGCAATACATCGAATTTGATAAAAAAATGAAAAAAAAAAGACAATTATACTTACACAATACAGAAGCAACGATAAGACATATGTAGTAGATGAAATATTAAACTAACATAGGCATGATTTACTTCGATTACGTCTATTTTGCATTTTTATATTCGGACAAAACTTGGACAGAAGCTTTAAGACAATGTACACCAGACATGTAAAAAAAATTGTAGACACAGAAGAAATTATTTTGACAGATTGGACTTATTACATGAAAAACTGTTCACTTGACAACATTTTACCTTTGATACTGGAGGTGAATTGAAAATACATAACGAATAGATGAACGTGACAATAGTTTTAACCAAATCTGTTTCTCCAATTTTTGTTGTTTATATGTTTTTTTTTTAATGTTGTATGTTTCATTTTTTTTTACTTTGCTTATTTTACCATTAGTGTATCTGCTTTTCTGCTGAATTATTGCACTGTAGCTATTGAACACATATTAAACGGATTTCCATTATTTGAAGCATAACATTTTGTGGGACTATTTATCTTTGTTCTACTTATTAAAATAGCTGAAACTGATTGGTATGTCATAATACCGCCATACCTGGAGAGCTCCACGAAAAATTCTTTAATATATATCTGCTGTAATACTTATCGACAAAATAAAATATTTTGTATTTTCTCATTTATAGCTGGTCCAATTTAAATGTTTGTTGTAAAACTTATTTTATAATACCGTTATATAGACATAGAAAATTTGTTCCTAATTGCAAATGAAGACTTTTTTGTAAATTTTTTTATTGTTTGCTTTCATTTAATTAAGTACCATTATTTTGTAAATGCATTTATTATATCTAAAAATATATTTTTAAATTGATGATTTTCGTTTTTTGTGAAAAAACTAATTTGTAATGATTTGATGGCGCTGAAATGGAGTACACAATTGTTATTTTATTTATTGTCACTAACACTATGATTTTATTGAGGACGTGACAACAGCGCATTTACAACTGAGAATAAGATTAAATATACAGGGCGAAATTCATCACCCTAACAAGGCCTACTTTAATAAAAATAAGCTTTGAATGATGTATACCTAACCTTTATTTAAGTGTACTTCTTAGGTTCTGACAGCAAAGTCTCGTAATAATATTCAGAAGGATAATTATATCTTACAAATTTTCAAAACAAACATATTTTCCAGCTTAAGCCAAAAATAGAGTAATATAGTTTAAAATAGATTCTAAAGTTTATTATTGCGACTTAGGCGGTGATTAAGGTAATAATCTAGTTAATAAATTTTCTGTTGACCCGATAGACTCTTCTATGAGTTTATCCAAAACCCACATTTTCTCTCGTGATTCATGGCATCTGTTCAATTTTCGACAGTTATCTGTCTTAATGACTGCTGCTTAAGTCCCTCCACATCTTTCATTTTAAATTTTGTATTATATTAGCTAGTTGTCATAAGGCTCTAATTAGCAGATTAAAAGGGATGATTTTTTTTCTTTTATCGTCATATTCTGTAATACTAGCAAAAACATGGCAAACGGGACTTTATGTCGTGTCTGTATACAGTTACTTTCGTAACTTCACACTCAATTTGGACCCAAGTTTCTGATCAAATTATTATCCTGGAGCATTAGTATACTTAAATAATTAACTAATACAGTAGTTTGTAATAAACGAACGATGTATCTTCCGACAAAGGCTACTGTGGAACGACAACCACTCTTTTATTGGCTATTGCTCAAGCTCATGCGCAAGTGCAGTGCGAACCATGTTCGTCAAATTCAAAGCAATGATGGGACGTTTATAAATCAGGTAAAAAAAATGTATTATTATTAATTTAACAAAATTATTTTGTAATAACCTTGCGATAGTGCAAAGCGACATTTTAAAATTTAATAATTTGGCACTCAATCGCAATAGCCGCTACAAAAGTGGTTGTTGGGCTGCAGCGGCGAATATACAAAGCTGCTCCTGCACTGTACAAATGAATCGTTTTTTCTGCACAATTCTCTTGGGATAGAGGCTCCATGTTGTTTATATTCTGTTTTGAATTTCATTTAGGACAGAAATGGCGCGAATCGGCGAAGTTTATGCTTGTGTGTCGCCACTGTATATATAAAGTTATTGTAGTTAGGATGGAAGGCATTGGTGAATGTTTGAAAATATATGTATTGATATTGTTTTGAATAGATTCATAATATGTGAACTGTCTGATGATTATTTTATAAACAAGTATATTAATATTTAAATTTATTTCGTATACGTATATTTTCAACGATTTATAAAAAAAGCGTATATTTATCAAAATAAAAATAAAGTGAATTTTTAAAGATCTATTCAAAAATTTGGTATTTTTTTTATGATATATCTTAAATAGTTAATTAAATATGCAGTTTCTATATTTATCTAGAAATTGCACATATATATATATACCTAAATTACATGAAGAATATACGTTTTTTTTTCAATCACCATTTTCCAAAAAGTAGTAGTTTTTTGTTTAGTTCTCTTCTGTACCCTGTATCTCTTGTAAAATAGTATTTCACTTTTTGTGTTTAATTTATTCAAATGTATTTATTTAAAAGTGAAACACATTTTTATTTCATTAATAACCTGTTATTTTAGAGAGATCTTTTGTCTGTAAGATAATTTAATAATTATAAATCGAATATATATATATATATATATATATATATATATATATATATATATATATCAGCTTTTTATTGACTTAGCTCTACATCGACTTTTTTCTGTTAATACACTGCCGTGCAAAAAATTTAGGTCACTTTAAATTATTTAAAAAATTGCAAACAATTTAAAAAATTAAATGTATCACCTTATATTTGCAAATTGTAAATTTATTTACTGCATTTTTGTAGCTTTTAAACATGGAATCAGACAACATAATTCATTTTTTTTATGATTTATTCTTGAAAAACCGTGACTTTACATTTTAAACGAAGTTCGAATATTGTTATTGGTAACGAAATAAAGGAATAAAACTTAACATTATTAAAAAATTGATAATAATAAATGATAACAATATAACTAATAACGTGTATTACCCCCTCTTGCATTAATGACCGCTTGCATTCGACGAGGCATACTCTGAATTAAATTAAGGATTACATTCTGATCCATGTTATTCCACTCCTGCAATAGGAACTCTCTTAGCTCCTGGGTAGTTCTTGGGGCTGGTGTATGCCTTCGAATACGCTTCCCTAACTCATCTCAGACATGTTCGATGGGGTTCATATCTGGACTACATGCTGGCCAATCAAACCGCCTAATTCCTACCTCATCTAGATATTCACTGACAATCCTGGCAGCGTGTGTCCTTGCATTATCGTGCATAAAAATGCCTTGCTCGTCCATAGTGACCATAAAAGGTACAACATGATCTTCCAGGACCTCTGTTACATATCTGTGAGCTGTTAGAGAGCCATTCTCTATTAAAAACAACTCTGTACGTGCTTCTGAAGTAATACCTCCCCAAACCATAATAGACCCACCACCAAATTTACGTCTATGGTCAATACAAGCGGGGGCGTATCTTGCTCCAGGTCTTCTCCATACTCTTCGACGTCCGTCTGGTCCATTGAGGCGAAAACGAGACTCGTCTGTAAAGAGTACCTTGCTCCAGTCGTCATCGTTCCATAACAAGTGATTTCGAGCAAAATTCAATCTTGCAATTCGATGCTGGCGGTTCAATGTTGGCCCTGTAGCCATCCTTCTGCAAGACAATTCACTAGCACGATGCCTTTTTCTAACTGTCCATTCGCTAACATTAACGTTTCTAACCTCTTGAAGCTGATTACGTAGCGAAACTGCAAAAGCTGTTCTATTCCGCAAACTTGACATTAACAAAAATCTATCATCTCTTTGACTAGTGGCTCTTTTTCGGCCAGATCCGGGTCGTCTGGTTATAAGACCATTCTCCTGGTAACATTGGTACACATTTTGTACAGCACAGAGGCTCTTACCAACAATTCTGGCGGTTTCACGTTGTCCTCTACCATCTTGTATAAACGCTACAATTCGTGCCACAATAATAGGATCTAGAGGCATTTTGGACCAGTAAATAAACAATAAATATCAATGAAACGTTACTTTACACAATAAACCATACAACGGATCGGTTTTAGCGAATAAAATTAAAAAATTATCAATGCAGTATGAATTCGTAATTAGTGCTTAATTTTGTTGTTAACAAGGGTTGCAAATAAGGTGTCAGAATGTGACAGACGCCAACTATGACAAATAGCATTCATATCCAACAATATAAATTTCATCGCCTACTATGCCCATGACTCCCTGATTAGTTTTATTTTTTAAGATTATTTGCCATTTCTTAAATTATTTAAAGTGACCTAAATTTTTTGCTCGGCAGTGTATTTCTGAAAGTCTATTTCTTTCCTAATTGCTTAAATGTAGGTACTAATATACTTATTGCAGTGGCGGTCGTGACTGTAGAAAACGCAATAAGAAAAGAACTTGATTATTTTGTTATTCAAAAACAATATTATGTAAAAAAGGCCGGTGCAACACTGATCGTCGCGCCGTAGCGGTGAATTTACTAAGCTATATCATGCGCATATTTTGGATCGTTTTCTACTTTGCATCAGTTCTCTTGGTGTAAAGGCTCCATGATAGAGAGACTGACGCTGTGTAGTGACATTTATCTTATCCGTTGGAGTAAGTCGTAGTTCTCCCTTTTGAACGCGCAAATTTATTGTGTTATCATCTGACATACAGAGATTATTCTGTGCATACTTCAAAAAAAACCTCCAAAGAAACTTCGTGTTTACTTTCCTTTTATTAATTTCATAAATTTAATTGCAGTATTTAAGTAGATCTTTTTATGCTGCTGTCTACTAAAATTTTGTAACAATGAAAATAACTTTATTCTGTTGTTCTAATACTTACAGAGTAACGAAAATGTTTTCAATTTAATTGTTTTGAAACTAGTTAGCTATTTTGTAATTCATGCACAACGATTACGGTGTAAACTGCAACAATTATACGTGAAATGTGCCCAATAATGATATATGTCGTTTAAATTCATTCGTTTTCGTTGACAGTACGGCAAAAGACCGAAATGTTTTGTATCTAAAAAAAAATGATACAATTCGTGATAAACATATTATTTTTACTCGTATTTAATAACGTAATTAACAATTTCCTAAAAACCGCCACTGATATAAGATTAAAATGTATTTGCATATTCTGAACAACTTATAATTTTTGTTTTATTAAACAACTAAATTCCTAATTGTAGCAGTCGTACAAGCGCTTCACCAGCAGTGACAAGGCAGCAAGCATTCCCCAGGAATACTTCTTCCAGGAGCACCTTCCACTCAGGGCAAACTAGACCTAGAGCGACTTATGCGCAAGGATCACCTGGTGATTCACCTCATGCAAGACCTTCGTTTTTTTCCAAATTCAGCCTTAAGGGGTTTACAAAAAGGTAAGTAATTAAATACATTTTTTTCTCATGGATACTAAAATGGATAGTCTGAGTAATGAACTAACTATAAATACAATAAAATAATTTTTTCTATAAGGATGAATACTTAATAAGTAGTAAATTATAATGCATGCAATTTTTTTTTTAAATATATACTTTTTGTTATCTATTTAATTTTGTTTTATATTGAAATATCAAATTAATTAAAATGAACAACTAGGCAAAACTTTACTGATTTTTCCAGTATGTAATAAACATTGGAATGTAGTGTAAAGCTGTTTATTTAAAGATCGTAATTTTTATAGGTTTTAAATATGTAATATCCCAAACGCGAAGATCCAACTAGTTTCGTTTTATAAACCTCTTAAAAATGTATCCAATTAAAAAATATGAGAGTAAGAAGTTACCATATAAGTTACGAATTGAAAGTTACTTGATCGCTCTTTCAATTGACCTGTCAAAAATTTCATGTTTAGAAAATCCGTCGGAAATATGAAACCAAAAAAATATTTTTATGTAATAAGTTATTTTCTAATTCAGATTTAAACTTGTTCTATCCTTCTAATAAATTTTCAGTATTAACAGTAGAACGTGTAAAGTATTAACGTTTCTTCGTGTTATATAAATCGTAAATATATTGTGCTTCCATTTTTTCAATAATCACTTTGGCTCGTTTCGACAAACTAATGCTAATAAAAATAAGGGTACACTTTCCAAAAAGTTTTTAATTCCTTAACTGTACTGCCAAGAAAATACTCTCGAAAGGCCAGACTGTGAATTATTAAAAGGTCAGTACCAAATTGTTCCACGCTTTCTGATATTATTCGTAATATTGTTATAAATAATTTCTTCTCTTAAGGTAGAGTTCCGAGCCAAGCGACACTAACACCGCGTTAGTATTGCCGCGACAGAGCGATAGTACATTGTTCTATGTAAATACAAGACGGCGTGTACGAACACGGTGATACTTGACGCGGCGTCACTGCCGCGGCACCACTGTCGCAAAGCGCCAGAGGCCGATCCGCGCTTACCCTCGTAGTGCCGCTGCTCTGTAGTGGCTCTATTATTTTCATTTTTATGATCCAACAAAATATTTATATTTTAATTATTCTTTTGTAAAAGCTTTTTCTATTTCGGAAATACCATCCATCCTCTGATAGTAAATGTAATATCTTTTAGTTATTCTCACCTTCCGAAATGTTTATGCAATAATAAACAAATCTGTAGTTAAAAATCTCCTTTTGGTGATCGAGTCCGGTTCTTCTCGAAAACGGTTTCATCATGTATGTGGTGAGGAGAAAAGCCTCATTGCTTGCGATTTTTGTCCCATTGTTGACTTTCTGAATATATTACTATCGCCTTCTTTGCTATATGATCCAACGTCTACAGCCACAAACTTATAGTTGACATCCATTAACGCCAACATAACAATAGAAAAATAGTCCTTGTAGTTAAAATAAAGAGAACCACTATTTTGTGGAGCTCTGATGCGGACATGTTTACCATCTATGCTAGATATGCAATGTGGCATTTTCCGTTTTTCCCAAAAATCTTTTTCTATTCTTTTAAAATCCGTTTTTGTAGGTGGTGGCATCGCTAATGGCATAAGCTTTTGTTTTAATACTTTCAAAACGTCTCTTATTAGTCTTGATATATAAGATTTTGATATTCGGTATACAAATGACAGCGATGCAAAACTCTCTCCGGTTGCGATGGACCTAAACGTTAAAACAAAAAAATTCTCGAAATTTATCATCATTACGATTTAAATGTTCTTGTACTAAGATTTTATAAAGACTCTGGTCGCTGCGGGTTACATAAATCGGGTCAATTCGATCTCTTGTACCCAGTAAATACAAAAGCAACAGATCATCATCTTCTTCCTCTTCTTCAAATATTTTTTGCAAATCTTTCACAATAGCTTGATTCATAATCGGTTTATGAAGTTCATTTATAACGCAAAAAAATTCGACTGTCTAGATCACTGGCCGCAAATTGACTGAAAACAGCCGCTCTCGGAATCTCAGAATGTCAGAGACGGTGCGACAGAGCCGCAGCGTTTACTGACGCGGCGTCAGTGTCGCTTGGCTCGGAACTCTACCTTTTTAATCATTCTATTTTCAAGTAAACGCGACAATTGTATCTCTTTTTCTAAGAAAAAGCATTGAGTTATCAGTGTTGTGAACATATTCCACTGGGATAATTCCAAGTAAAAACAACATCAAAGTCACCTGCCGGCTACCGCATTAACTACAATAGAAGTGAAAAATTGAAATACTAAGGAGATTCATTATTTGTGCTTTAATATTTAAAATTGAAGTAAATTTTGTACACAGAAGTGAATTTGATTCAATTTAATACCACCACAATTTCATTTAATACAATACCGTTGTTTTACATGAGCACTTGCGTTGAATATTATCCACTAACGATTGCATAAAAGGTAATAAGAATTGGTTTTTATTCTTTTTCATCATACCGTCCAATTTCCTCACCTAAGATAAATAATAACTGAATTGAATGATTTACTGTGTCCTATACTTTTGTCATCGCTATTGTAGTTAACAGGAACTCGGAAGATGGGAGATTTGGAGGCATTTTTTCATATTTTTATATATTCGAGAGTGTTAACAAGTCATAGAGACATCAAATATTTACAAATCGTTTATAATTAACAAAAAAACATATAAATCGACACGTATGCATAAATAATACTGTATACAGAATTATCTTTTCATCGACATGCTATATGGTACTTAAGTCACTATTTTTTAACATTACTATTTTTGTTCATAATGGTGGTAAAGGTTCATGTCTTATACTATCCAAGTTTTTATATTATACATACATAATACCTAATTTTGCTTACACTGCTTTTTTGTTGACACACTAACAAACCTTTGCTTTTTTCTTTGTTTTTGTTGTGTTTGCTTTTTTGTATATTGGTGCAAATAACCCAAACAACTAAAATAATTTTATCGTATTGTATCTTCTGTTAAAGTATTTTATATCATAAAATATCAGAGAATGTTTTTATTGTAACACTTCATTATTTAACAGAAATATTCATTTTTTTAATTCTCATGAATCGTTTTATGGCTTTCTATATACCTCTACTATGACAATTAATTGGGAATGATGATCCATACTTTAGAAATACGAACTCTTATTGTAACTTTCAGAGAAGTTTTAAGTGAAATGTCAAACCAAAATAAAACATCTTAGAGATCAAATTGATGTAAAAAAACATAAATGGTGTGGATAGTGTTTGTATTTCTAAAAGAATCTAAATTTATTTTGCTAAAATATGAATGAGATCTATAAAGCAAAGTTATTTATAATCCATAAAGTATTTAAATATAACAAAAGGGTATATTCTTTAAAAAATGATTTTTGCGACCAAATATAAAGTTTATTAACATTTTTATTAGTTGCCTATGAATCTTTCTGTTTAATTTATTGTTGGTATATATTAAATTTTTTGTTTACAATAAAATTAATTAAAAAAATCTTTCATAATATTAAAGTTTTCTGCAACTCTTATGTTAACTCTGATTTTTTATGCAATATAAATGCTTTTACAATTTTTTAAAAGCTTTATATACTCGTATATGTATATACACTATTGTGCTATTTATTTACTATTAATATTTACATGATTATCGAGAATAAATACAAAGTAAACAATTTTTTTAACGTATTTAGTTTATAGGTGATGTATATAAAGCTTCAGTGGTAATATGATGTAATTTAATTCAAAATTTAAGATAGGTAAAAAACATGTATAAAGAACGCTGTTTATATTTAAAATATATTTCCAAATGCTTGTATAATTTATAAACCAGGCAGCAGCAGTTTCTCAGATTATTTAATTTGATACCAGTTCAATAAAATTTCCTGTGTAAAATATGAATTGTTTTTATGGACAGTTGGAATCGAAGTTTTTTATATTAAATATAGAAAATTACGCAAATGATAAAGTTTTTGAACAATTGTTCAGCGAACGACCTGGTGATCGGCTCAATTTCTTTAAACTAAAAAATACATCAGACAAGTATATTTGGGCTATGATAAAATCAATTTTCAGCATATATAAGCTGAATACCTAGATACCACGAACAACAACATTAACGGACTTTAAGATGAGAGGGATAATCTTAAATATTAGTTAAACCAAAACATATCCACTTTGGTAGACAGCAGTTTTTGAAGAAATTTTTGAGTATTGCTTTAAATAATATTCCTTTACTACATTTAAGATATACTCTCGTTTTTTGTCGAACTTCTGACCTCTTTCCATGAGAGTTTATTTTATAAAATCTTTGATTCTATTTTATTCGGATACTAGTTGTACTCGCAACGTCGTTCGCGTGGCATGTGATTGTTGTATAAAAATTTCTTACCCCACCCTATTTAAGGAATGGGAGAGAAATTTTTATGCACCAGTTGTTAAGTCGAAAGAAGACAAATACATCTGTAAAAACCGAATTCGAATCGGATTAGTAGTTTTCATGTGATGCGCGCACAAACATATACATTTCTACAGTTTTATTATATGTACTAGCAGCCCGCCCCGGCTTTGCACGGGGATTAAAGAAAAATAACAAAAGCCACTAAATATATTGGGTCAACGCTTCCCTGTAAACAATATTACATGTTGTTTTATTTTCTGGCAACAAATTAAATTGATTTTCACGTGCTCGACCCGCCTTAGGCGGTTGGCTATGAGAAAACCGATCCCTACTAATTGGAAGGTTTGACCTTGAGGCTAGTATTCTCAGCGCACGCGATGTAAGGGTTTTAAGGTCATTTTTGGTTACATTAATGGCATTTTAGTAAGGATCCCTATCTTTTTGAAAATAAAACATAGCCTATGTCACTCGGGAATAGTGTAGCTTGCCAACGGTAAAAGAATTTTTGAAATCGGTCCAGTAGTTTCGGAGCCTATTCATTTCAAACAAACAAACAAACAAACCTTTCCTCTTTATAATATTAGTATAGATAGCAGCCCGCCCCGGCTTTGCACGGGGATTAAAGAAAAATAACAAAAGCCACTTAATATATTGGGTCAACGCTTCCCTGTAAACAATATTACATATTGTTTTATTTTCTGGCAACAAATTAAATTGGTTTTCAGGTGCTCGACCCGCCTTAGGCGGTTGGCCATGAGAAAAACCGATCCCTACTAATTGGAAGGTTTGACCTTGAGGTTAGTATTCTCAGCGCACGCGATGTAAGGGTTTTAAGGTCATTTTTGGTTACATTAATGGCATTTTAGAAAGGATCCCTATTTTTTTTGAAAATAAAACATAGCCTATGTCACTCGGGAATAGTGTAGCTTGCCAACGGTAAAAGAATTTTTGAAATCGGTCCAGTAGTTTCGGAGCCTATTCATTTCAATCAAACAAACAAACCTTTCCTCTTTATAATATTAGTATAGATAGATTATATAATAGTCTTGATTATATCAGCTGTTATTGTATACTGGGACTTTTTCTTATTCTTTTAAAGACTCGAAAGTTTGGTATCATCGGATTAATAACTGAGCTGCTTGGTATAATTTTGTGTTAACATATTGGATTACTTTTTGTTTGTATTCTCTTAAACTGTCATTGCAATGTATTACATAAATTATTCTTATTTGTATTATTTTTTATTTCAATGTTTTTAATTGGAAAAAATTTAAAAATGTATAAATAAAATTTATGGAACGTAAATGGAATTATACTTTTTGAGTACCGAAATAAAAGTGTAGGTACATGTTGTAGTTGATAAATATTGATCTGCGCTATATTTCTTAATGAACAAACTAAATATTTAAAAAGTATTACTTTTGTTATCTGGACTGGTATGAAGGTTAAATATGGTGTTCTTAGACTTTCTACTGAGATGTTATTACCGATGTAGCTCTGTTTTTGCCAAAATTGACAATCATACATTATGCGGTTACGGCGCTGAATGCTGAAATAACTCGATAATACATGAGTTTTTCTTAAATAAATTTAACAATTTAACAACCATTCGTCTATGTCTACAAAAATGTCCACAAACAGAGGTATGATATCCTAAACATTAAATCAAGATGGACCTGACCGTAATAAAAGTCATTTTTAACTTTTTTTACTATTATATAAGAACGAAATAGTTGAAAAATAAACTCTTTTAATTGTAAAGGAACCAAAAGAATAAGGCCACACTCCGACAGATTTTAAGAATTTATTTGTCGAATCTACGATTAATAAGTTGTCTAAATAATGCAGTTTTGCTTTTGAATAAATATGGATAGTATTGAGTGATTCATGATAAAAAATTTAAAGTAAATTATTACTAAAGTATTATTACAAGAAACTGTAATATTGTCTTATTTAATAAAGCGAGTTATCAATCAACCAAGATTGCAGAATGCAGAATATTAATTATTCTATCGCTTTACGAGCTTTTGAAAAAATTTTCAAAGACACTGACCATTTAACTAAGAAGAAACAACTACTTGTGCCCCGACGGATATTGAATTAAACTTCAAAGTAGTTGTTTCTTCTTAGTTAAATGGTCAGTGTCTTTGAAAATGTTTTTCAAAAACTCTTAAAGCGATAGAATAATTAATATGCTGCATTCTGCAATATTTGTTGATTAAATTATTACTAATAAACCTGGTACTTCAGTGAGTAGAATATTGATGCATAGAACTAAAAGTCCAGCGTTCAAAGGTATACATTTTAAATTTTTCCTTGTTCTTATATATAAAAAATTAGATACTCTAAATACTAGAGATTAAAAAACTAGACGGACTATGGGTTAAAAATAAAAACAGTTATTTAATGAATTTTTTTTTTCATATACTCAGTGCAAATAATGTCAAAATGATAATATTTTTTTGTTATAAATGCTATGTTATTTGTGACGTTTAAATTGATGTAATGCTTTGTAATGACTGTTCTTCCTTTTTGGGATATATGTATGCGAGTGGTTCGTCCCTTGAAAATCTGCAAACTTTCCTTCGCCAAAAAAAAATGACCGCGCTCATGAAAGTGGAAATGAATTTCAGTTAATTGGAACAAAATTTGGTTTTTTCATAGTGTTATTTCTCTCCCAAGATATATTAAGTTAAATTCAAAGACATTCTTGTATGATTTAAATAATTGTCGGGTGTACTGAAATTCATTTTTGGTAAATCGTGTGCGAGGTTCAGATAAAAAAAATAACGTGTTGACCTGCTATTTCTGGTTCAGGAGGAGAGAGATTTTGGGGGACGTACCACCGCACCAGGAAGCTCCTCCTCCAGAGTAATCAACCTTCTTCTATCCTAAGTCTTCCAGAGGATTGCACTTGAACACGAATACTCAGGCCGAGTATCTAACGTTTGGATTATGACAAATGAAGAGCTTAGAAAAGTGATATTAGATTAGTGACAAGATTTTTTTATTATCATTACTTTTCTATTTTATTAAGTCGTTAATAAAGACGTAGATTTTTTTATAAGTTTGCCATTAAACACCTTAATTAATTAGATTGTGCTTTTCTAGATTTATCTTCTATTAAATTAACTTTTTTTAGTAGATAATATGCAGTGTTACGTAGCCAATCAATTTTATCCAAATGTCTAAAATAGAACAGTTTTAAATATGTTATGCACATTGATTTCTTGTATACAAAAAATAAAATCTACGTCTTTTATAAGACTAGTTATAAATACAGTCTGGTCTAAATACTTGTACATATTTTTCAAATGTATCCCTAATTCTGTATGTTAAAATATCCTTAAACATTTTATTGTAAATATCGGATATGTATGATAACCGTAAATTATAGCTAATAAAATTTTAAAAATAACGTGGTTGTACTAGAAACACTATTTATCTTCTTAGAAATATTTTAAGACGTTAGAATAAAATTTTGAACCTTAAATAGGGACGACCACTGGTTAATAATACAAATAGGACAGGACTGTCCAATTCGAACACAAAGAGAGTCCCGAAAAATACAGTAATTAGCAATACATCAATAAAACGCATTAGTTAGTTCATTTGATTACTGTTGGAAATTGTGAATCGAATTCTATACTATAGCAGTAATATCAAAAGTCATGTTAGTTCCCAAAGAATAATAGGGTTCCGATAATTTTCATAATAGAATCAGTTTACGTTATTTTAGTGTTTAGTTTACATATAAGATTTGATAGATGACAGTTGTCATATAAGATTTGACAAATGACAGTTAATATAAGATTTGACAGTTCACATAGAAGATTTGAAATATGACAGTTAAAGTATAAGATTTGACAGATCACAGTTGACATAGGATTTGACAGTACACAGAGAAAATTTGACAGATAACAGTTGAAATATTAGATTTAGCAAATGACAGTTGACATAAGATTTGATAGATGACAGTTGTTATATAAGATTTTGTAGATGATTTTTCAGTTCACATAGAAGATTTGAAAGATGACAGTTGAAATATAAGAAATAACAGATGACAGTTGACATAATAAGATTTGATAGATGACAGTTGAAATATAAGATTTGACAGTGCACATAGAAGATTTGACAGAAGACAATTGAAATATAAAATATAAAATGACAGTTAACATTTGACAACTTAAATAATCGTATGAAATTCAGATATTTTAATAGTATAGAAAATTTGAGAAAATTTGTCTTAAACGAAAAAACAAAACGGAAAACTAGTTTTGCGTCACATTTATGAAATTTCTTAATATTCGAAACTTATTTATGAAATAATGTAATTTCAGTTTTCCGAACACGTATTCGACCTTTCTAAAGGCGGAAAATCGATCGTTGTATTGTTTCCACCGCAAAAATGTATTTATTGGATATTTCTATTAATCGTTATCTGAATTATATTTGAAAATTTTGATGTTTTATATTTGTTTTTGACCACTGGTTAATAATACAAATAGGACACGACCGTCCAATTCGAACACAAAGAGAGTCCCGAAAAATACTGTAATTTGCAATACTTTAATAAAAAACGCCTTAGTTCGTTTGTTACACTTACGTTTTTTTAAATAAATTAATATCTAAATAACTTACTGAAATTTTATTATTCTAGTTCTTGAAAAAGTAATAAATTTATTAACCTAGAAAAAATTCTATCAATATTATAACGCTTATCTACCAAATAACCTGTTTAAAAATATTATCTATACTACATATACCGGGTGGTCCTCTAAGAATGGCTCTCGGCCATATCTCTAAAACGAGTCATCGTAAAATTTTGAAAAATATTTTTTTTTCAGGAAAGTGACCATAAAAAATCGCTGGAAAATATTTTTAAGTTTCTAAAATGACCGCTAGGGGTCGTTATTGCTATTGGTAAACAGAAAATTGAGTTTTTCTTCGTATTTTGCTATATTAAGTGACAATTAAAATATGTGCAATGTAATCTTTGATGAATTTTAAACATTTTTTGTTATATACTTTTAATTCTATCTTCAAAAATAAAATGGTGGGGAAGGCGTCAAAGGTTTTTTTTAACGACCCCTAGCGGTCATTTTAGAAACTTAAAAATATTTTCCAGCGATTTTTTATGGTCACTTTCCTTAAAAAAAATTATTTTTTTAAATTTTACGATGACTCGTTTTAGAGATATGGCCGAGAGCCATTCTTAGAGGACCACCCGGTACAACTGAATTTAGCACGTCCATTTTGTTTCTATCCCAATTTGTTTTTAAGAATATGAGATTTAAAAAAGGAAAAATAAAAAATACATAGTTTTAATTGTATGTTATATTGTCGTAAAAAATATACAATATTGACTAAGTATGTACATTTATTTTTGCCCGTACTGTATACTATTCTGATAGTTTATAACATAAATATGTCCAAAAAAATTATTCCAATTCTCGAATTAAAAAGGATTCGATATTATAAAAGGTTGATTCATAATTTGAAATTGGCTTTTGGCTAAAGTTTTACAAAAAGAACAAGTTATTTTACGTGTTTGACAAAAAAAGAAGCAATTACATAACATATATTTAAATATGTATCTTTTTAATAAATTGTAGAAAATTAATGGTTTTCTATAATTTATTAGAAATGTCTATTGGGGAACGTTACAATTTTGTTTTTCTTTATATGAATGATTTTTTTATGGATAAAATAAATAAATCAAACATTTTTAGTTTATTCAAGTTAATGTATTTTTGACTGTTAGTGTAAAATAAAAATTACCTAAAACAACACTTATTGACGTACATTTTTTCTAGAATTGTGTTTAGTTTTGATCGAATTGGCTGTTACTTGATGGATATCCATAACTAAATGTAATATGTGACGCATTTCGCTTTCTGAAACTCTGGTACACTGTAAAAGTGTTTGAGAATGTGTTTAATTTGGTTTTGAAAGAATTAATGATTTTGGGAGCATCCTAGTTTGCTCCGGCGGTCAGTTCATAGTTTTAATGACAGGTAAATTCGCTCCTAAGGCTGATCGCAAACATGACCACTTGTGGTCGCCACCGCCACTAGCTGCGGACTGAACCTTTTAGTGTCTATACACACGAACCACCAGTGTCCGACACAGGTGGCGACCACCGATAGCAATGCATTGTTTTAAATGTACGATTACAGACGAGCCACTTTGCGGACCACACCACTTTTAGCTGCTCGACTACCGCTACGCTAGTGTCCTACCCTCACCACCGGCCGGGCCACTTTCCTATATTTTAATTTTAGCAGAACGTTGTTTTTAATAGTGGTGTACACACCAACCACTTTTTGTGTCTGAATCTTGAAATTGTTTGATCGTTTATTGTGGAGAAACATTTTGAATGCAATACTAAGGATTTTGTAACTGCTATTGAAGGAGAACCTTGTATACCCGGCTGATGCGCCCCCGGTGGCAACCACCGGTCTCGTACACAAGTAGCTGCATGTCTAAAGACTCGCCCGACCGGTGGTCGCCACCGGTGTCGGACACTGGTGGTTCGTGTGTATATACGCTAATGGTATGTATATGGATCCGGCGCACACAAGGCTTCCGAAGCGACAACCTGCGGTAGCTGTCGACTCTTGCTTCTAGTGGTCGGTGGTGGCCACTTTTTGCCTGCGTAAACACAGACACTTTTTTGAGCCACTACAGTTGATTGCGTTCATAGGTGTAGTTAGTAAATGGACGTTGCAAGAACACACACACTAACAGAATTATAGATTTAGTGGGTAGTCCAATGATTTAAAAACCGTTAGCGGCACAAAGCGTTTTGTCGTGACCGCCAGTGGCAGACACTAAAACGCCGTATAGAGCTGCTAGTGGCGACCACAAATGGTCGTGTTTGCGAGCAGCCTAAAGGTACTTATCGGATTATAATAAAAAAAATTATTTACAATTCTAAAATTTTGAAAAGTTTATAAAGATAATCTACAAAGGCTTCTTTATATATTCGAATAAACGGCAAAAACATAAAACATGCAAACATCTGTGAAGGAAACAAAATCTCTTTTAGTATCGAGAGAACCAAGAAGATGTAAACTTGTGGTTTATAATCAGAGTGTAGAGCAAATATTGACATTTAAATACCTATGGGCAAATGTAACTAGTAATAGAAAACTAAAATAGAAAGTACAAGTCCAAACAACAAAAGCATCATTACTATCAGGATACTTCAGATACATAAGTAAGAGAAATAAATGTATAAATACAAGGAGCAAAATAAGGATAAAGAAAGCATGGTCATCATAAACGTGATAGAAACAGAACAACGAAATGACTTCTATGGACAACCCAAAGAGAAGTGAGATATGTGAGATCCATGATGTAGTAAGATGGACAAGAACCAGGAGAAAAGAATGTAGAGACCACGTGAAAAGCATGACAGATGATCGATTAGCTAAAATTTTTAAGGAAAAAAGACCTGGCCGTCCGCCTTCGAGATGGTATGAGAGCTGGTCTCCTACATCTTAACTGTTAGACCATTGAAGAAAACACAACAATATCCTAACTTTATAGAAAAAAAGTTGATGTGATATTTACAAAATGAGAAATGTATTTTACAAACTCAAAATTTGTAATTAAATTTGTATTTAAAAGAGAAATCTGTTGATGAATTCGTTTTATCTTCAACATAACCGGTTTTCGGTATTTTTTTAACATGAACACTTTTTTATGTATTTTTCAGTTTGAATATCGTTTAAAACTTCAAAAAATTAATATATATTGGAAGGGATCAGAAAGCCCTCATCGGTATCCGATTTTAAAAGGGATTATAAAATCTGACCGCCGTAGTGAACTAGTACGTAACCAAGAATTGAACTCAACATTTCTGGTGCACATCCAATTTAAAACTTTTTTTTAATTCCTTTTTATTTGTTCAAGATTACACATAGGTACATAATAATAATTATGTAATGCATTTAAAGTATGCCGGATTTAAACTTTTTACGTTTTTCTGTTAGCAATATTTTTTTTGTTGCTATCCAAATTTATTTATCTTTTACAATTGCTTTATTTGTTAAAGAATTTTACTTACTTACTTTTATAATAAAATCGTTTGTTTACTAAATACTTATTTAATACATTACCGGAAACAAAAAAAAAAATGAATCATTTTGTTGTAAGAAGGTATTCATATGTGCGACTAGTTAAAGTGCCAAAAATGTAGTTAGTTTTTAATATTGTTAAACTTTCCTGAGTGTAATTAACATATAGTATTTAAAAAAAAATAGTGAGACTGAATTATGTGGGAGCCGAAAGATTTGCCGATGGACGATTTGCCGAATACAATTGGCCGATGGGAAGATTCGCCAAATGGTAAATTTGCCGACAATATTAAATTTGGTGGTTTATTTTATGGGTATAAGAAATTATTTTATTGATTTTAAGGACAATATTTGTTTCTATGGACTCCATAATTATTATCTCACATTTTACGTATGAAATAAAGTTTGATAATTACATATAGGATTTAACCATCGTTATTTCGTTCCCAACTAAAACAAATTCAATTTACACTTTATCTCAAAAAAAAAAACAATATCCCTTCGATAAAGTGACAAAGCGGGAGAAGCTTCTTCTTTTTGACGAATATTTCGTATTGTCCTTTTCAAGCTTGACACTTTTGGCAAAAATCCTACAGTAGGCTGGCTAAGTCCAATACAAGCAATGGAAATAACAAAATGAGGTGTATCTTGGGAAGTTCTTGCATTTTCCCTAATCTTGTTAAAAAATTTTGTTTTTTCCACTTCTATGCTCTCCTGATTTTTGATCACTGACTATCCAAATGTTGTAGCTCGAGCTTTACACTTTATCTTGTAATAATAATCACATTTCCAAAATATTTTATCATCACCTGTGTCCTTTCTGTATAAGTAGCCGTCAAGCAACAACTTATTCTTCCCTCTTTCACTGAGAACAAATTCAGCAGCCATTTTACAAAATTTACTGTTTGAGAAAATAGGAAAAAAAAATTTTTTATACCAGTAAAATATACCATCAAATTAATTATTGTCGGCAAATTGTTTATCGGCTAATTTACCATTCGGCATATTTTCCATTCTACGAATCGTCCCATCGGCCAATTATCGGCAAATTTTCCTAGACCCGAATTATGTTTCCTTAGTTCATAAAAATTGCTAGAAATGCTTTAATTAATATTTAAAATAAAATCTGTGAAATAAATATTGGTATGTTTTCTAATACATGTTCAATGATATAATTTTCATATTTAATCTGGTTATTAATAATTATTCATTTATATTAACAACTGGTTTTTCTTTAATTTTTTATATCAAAAACCGGTAGCAAAACTTACCATATATAAATAACAAAATTATAATAATTTATAAAAACAATGGCGCACAAAACTTTTTTTTTTTAGATTTCCATATTATTTTTTTTTATTGTAAACTTTTGTACCCTTAAACAAACAGTTAATATTTTATTATAATTAAATAAAACATAATAATAGAAAACAATTATATAATTTTATATCCGAAGGAAAACTGTTCCTTTAAGGGTTTCCGACTTTTTTGTCACTTTCTCTTTCTCTACTTTTTGGACTTCTTTTTGTATTTGTTTAACACTCGTAAGTTTAATGTCGAATAAAAACTATTCACTATAATATACCGGGTGAGGAAAAAGTATGGAAACCTCATTTATCTCAAAAACCATGGGTCACAGAAAAAACTTGCAAGATATAAAATTTATGATTTTTCCCTGACTATCAGATGGTAATTCTGGATTTGACCATGACCATGACCATCATGGTCAGGCGATGGTCAGGTCAATTTTTTTAAATGGCACCATGTATTTTTGACAAGGGAAATCGAAAGATCGTGAAATTTTACGTCAAAATATGACCTTGACAATTTTTAAAATTTTACCATGATTTTCATGGTCAAGATCAAACTAAAAATTCCTAGACCATCGCAATAACTCGAATTGCATTAGTCGCAGAGAAAAACTTCCAAGCCTTAAAGTTTATGGCCTTAAAGTTTATGGTTTTTCCCTGGTTATCAGATGGTTAAGATGGATGTGATTATGACCATGAAGATGGCCAGGTAAATTTTTTAAATGGACCTTCATACGACTTCTAGAGGTCACGTTGACCTTAGACCTTAATGCATGTCTGGTGATGATGAATGATGGTTATGGTAATGGTCAAATCCAGAATTACCATCTGATAGCCAGGGAAAAATCATAAATTTCGTATCTTGCAAGTTTTTTTTCTGCTATTTTCAAGTTATTGCGATGGTCTAGGAATTGTTAGATTGAGCTAGACCATGACCATCATGGTAAAATTTTTAAAAATTTGACGTAAAATTTCACGCTCTTTCGATTCTCGATTCCCGTTGTCAAAAATACATGGTTCCATTTAAAAAAATTGACCTGACCATGATGGTCATGGTCAAGGTCAAATCCATCTTAACCATCTGATAGCCAGGGAAAAACCATAAATTTTATATTTTGCAAGTTTTTTTTCTGTGACCCATGGTTTTTGAGTTACAACGGGGTTTCCATACTTTTTCCTCACCCGGTATATTCCAAACAGTTCCATAAAAAATTCCACGTTTAAAATTTTTTATTGGAAGTACGTTATGAAAAATTGAAATAACCATTGTTGTAATTTACTCCATTTTTCATTAGAGGTCCACTTTTACGATAAATATGAGTTAAAATTGTTATTCACCTTTTCGAAAACATTTTGATAACTGCAATAGACATATTCAGTTTTTTGGTAAGTAATGTTTAAAATAGTAATAAATTATGGACACAAATGACTATTCAATTGATTTTTTTAAAATTTTTTTAAATGTGACGGAATTAATAATTAACTTTATTTTAAAGATTATCAAAGAATTATGAAATGTCCAGATTTATTTCAAGTTCTTTATCACCAGTATTGTATTTATTGCGCTAGTTGGCAGATGACTCTGGTGTGGCTTTCGATAAAGCCACTACTATGATCCAAGTTGCCACATCAAGTAAATGTATCTGTATAATGAATCTTTCAATAACATTTTTTGTTCTTTGATATTGTTAAATTATAATTAATATGCGTTTTATTAACATTAAGTACGATCCTAGATAGTTGATTATCAATAATTATTTTTTGTTTATTGTGTTGTAAGCACAAACAGTGTATCTACTTAAATTGACGATTTGCAGGAAAAAAGTAATTGATTACAAAATGTTCTACATTGTTTAAAACCTAAAAAGAAACTAATTAATTTACTAAATATACAGAGTAGGTACCTATATTGAATGTATATAAATATGATTACATATTTTACTACTGTTTTTAATTCTATACTTTACTTACATATTAATAAGTAAGTCAAAAACTACCTAAGTGAAGTATTTAAAATTATTGTCACATTAAAAATTACGAAATACGAAAAATAAAGAAGATATTTTAAAATGATTTTAAATATTGTTTTTGCTACACCTACCTGTAATTAATTATAAAAATCTATATTCTAAAATAAATAATACAATATTTTTTGTATTTACTTTTAATGTCAATTTTAAAAAACAACTATACCAGGATATACAATCGGATGTCTCTGACGTCATTGTGATGTATATACAAGTAGAACAAATGCGGGGTTTGAATGAAGCGTAGTTGCCAGGTTTAACTTCAAAAGACTTACTATCTTTGTCTTATTAACGCGCAAAAGAAAAAGATACTTTTAAGACAAATGGCAAGTGGTTCATTATGTTATCCAGTGTTCGTTCAGTGGCGTTTTTTAAAGTTTTCATTGGTTGAAGCGGCATCCCACTTGCATTTACGTCACAATGACGTCAGTGACATGCGAATGCAAATCCAGGTATAGTTAGTTTTTGACTCGAACTAACTTTCCTGGCTTACTTTTTGATTGGTTTCGTTTAGTTTTTAAACTATACGTTGTTTAAAATATTTGTTGTAGTACACTAGTTTGCTGTAAAGAGTGTAAAGCATTAATTTTATTATCTTTGGTGGTTGGTTCCTTTATAAAAAGTGAATGTTATTTTATCAGGTTAGCAACAGTGTTAAATTTTAATATTAAAGCTACTGTAGGATCTCACCTTAAGAATGCTTTTTTGAAATCTACAGCTGATGTATTTTTCGCAAATAAGACCAAAGTATTAATGTTTCCTTATTCTTTATTGTATATTAGACTGTTAAATACTGTATATGACTTTATAAAGTTAATATAAATAATGAAAGTATACATATGTGTCATTATTATTATTTCCATCGAATATTTATCAATGTAATTGTATATACGATTTGGGCAATAGCAATTATGAAATATCTCTGAAACTTTTGGAGATATCAAAAGAAATTTGGTAAATAGATAGACATGATAATGAATTACGTATTATTTAGACAATTTATTTTAACAAAATTGTATTTCCGATTTGACAAAACATAATATTATTTTTAAAATTTTTAATGAAAATTTCTCAACTTTAATTTTGGTATTACAATTTTTTTTCAAATATAACCAAGACATTATAACAGTAGTTTGTTAACTTAAGCGAAAATTGGTAAAAATTAACGTAGTTGTGATAAATAGTTGTTACAATCGGAAGCTTTTTGTTTTTTTTAAACTGCTGTAAACAATACAGTTACAAAAAACAAAAGATTAACTTATGTTTGTATATTATCGCAGTATGTTTTAATATTTTACAAATCCTTCATTTTTGTATTTGTATCAAACTATACTATTTAAACTTAAACTTATTTGATCTTATATCTTTTAGTATTATTTCCATTGAAATAGAAAATTTAAAGTTAATAAAAATTTTGAAAATTAATTTACTGCCATGTCTACATCTAAATAAGACATTTCTTTGTATATATATATATATATATATATATATATATATATATATATATATATATACGACGTAGATATAAATATAAACCAGTCTATACAAGGGTAAAACCAACTGTAGACATGTTTCGGTCTTGTTAGACCTTATCAGTACAGTATGTATAGACTGTTTGATATTTATATCTACGTCGCAGCATCATGAGCATTTGAGTTAGGAATTCTAACCATGCACAAATCTAGGTATCTACCTGGAGATTGACAGCATTACGCATGATATTTGTATCATTTTTCATCTTTTTATATATATGCACTATAAACTAAATAAAGATGAAACATATCAAAGAAGTGAATTGATATAAATTATTGATAATTAATATCATGTTAAACAATCTATAATAAATTAATTAGTTTTTAATCATTTTTAATTATTGTAATCACCTTATTTAAAGCACCGATGTAAATACAACCGCACCCGCTCAGCTCTGTACATATTAATCCCCTTGTATTTTTGTTTTAAAATAAGTGAATAATTAAAATTAACACCAGCACTTAGTGGATTCAAGAGGGCTTAATAGCTAGTTATTTTATTTTATTTTATAATATTTGTTTCCTTTTTTTAGTGATAGAAGTCATCTTGAATCTAACCAAACCGGTCCACCAAACAGAGCTTTGTGAGTACCAATTTTTTTCTTTAAATACAGATATATGTGGCGATATTCTTATGACTGTTGCATAAGATTTTTATACATGCTTTGTATGCAATATCTACGACAGCGGTTCTCAAACTGTCGGGCGCGCGCTCCCGGTTGAGGTGTCTTAAGTTGGTAAGGGGACGCAGTTAATTGAAAAACAAAATTATGAAAACCAATATATAAATTTTTTATTCTTAAATATTAAACTACAAACTTCTCAGTCTAACAAGTTAAATATTAAATATTTGGGATTTTATCTTGACAAAAGACTTAACTATAACGAACATTTTAAAGACAGAATAAACAAAACAAGAGCTATGACTTCAAAACTTTTTCCCCTACTCTGTCGCAACAGCCAAATGACAAAACAAAACAAAATCCTAATTTACAAACAAATCTAACATACGGACATCAAATATACTGTTTACTCTAGTCAACATCTTCAAAAACGTGAAAAATTAAAATAAAGGTCCTAAAAATATAAGCGATAGCTCATTGGATTTGGAATCACCTCTAGAAAAATGTTTTTGAAGGAAAAGTGTGCAGGCAAAAAATTGCAATTGTTATTAACAAAATAAGATGAAAAAAAAAACAGATGTTTAGGTTTTTGTTAATAACTCGAAAAATATTAATATTTAAGCAATTTTGAAAAAAGCTCGTTAAAGAGGAGGAAATTTCCGAAAAAAAAGTCCTTCCTCCCGGAACTCTATCTCCATTATTTATAACTTTAATTTGACGTTGAAAATGGGGCTTTGAGCGGCTTTTACGGCATACGCGCGCTACCGCTAAACGGTGTTTATCAGATAAAATATTTTTTTTTATGACATAAAATGTTATTTTAAAAATTTGAAAAAATTCCAGTATTTTCCTAACACTTAAAAGAATCTAAATCAGTTGGAAAAAACATTTTATCACTGTTTTTCAAAAAGTTATTCAATTGTTAACTAACAAATTTTTTCCTAATATCTGTTGACATAAACAATGGGATAAAAGGTATACATAATTGGCCTAAAAATTTGAAACTTTGTGGAGCCCTTTTCATATGTATACTTTACAAGATTCTGTGATAAACATCTGTTTTTTTTTCATCTTATTTTGTTAATAACAATTGCAATTTTTTGCCTGCACACTTTTCCTTCAAAAACATTTTTCTACAGGTGATTCCGAATCCAATGAGCTATCGCTCATATTTTTAGGACCTTTATTTTAATTTTTCACGTTTTTGAAGATGTTGACTAGAGTAGTTCTACGAGCGACACAAAAATAGAGAAATTACAAAAAATCCAAAACAGATGTCTACGCCTCATACTAGACAAAAAACGAATCACGCGACTAGAGGAGTTACATCGTGAAGCAGAAATGGAAACAATAAGGAAATACATAATCAACTCATCCAACAATTTCTATCAGGAGAGCCTACCTGAGGACATTAAAAACAAAATCTTAAGCGTAAGAGCCCACACGCTTCCTGATAGAAGACATGGATTGCTTCACGAGAAACTGCCTCTATTTACTGACTAACAGACAAACAATTGACGAAAAACATTAAATTACACAACAACATCCATACGTAGGTGGCGTTTCCGTCGGCAATTGGCAGGCGCAAACCTTTTGAAATAAAATGACGGAGCCTGCCACTTGCAGAGGGAACGCCCCCGCACCGCAAAATAGACACCCGACAGAGGTGTAGAGATTAAACAAATCACTTACTTACGGACGTGGTTTTTTAGATTTTTCCACGCCATGACAACCACAATAACAAGACTAACCATATCTTTGACAAAAGACACCCTACTAGCTAAAGAGAATCACCTCATTATGCCATTTCAGCGAGGAGGGGGTGCTACAGGACCATACAAGAACAAAAAGAAGTTAACGACTATTTATATATTTGTTATACCAATTTTTGTAAATTTTTAATATTAACAGTGAATAAAAGTTTATAAACTGAACTGAAAACTAACAAGTTTTAAATATTCTTAGAATGCAAGGACCAATGCGCTTGCTCTGTAAGTTGAGTTCCACATTGGAAATGGCGACTCTTAGTTTTAACGAAACAACAGCAGAAAATCCTGTTTAACAAAGATAGGAGATCGAAAAAACTAACAAAATCCGTATCGCTTTGGCTTTTATTATTGAGAAGTAATTTGAAAGTTCGATCCAGAATTTGTTAAAGGTTATCCATTTTCAGTGAAGTGCTGAACAAAAGGTCTATTAGTTGTTCTTCTACTTCCAGTGATAGGCCATTAAGTTTTCTGTAAATGGATTACAAAAACAATTCCAATTAGAAAAATTGATACCTTGTTCTGCAAAAAAGTATCGTCAAAAATTCGTTCTCTGGTTTTCTAAATGACTCCATGGTTTTAAAATTACAATTTTATGAGGAGTGAAAAATCATGGATACTTCTACACAATGTGGGAAACATATCAAAGCAGTTTTCATTTAAGTTGTTTTTCTATAAATACATCTTACAAAAAGATTCAGTTTTTTTACTCAAATCAAATACTTTTCCCTGGAGTTGAAAATTAAGAGTTTTAAGTTTTTTAAAGGTATCTACCAAATAAGAAAACTTCATTAAAAATAACTTGTCGAAGAATTCTGCCGAACGCTTATAACCTTCTTCCTTCAAAAATACCGCCATTTAACTTCTCATACGCTTGACAACTTTACCACGTGATAACCAGTGCCGAGCCGACCCCTACCAGCGCCGTCGGGCAAAACTTACGAAGCGCCTTTCTTAAAATTTGTTTAATTTATAAAGACATTTAATTACAGCCATAAATACAAAATTTCTGATTTTTCTAAATCAGGATGTCATGCAACTACTTTAAAAAATAAAACAAAAATTAACGATTGACTTAAATTTGTGCTCTTTTTATAATTATTAAAATGAGCAATACTTTTTTCGTGTTTACTGCAAGATTCCGCCAAATGTTTCAAATCGTTTATTCCGTTGCAAAATGGAGATTTGATTTTTGAATCGAATAATTTGCAGCAAAACCAAAAAACCGCATTTTTTGATTTAGAATAAAGCAACCACTCTCTATGAAACTTTTCACCATTTCTTAAATGTCTTTCATAATAACAATCCGAAAATTTTCGTCCCGAAGAATCACGCGGAAAATTATAATTTTTTACTTGCGTCATCGGGGTTTCTATTAAATATTCAACCATGTTTGAAGTCAAAACTTCTGGCCAAAGTCCTGGGTCATCTTTGGGAAAAGCTGGTGCTGGTGTTGATCTTTCTTTTGGTGGCGCCGGCGGCGATGCATCAAGCGCAGGTCCAGGCAATTCTTTAGGCGCATCATCTTAAAATACAAACACACAAATGAGTAAATATCGCCCACTATAGGTACCAAATGCATTTTAAACGCATTGATATGTTTATTTAAAATTTAAATAAAATGCTGAATTTTTTATAGCTTTTAAAAATATATACATATCTTTAAAAAAAGCACATACCACTGGACACGTTTTTTAATTCCTCACTTTCGTAAATCTCTTCCTTGACACCTAGCGATTGTTTTGATGTGAACGGTGCCGAAGACACAAAATATTGCTGTATTTTTGCATGTGGCATACTTATCACGCTCTTCTTCTCGTTTGCGTTTTTTTATTAAATTCTGGTAGCCAGACAATTTCTTTTTTTTTATCACTGATCATAATATTCACAATTATTAAGTATCGCAAAAACACAAATACTAAAACAACTCTCGATATTGCACCATGCAGTCATGCACTCACTTTCGATAACTGAGAATTCTTTTTAGTCATCTGCTCGCTAAACTCAAAAATTTGTTTTGCATTTTGTCAGTATTTATAAAATGTTTTATTGGGCTTTATTGTATTGAAGGGCAATAACGCTGTGCACCATGCCACTCACTTTCGATAACTGATAATTCTTTTTGGTCATCTACTCGGTAAACTCAAAAATTTGTTTGCATTTTGTCAGTATTTATAAAATGTTTTATTGGGCTTTATTTTATTGAAGGGCAATAACGCTTTGAAAGATCGCCTTTGAATAATTCCTATGATATCATTAAAATGTATTTAGCGCATTTGCATTCATCTAAATTCCAAAATACTGACAAACTGCTGAGATGAAAAATTATAAAAATGATAGGGGGTTGCTAAATTTATTTTTTATGTAATTTGATAATTGAGTTTAAAATTACAGTCACAAAAAAATCTAAAACGTAAAAACATTTTTTTTGCTACCCATTTGTAGCTTTTATCCGGTCTAAAATCTTAGAGCGGCGCCTCCCGACTTGCCCATATGGACGGCTCGGCACTGGTGATAACCATCTGAATGAAAAAGAAAACAACAAAGGTTTATGTTCAGGTTCCATATTTGTACAAAGTGTAGAAAAAATCCTTGATTTTAATAGTTTTTATGTACTTAACTTCTTCAATAATTACTTCTAAAACAATATTTAGACCAGTGCTTTAAGACTTGGACGTTAAAGCTTCCCGATGAATCATCCTGGATATAGTTGCCTAGTCGAATTTTAATTCCGCGAGTTGACTATTTAATTCTCGCAATACAACGCGGGGCGCCAAATTGTTTGAAATAAAATAGAAAGTCGTTAAGTATGATAGTTTGAGAACCGCTGATCCACGGTATTTTGAACAATTTCTTATTCAGCAGACATTTAGAATTCAGTTTCTTTTACTATTTAAATCATTAAGCTTGCATTAAATCTTACGGTTCACAGTGTTTCATTAATATAATTTTGAAATTTTTACGAAATGTGCATTAGGTATACATTTTTAATTTGCGTTTATTTAGTTGACATAATCACATAATACAGTTTGGTGCTACTGCAATTTCGTTTAGATAAATACTTGATCGGACAAAGCACGAAGTATTATCTATACTTCATGGGACAAAGTAATATCGTTTTCTTTAATTCTATTAGTTAAACTGTAAATGCTGTTGTTTATTTTGTCGAATCTAAAGCAGCTTATAGTTTTGGTAAGGCACTATAAACATAGGTATTATCACGAAGTATAGACTTCCTGGGTATTATCCTCAGCCATGTTTTGTCCAATGTCAACCACAAAACTAGAGATAATAGAACAGATGTGTTGATGCGTAATATAAAGTTGGCAACAAATTCTGACAGCACACCATGTTTAAAACTTTACTTCTACACCCTTTTTATGCTTAAAGTACCTTAAATTTATTTTAAACTAAAACCACTAGTACTTACTCTGTCACTACACCGTTATAAGTACTTTTTCGCTTTTCGCGCTACCAGCTGGTTAAGTTCCCATTTTCACCACTACAAAATACGATTGCACGTCTCTTTAATTTGTCTATGGTCCAGCACGTGAATTGAGTGACATTGGAAGAAAAATGGCTGATGATAAGTGCCTTAGTTTTGGCAGTTAATTTTATGTGTTTGGATAACTGTCTACATTTGACATATTCCAATTTTTTTGTGCGGTCGTAGTTAATTATAGATTAGCAAAAGATTAGATTTCTCTGTGGTAACGGAGTAGCTCTTCGATATCCGTTGTAATAGAAAAATTATACGGATGACGCTCGAATGCCTTTTCTGTTGTTCTGTAATGTTAGAGAACTACCTAAGATTATCGGGTGACCAAAGATTTAGCAAGGATTAGAAAGCTTTTTATGTTACTGGACAAACAGGACTAAGAAACTTTCATATAACTTAATTCCTCTTTGCAAATTTAAAATAACATGCCTTAATATACTGTTAGGAAATTGTAGTTTTAGTCCTCCTACTTTGTTGATCATTGATTTTTTTCAAATAGCAGTTTAATGATCACAGACTAATAGTTGATATCTCTCCTAGAAATTCAGTTTTACTTCAGTTAGGTCTGCTTTTAACAATTATGAGAGTTAAAATTCTGCTTTATATTAGGGTTTAACAAATATGTAATAATTTAATTATTTTAAATATGGGGTATACTTATTGAAGTGATAACTTCTTATGGGAGGGTAACTGATTTTTAGCGTAACGCGTTGAAAAAAGCGTTTATCATAACGCGTTGTTTATCGTTGTTACCCGCAGGCTCACTAAATCATAATAATAATAGAAATAGGTAAATATATTATTAATATTAATACAAATATCTTTATTTATTTATTTATTTATTTATTTATTGAAGTGATAACTTCTTATGGGAGGGTAAACTGATCTTAGCGTAACTGATGGTTGTTACACGCAGGCGCAGTAAAACATAATAATATCATTTCTCTCTCTCTCTCTCTATGCTTTTCCCAATGTAAGTTTTAAGTATATTTGAATTTACCGTGTTATACGGTATTAATCTGTCACTAAATACAATTCATTACTTTTTGGAACTAAACTGAACTGAACTGAAAAAAATGTAATAGTAAAAACCGTAACGAAAAACCCGTCAAATGAGACGTGCATCAAATACATTCTGGAAGTTATTATAGGTACGTAAGTGGTTCGGTGGTCCATTGGTAGAATGCTCGCCTGACACGCGGGCGGCCCGGGTTCGATTCCCGGCCGATGCAAACTTTTTTGTATATATCTCTTAACTTTTACCTTTTTTTTATTTATTTACTCATTTATTCAAATAACAGGTTGTCTAAGAAGGAATGACAGTCTGATTAGCCTAATTTTAGCATACAAAAGACGTGTTTTGGTGTTTTCATTTGTGATAAATCTTATAAAAATTGATTATAAAGTGTGTTATTAATGTTATTATTGATAATATGGATAAGAATTTAAGTTTTAAGTGTGTATTAAATAGCAATCATGCCGTTCCACGTTAAGGGTTGTTGTATTGCGAATTACTACGTGACTGATTAGAAATTTTGAACTGTCATAGTAAAAAATTTTTGTATCGTAATTGGTGAAAATTATAGTGATAAAAAAAATTTCAGAATTTTCAAAATTTTCAAAATATTTAAATTTTTAAATTTATACACATTATCATATTAATGTACATAAAATTTAAGTAATAGACAAAGTTTTTCTCAAGTTAAAAAATTTCAATGTTAAATAGTTCAACTTGGATTAGTTGAAGTTATCACTTCTGCCGCGCGTCCTGAGACGCACACGTTTTTTTTTTTATTTAACCGAAATGTTCCAGTTACATTTGTCTACATAACATTTCATTTTTCATACCTTAATATCGTGTTTTATAAATCATATTAATCCACTAATTAAGCCGATCGTATTATCAGGATACGGAAAAATATAAAACAATTTCATACATATTTCATCACTAATAAT
This sequence comes from Altica lythri, assembly GCA_964028335.1. Lineage (NCBI taxonomy): Eukaryota > Metazoa > Arthropoda > Insecta > Coleoptera > Chrysomelidae > Altica > Altica lythri. The sequence goes on from OZ034801.1 coordinate 42,687,921, forward strand.
CATTGTCTTCTGTCATTTTTAATTTTATTTTCAGAGCATTAGAACCGGGTCAACAAGTTAAACATGGGAATTCACCTTTACCTACAGTAGGGTAAGTTTCACGAGTGTTTGTTGCGTTGGTTTTCATCAAATTTGATTGAATATATGTAATTCAATTCTATTAATATTCATGTGCATTTAACAGAGTTACTCTTATTTTAGGCTTACTTCTTTGTAGGTACACTTTTATCATTACTGATTACATTTTAATTCACTCAGTACTATTATGCTTTGTAATGTATTTTTTTGCCAATTTTATTTATTTTTCTTCGTAAAATTTTTCTTGGGTAATAGGCTCTTAGAAAATAATGGTTAGTTTCTTAAAATATTTATTGTATTATTTTTACAGTACAGGACGTTTCGGTCAAAGATTTTGGCCTTTGTCAACTGAAAAAAAAAGCTTATTGGGAATATGATTTGTGTTATAAATGACACGACAAAACAATAGTAGTTTGCGTAACAAGTCCCGAAAGTGTTCTTATACTGGAAGAATGCGACTCCAGTAACAGTACTTTTGGGACGTATTACGTACAATATATTTTTTTTAAACCGGCCAAAATTTAGTAATTTCCAGTTTATTTTGGGTCAGAAAATCTCATTTTGTCGGAGCGGGCCAGAAAATTATTGTGATAGTCCGGTAAAAGCTTTTATTTCATCCTATCCAGTAAATAAACGTCCCTATTATCAATTCGGCGTCGGTAAGTAAAACATTACGGTATCATGTACTGTAATGTGTTGCCTAGCAACTCTGCTCTGATTGCTTTTAATTTTTGACATTTAAAAACACTATAATGACTATAAAATAAAAATAAAATAATTAATTACTTACTTTTTATTTTATTTTAATTTAAAACACGAATTAACAATTAATACAAAAATTTTAAAATATTTGTCAGTAACTGACAGTTAAGGTAATTTGATGTAACTAGTCAAGTTACGAACTATTTTTAAAATTTTTATGAATTTATTAATTTATAAAAACAGGATGAAATAAAATATGATACGATACATGGTCGTTAGGTGTTATTACAGTGCTCGTTTTTATTTCCGGACTCGGCTCTTACGTCGCCTCGTCCGTAAACTAAGTCGTACTGTAATAAGTCACCTACCGACCTAATACCTAATACCTGATACTAATACCGGACTCATTTTTATTTTCTGGCACTGCCCGCAAAAATCATTTTTTGTCCTAAAAATAAACCGGAAAGTAGTAATTTCTGTCCGGTTTTAAAAAAATTATATAAATGTATACCTTGGATAAAAATTCACCGTTTTAGACAAAAAACACTAGAAAATAACATAAGTTTAAATTTGATCAGACCAAAATAATTCGAACAGAATTACACACTAGAAAGCGGTAATTTTTTGAAATAGTGTGATTAAAGCGCTATTAAAAACCAGACAGACGGAACAGTTTTTAATAAAATCCAACACAATTTACTATAAATATTAGATCCGAACATTTCTATAGCCCCTTTATTATAAATTTAAAAATAAATAAAACTCCTTGCTTCTTTATAAAAAATCCAACTGAACCAAAACTGCATGATTTTTAAATTAATTTGTTAACGTTTTGTAGGGTTCCGTAGCCAAATGGCAAAAAACGGAACCCCATGTGTCTGTCCGTCCGTATGTCACAGCCACTTTTCTCCGAAATTTTAAGAACTATACTGTTGAAACTTGGTAACTAGATGTATTCTGTGAACCGCCTTAGGATTTTACACAAAAATAGAAAAAAATTTCCTCTTTTTTTTAGTACCTGGTCTCTTAGGTTAGGTCAGTACATGTTGGCTCTTAGAAGTCGACAATGTTTGTTCTACAGATTGTGACTTAAACGCCACTTCTTGGCGAATTTTTATTAGAGTCCACTTTGAGTTTGAGTTTATCTGATTGTAAACTATCCAGCTCTATATTAAATCTGTCCCAAATATTAGTTCAAAAGTTACTTTTTTATACCATTTTAATGTTTTTCTAAGGGTTTCAATGACATGTAACTAATAGTTTTGTATTTGTTGATTTTAGAAATGATTTTGATAGAATATCCTTATAAAGTTCATTTCTTGTTAACAGAGTACAAGGGACTACTAACGAAGATCATGTAAAACCTCGTTCTCTAAGATTTACCTGGTCAATGAAGACGACATCTAGTCGAGACCCAGCTGAGATAATGGCGGAAATTCGTAAAGTGCTGGACGCTAACAACTGCGATTATGAACAACGCGAAAGGTTTCTTCTTCTCTGTGTACACGGAGACCCCAACACAGACAGCTTGGTGCAATGGGAAATAGAAGTGTGCAAGCTTCCACGATTGTCATTAAATGGAGTAAGGTTCAAAAGAATTTCGGGTAAGTAGCTTTCTTGTTAAGAAATATATAAATATTATAATATAGTAAGGCAGTGTTTAAATTTGTCACGATGTTAAGTATAAAAACTGTTGCTTAGATTTTCTTGCAGACTGGAGAAGCTTATCTTTCACAATTTGAAGAGGAGGAAAGTCTAACAGAACTTCTATATCGCACCTATTGGAATGCCTTTCAGATTCCCTATTGTGCTAAAGCAATCAAGTCTTTGAACTTTGCTTAGCTTGATGAAGGTATATCTTTTTTGAATCTTCAGCCACTTTAAAGTGGTAATAGTCCTCAGTGTTGTGTTCCGTATAGCAATTTCTAGAAAGTTTTGAGTCTAATATGGCTCCAAAGTATTTAACTTCTTCTATTTGAATGTTTGTACCTTTAAGGTTTAAAGAACCTATACCCTCTAAGTTTCTTTTTATGGTAAACGACATAACCTTGGGCTTATGTCAAGTCGTACAGTTAAGATTCATTTCGTAAATACGTTAAGTCCTGGTTTTTGGTGGGAGGAGGGCTGATGATTTTTACCAATGTGGTCAACCCTTCTATTCGGTAAACCCTTGAAATTCTTCTTAGAAATTGGGACGTTTGAAACTTGTAACCTCCGATTACCTTAATACATGGTGGTTTAAAACTCGGTTATGGGATAAAATTATATTTATAACTATTTACTATTTTGTTACAGGTACCAGTATTGGGTTTAAAAATATTGCTAGCAAGATAGCAAACGAACTGAAGCTGTGACTAGTTGTCAAAGAGCCGGAAATAGCCAGCGAGCCAACATAGAATTAATTATAAAAATTTGCGAGCAGTAATAGCTGATGTGTGTGTTTGTAGTTATTTCCATCTTTAAATGAAAACGGTAGTGTTCAAGAAAAAATGAATCAGCAGAGTATAGGATGGTTTCGGTGTTTATTTAAAAAAATACTTAATAAGAAAGAGAATAACACCAATATCGGGCTTCAGTCTCACTAGTTTTCGAATATTCGCTCTACAAATTTAGTTATTAAGATTTATCCATACTATTTGCTTGTGATATGTGGAATTGATTAATTTCCTATGAAATTCTACGCAAAACTGCATAGGGTCTACCAATAATACATGTGCCTCGATTAATTAACTACTACTTAAAGTCATGATTAATTTAGTTAATTTTATCAATTGATTAGACTAACACAATTGTTTTATTGGCTGTTAAACGTAGGTATCGCTGTTTTATCAGTTTAAATATTAATTACTAATTTTATCCGAGCAGCTGCTTAAGCAGAGAAGAAAACTGTAAGAGTAAAATATGCTGATTACATTTTAAATTATAAACATTTGAGTTAGAACACAATAGATTAAAAAAATAAAAATAATAGACTAGATTGAATTACATTTGAGGTCTATCTGCTTTTGTTAATATCAGTTGACTTTTAATAACATTTTATTGTTGGTAGATCTCTAATATTTCTCTTTTTTATTATATTAATTTTTTCAATACGTAAACATCTTCAACGAGTTTTAGAAAGGTGAATTGACAGTAGCGAAACTTTCTTAGTTTATTGTTAAAAAACTGAAATTTAAAAAATAATCTGTATTATTTTATATTGAAGCATATTTATTGTATTTAGTTTCTTTTGTTTTTTTTTCTTTACTTAATACCGATTTGCGTTTTGAACACGCAATATAGTGTGCACTTTTTGCATTCTGTTGGATTTTACGTCTTTTGATTTCTTGAGATGGCCAAAAAAAATCCTATTGTATAAGTCAAATGCAGAGAAATTCGTACTAATATTGTTTTCAATTAATTGTAATTAATGCTTAGTAGGTAGGTTAACAAAGTGAGTCCTAAGTTGTTAGTTCAAGTTATGCTCTATAGATGGCGTTTTATTTTTCATAAAGAGTACTGCACAATATACATTGGACATTTGATTCATATTGCATAGATGGTGTTTTATTTTTTATACGAAGGATACTACGGGTAGTATTTTCGACATTTGATTCATATTGCATTTGGAAATCAAAAAAAGTGTAAATCCATAAAATATTATTGAACAACCTAAAAAATGTTAAAAATCGTGAAGAATTGTCGAAAATGTGAAAAAAATAATTATACAGGTGGCGGACTAAAATACTATGACGCCACCGTAAGGTGGCGCAATTGGTACCTAAGATATATAATCAAAAAATTATCAAACACAACGAAAAAAAAGTGGAATGTATATTACATTGGACATTTGATTCATATTGCATAGTAGGTGTTTTATTTTTTATACGAAGGGTACTACGGGTAGTATTTTCGACATTTGATTCATATTGAATTTAGAAATCAAAAAAAGTGTAAATCCATAAAATATTATTGAACAATCTGAAAAATGTTAAAAATCGTAAAGAACTGTCGAAACTGTGAAAAAAAATAATTATACAGGTGGCGGACTAAAATAATATGACGCCACCGTAAGATGGCGCAATTGGTATCTAAGATATTTAATCAAAGAACTATCAAATACATCGAAAAAAAGTGGAATTGTAAAAAATGTTGTTAAAAATCTAGAAAAAACGTTGAAAATCGTAAAAATTCGTTACAAATCGTAAAAAAATGTTGAAAATTGTAAAAAAATTTGACAATTGAGAAAAATTTACAAAAATGCTGAATAAAATGTTAAAAATTCATTAAAATTGTTGGAAATTGTAAGAGTCGTTAATTAAAATTGTTGAAAATTATAATAAATAATTGAAAATCCTGATATAATCTTAAAATTCATGAAAATTAATATTGAAAATAGTGAAACGTTGATAAAAATCATAAAAAATTGTTGGCATCTTCAAAATTTGTTAAAAACGGTGAAAAATCGTACAAAAACGTGGGAATTAGTAAATAATTGTTGTAATTTGTAGAAAAATCTTTATAATCTTAAAAAATTGGTGAAAATGTGAGAAAAAATGCCAAAAGTCATACCGTAATCATGAAAAAAATCGATCGCTGTGTTTTTGTGTGTGATACAATAAAACACCATCTATGCCAAATGAATCCAATGTCGAAAGTACTACCCGTAGTACCCTTCATATAAAAAATAAAAAACAAATTATTCAATATGAATCAAATGTCCAATGTATATTGTGCAGTACTCTTTATGACGAATAAAAAGCCATCTATAGAGCATAAATTGAACTAACAACTTACCGGTCACTTTGTTTCACTACTATGCTTATTTATGTTTAAACTATTTTGAAAATAGATTTAATTTTTGTTAATTACTTTAAACCTAATTCACCATAGTTCCTAACTCTAATTCAGAGTACTTATTTTATATCCAATTTGCAAGCAATATCAATTGTAGTACTTAAGCATTCTGTGCCTCATCACAAATAACAAATATAAATATAATATCACCTATTAATTTTTTAAATAATCGTTGATTGTAATAGAAATTTTCAAAAAAACTGTTTTTTCAATAAAATTATTCAGTATTAATTTCTAGGCATTTGACATGTCCTTGTTAATCATATTGAATATTATAACAACTGGACTCGAATTTAGTCATTGTTATAACTTTTGATGTGATTTTATATATATATTATATATAGTGCGAATCCCTGAGTCACAAATTTAAATAATGGACATTTTAACAGTGCGCCAGCACTGAAGAAACGTTTTTCAAATTGAACTTGTATATATTGTATGAAAGATGTATGTAAGATTGAATGTGTAAGTTATAGAGATGTAATATTTTTAACAAATTCTACTGCATTTGCATTTATCAGGTTGACAACAATACCATTGGCAGAAATTAGGATGGAGTTCTAAATAGTTAAATAATAACGGAATATGTTTGAAATGTTTTGATATATTAGGGGATTCCACATCTCCATGTATTTAAAAACGTAATAAGACAAAAGTTTCTTTTATAATCTCGCTTTTTTTTACTACAATCCCCAGTTAGAAGTTAAATTTTGCAATTTGAACTCGAAATTTACAAATGTCTCTTTAAATACATAGTTACCACATCTTAATACTTTTAGTAGCAGGTAGAACTATTATTCTGAATAATTATCGGATGATTATCGTCTATGGGGGCGTCTACAAATTACGTGAGGCATTTTTCCGGATTTTTCGACACCCCCGCCACCCTGGTGAGATTTCATAAGATTTTCCCTAACTCCTTCCCCCTTCCCCAAATCTTACGTGAGATTTTCTAAAATTGGTATTTTAACTGTAATCGCGTTGGATTACAAAAAAAAAACAGAACATAATTTGTTCCATTGCTTTTATTTGAAAAACTACAAACACTATTGTGTGAAATTTCGCCATATTTTCATTCTAGAAGCATTTTTGTACTTTAATTTAATTTTACTTTTACGTAATTTTACACCGTTTTCAATTTAAAAAAAAAATACGTGATATTTGCTAAAATCCCCCCTCTCCCCTAAGTGAGATTTAGAAAGATTGAGCTTGAACACCTCGCGTAATTTATACAAATATATAAGTTCCGAGTTATTCTAGCCTTTAACCGAAAATTTATGTAATTCTTCTAAACGTATCTTATTATTGATTTGACTGTATTTCATTATAGCGTACCACCATTTTGGTATTTGGGTTTTTATTGTTTTATAATTAAAGAAGAACGTTTTATTTATTAGTAGTTTAGTTTCTCATTACTGAAATTTTACAATGGGTTAATGTTTGGAGACTTTAGGAAATGTTAATTTTATTGGAACGGTGTGTCTGGTTATTAATCAACTGCAGGAAATACAAATAAATAAATAATTGAGTACACTTACAATCATAGCATGATACTTTTTTATCTTATTACTATAATATATATATATATATATATATATATATATATATATATATATATATATATATATATATATATATAGTTCAGCACTGCGAGCCAAGCAGGCCCAAGGCTTGGGGTAGCATGTTCTTCTCCATTCTTTTCTATTTTTAGCTTTCCTTCTCCAATTTGTTGTTATTCCTATTTCTTCCAGGTCCCTCTCTACTGCATTTCGTTCGCTTACGTCTCCCTGTTATGCCTCCTCTCAAAACTTGCTTTGTCGGTCTCTCATTGCCCAATCTTTGTACATGGCCCAACCATCTCATCCTTTGAACCCTGGCTATGTTTGTTATTGATGATTCGTCATATAACTTTTGTAGTTCGTCATTAGTTCTCCTTACCCAGATGTGATGTATTTTTTTGCGCCATATATCTTTCGTAATACTTTCCGTTCGAATATTTCCAAAGCCTTCTTTTCTTTTATGTTTAGTTTCCACATCTCAGATCCATACAATAATACTGGTCTTATTATGGTTTTGTAAATTCTTTTTTTGATATTTCTTGAGACATTCTTTGATCTTAAAATATGCACTTCTCCTTCTCATCTCCACTGCTTGTAATGGTAACCCCAGATAATTAAAACTCTCTACTTTTTGAAAACAATCTCCTTCTCATCTCCACTGCTTGTAATGGTAGCCCCCAGATAATTAAAACTCTCTACTTTTTGAAAACAATATTCTGATTCTGTTGTTACTTTTAATTCTGCTGTTGCATCACTGAGACCTGATTCCACTTTTTAATACCATAAATTTGGTTTTGGCCTGATTTATTATCAGACCTTTTGCTTTTGCCGATCTTTCCAATTTTTTTATCGCTGAAATTAGATTAGCTTTTGTTCTTCCCAAAATCACAATGTCGTCTGCATATGCCATTAATTGACACATCTGGTTGTATATTTGTCTGTATTCCACTTTCTCTTATAGCAATGTCCAGAATTATATTAAATAAGGTTGTAGAAAAACGGATCTCCCTGTCTTAGTCCCCTTGTAACCTTAAAGCTGTCTGATGTTTGACCTTGAATGAGTACTTTATATCTGTTAGGGTCATTTTTACTAGACGTATCACTTTTTCACTCACTTCCAATTCTTTCATTGCCGAAAATATGCTTTCCCTTTTAATTGTATCATAGGCTTGTTTAAAATCTATAAATATCATATAAAGAGGCAAATTTTGATCGATTGTATTATCCATTACTTGTTTTAAGGTGAATATCTGGTCCATGACTGATCTATTTTCTCTAAATCCACACTGATTTTGGCCAATTTTATTTTCTGCTATTGTATTAATTAATGCAATTCCCCTGTAATTTTCACATAATGTTTTTTCTCCTTTTTTATGTATAGGGCAAATTAAAGCCTCTTTCCATCTATTCGGCATTTTTTCATTCATGTCATATTTGAGTAAAATTTTTCTATACCACAGAAAATGGCTTTCGAATATAAGCTACAATTAATTGCAAAAAAAATTTAACAGTAACTAATGTTACTTTCCCTATTGACGATCACTCTGATGGAGTCCATCTTGAAAATTTCGAGTTGCAATTGTAAATGTTCTAAATATGAACTTAAAATTTAGAAAATATAAAAAATTAAAAAGGAATGTTTTTCTCTTTGATTAGGACCTTTACCCTATTATCATACAGTTTTGATCATATTCTGTTGGTGTAATTGTGAATAATAATAAATCTCTGTTATTCTCTTTCATAAATAATTTTTATACAATAATTGTATTGAATATTAATTATAATATACTCTTATCTTTATCAGATTATTTTTTGTAAATAAATAAATAAAAAAAAATTAAAAATAGGATAATAGAGATGAACTATTTGCTACACATTAAGAAACTTAACTGATTCAATAATCGTATAAGAAACATAAAATATGTTCGTCACTTTCTTAGACGTATACAAATAAGATATAGAAATGTTATTGTGTAAATAAAATAAATCAAATACTGTGATGCATCGGAAAATATTTTCTCTAAAGTAACGAATTTAAATAATTATGAATAACACTTTAAATGCAATTTAAAGTAATCTTTGAACAAATATTAACTTAAGATTACATATAATAATAAAATTAATAGAGGATTTATTTTCCGGTCTGTGGTACTTAATATAATGTCTTTTCCCATTGTGGCTTCAGCTATTTAAATTAATATTTTAGACATTATATTATCTGCCTTACCTAACTGTGTCACGTTTGTAAATTTTAATAAATATAATTTTGGAAATCGTACCTTAACAAGGTATAAATTAAATGTTAACTACTTTTGTAAAATTGTATATTTACTTCAATCAACAACAGAATTTGACCCTTAGATTTTTCATTATACGTTCAGTTTAGATGTTGATATATGTTCATTATATGAATTAAATAGGATATGCTTGGGTATATGTTTTAAAATCACTGATGAGAAATTTAAATGTTTTCTATAAATTCAAAATCACTCGTAGAATTTTTGTAAAACATGAATGTTTTACACTAATAAACAACCAGACTACATGGAATTACATTACATTACACTGATTTAGAATTGAGAGATGTATATCATAGTTTGTTGTAGATTATTTTAAATAAATGTAGTTTTTCATATCATTTTGATCCCTGTTTTGCCAGTCGGAACTAAGGCACTATAAACATAGGTATTGTATGTTTTGTCCAATGTCAACCACAAAACCAGAGATAACTGAACAGATGTGTTGGTGCCTAATATAAAGTTGGCAACAAGTTCCGACATCAGCGCACCATGTTTAAAACTTTACTTCTACACCCTTTTTATGCTTAAAGTACCTTAAGTTTATTTTAAACTAAAACCACTAATACATACCGTTAAAAGTACTTTTTCGCTTTTCGCACTACCAGCTTGTTTAGTTCCCATTTTCACCACTACAAAATACGATTGCACGTCTCTTTAATTTGTCTATGGTCTAACACGTGAATTGGAAGAAAAATGGCTGATGATAATACCTATAGTGCCTTATCGAAACAAGACAATTTCAGACTAATGCAACTGTCAGTCAGAAACAAATGTCATTATTTCAAGTCTGTCAGCATGTTTCTGACTGACAGTTGCATTGGTCTGAAATAGTCTTACTTCGACTGGCTACAGAGATCAAAACTCGCTGTTTCAATGCATGTGATATGAAAAATATAGTGTGTGGCACGGGATGAAACAAAGACGATTTCTGACCGGGCAATGACAGCTCTTGCTTCGCTCGGGTAGTCAACTCTCGCCCTAGTCAGAAATCGTCTTGTTTCACCTCTTGCCACATAATATACTATTTCTTACGTAGAGTAGTATCCAAAGTCCATTTATTTTGAAGTTTTAATCAGTGATTTCTGTGATTAAACATATATAGTTTTTCAGGCAAATTCTGTTAAGTTATTTTTAAGAAACTCAATTTTTCTCTTGCTTTGAAAATACTCGATTTTCCTGTAAAATGTGAATGTAGTATATCAATTAACATAAAAAAGTCAGATCTGTTCATCATGAGTGTACTTAGATAAAAAGATACTCCATCTTCACCTTGTTAAAATAAAAGCCTTACTTTTTCTACTTTGTATGAAAACAGCGAGAAATATTTTTTTGTTCGTTTACAAACTTCCTTTGATTGATTTGTTTGTATTATATTTTATGTATTTTTTTGATTTTCGCTAATAGGAAAAGTAAGGTTGTGTTTCATTAAAATTTATAATAATATAGTAATATACTATAAAGTATAATAATTGTTAGAAAAAAAAAACAGCTTAGATTAGTCGATTACGCTGTAAAGAGCATTGTTTGCTTTTCCATAAAAATACAATTCTTTCACTGGGGACGGGCACTTATGTTAGTTAAGCTATTGATCATTTATAATAAAATGGAACTCATTAAAATGTATGTTGTTTGTGTTTAATTACCTGATTTCATATATTGCTGGAACTCTAAATTGCAGCAACATCGAAATTAAATTTCTAGTTTACATGTCAGTGTTTTGAGTTGGGTAATAGCTCAAGGTTTATCACGGATAGTATAATCGAGAAAAATTTACTGATTATTTACTGTAAAACAAAATGTCTGTTCCTTTTTTGAAGTTATACTTCTATTCGTACACCCTGTAGAAAAAGATTGTGTAGAGTTAAATGGGAAAAATCATTACATATGTAATGGTGTGAGTAAGAGAGAGACAGAAACACTTATAAGGTATATTGGTCGGTAAAAACAAAGATAAAATATATACCACATGTTATTAGTCATAACTATAAGTCCTTTGAATACCGTTTAAACATTCAGTACATTGAAAACGGATAGGTATACAAAAAACAGTCTGAACTAATGTATGAATATCATAGTGACGGACCACATGATTATTTGACAGATTATTTTATAATTCTGTCACGTAAGTTAACATATAAAGTTTAGCATTTTATATTAATAATAATATTCAGTAATGAGTATTGTATTGTAGTCTAAAATACCGTCACATGGTTGCAGTATATTTTGCTCCATGCTTTTAAGGTTGTTGGATACATAAACAGAGTTTTTACCAATAGTGGAGGAAATAAAGCACCAAAACCTCCGAATTTTGTAACGTAAGATGGATCGGAATGCGTTTTTTTGCATTGGATTCGTTAAAGTATTAGGAAATTTGTCGCTATATTTTATAATGTAAAAATGGAAATTGCATTCTGCATTCGAAAAGTACATTCCGAACAGACAATAGAGAGAAAACTTACAACTCGGTAAGTATTGCTGAAAATGGGTTCAATTTATATATTCGGGGTTTTTGGAGTCGCTGAACACTAATATCACGATTCCAAAAGTGGTGTCTAGGGTATTTACCTCTTCTCCTGGGGTTTTATGTAAATTCTGTACGAAATCAGTGCACACTTGGTACTCGGTGGTTTTTTTGAGTCGCTAAATACGATTATAATAATAGCGATGGTGTTCGAAACACCTGGTGCTCCAGGAATTTTATGCAAATTCGATACAAAAAGAGTGTGCACACGGTACTAGGAGGTTTTTGGAGTCGCTTACCACGAATATCATAAAGAAGTATAACTTCTGCCGGCAGTCCCACTGACTGCCACACTAGTTTTTTTTTAATTAATTACACAGCACAATAGAATAGATGATTAGATGTTCATTGGGTTGGCTGTTAGCCTGTATCACTGCAACCTTTGCAGTTCTATTGTGACCACCCATTATCTCAAGAATAGGATTAGAGAACCTTGTACAGCCCTGCCCTCTTAATGAGACTTAATAGCCTTGACCGTGGCCACTCCGCATAACTTGGAGCAGCCGGTTTCTCCTCTCCCAGTACTAGATACCGCGTTCTTGCAAGACCTTCGCATTGGCATAGGACATGAAATGCGGTTGCCGCCTCCTCTTGACAGTATCGACAGATGTCTTCATCTGCTAAGTTCAACAGACTCATGTGTTTCTTGAGCCTACAATGTCCTGTCAAGAGACTGACAATCATTCTGACATCGTTTCGCCTTTGTGATAGCAGCTCTGCAGTAAACTTCGCCGAGTGTCCCTTTATCAAGAATTTGGCTTGTCGCTTGCCCGGTAACTTTTCCCCACCACTCCTGGTCCTTCTCTAGTCTCCATTTCTCAATGGCGGCCTTTCTGAATGTGTCAGTAACTCCGCCGAATGGTTCCGGGCCAATCATTGGGGTATTAGCTTCCGCACTGGCCAATTCATCAGCCTTCTCATTGCCTAGAACCCCGGGGGTCCTGGTATCCATGCAAGTGGCAGAGAATTTTGACTTGTGGCATTTGTCAGACCCCCAACGCAGTCCCACACCAGCTGTGAGCTTATTTGTGCCGAGACTATCGCCTTTAGAACTGCTTGGCTGTCCGAGTATATGACTACGGTTTTACCCGGACTACGGTTTTACCCGTTATGCAAAAAGCAACTGAACTTAAATTTTAAAAACTCTACAATATGTATGTATGTATGAGCAACAGATACACCTGCGACCTATAAGATTATTATGTCCCCCCTTTCTTGCTATAATTCTGATATTTCCTCAGACTTATAGCAACTTTTTCAGTCGTATCTCTCTTAGATCTTTCTCTTCTAGGTTTTTAATACAATTTTAAAATATTTAAAGAGTGAATACGATTTTTCTTCGAGTATTGCAAATTTAACGTCTTGGGATAAACAAATTGTACTTAACTCATCAACAAAGTGACTGATTTAAAATTAAATTACTATATGTAAAATTAAAAAACAAGCAATTTTATTATAGAATAAAAGTACTTTTCAGCTATTGCTAGATTTAGAAGATAGTCTATGAGCAGTTTAATTTGAGGATTTTTCATTTTGAAATACAGTAAATCACGAGAAAAGGAATCTGAAAATATATCATTTATGTTGTTTGGTTCGCAGCCCCGTGTCCTGAAAATTTCATGGTTATTTTGTCCACAGTCAGTTAGGTCTTGGGGTTGGGCTATAGTTTGGTCCTTACTTTCATACTGCATTGGACTCATGATTTTGTCGTTCGGGTAATCTTTATCAGTTTTGGGGTATCTAAAACATGTCTATTGGTGGGATAATTACGTTTAATCAGTATGGATTGTATTGGATTTGGTTGGCTAGGGAAGTTATTGTTCTAATATCGATTATTATTATTACTAAAGAATCCATGGTTCCGGTCTCCTAACTGAATAAAAATATAAGACAGGGCACTAAGAAAATGACTTAAGAGTTTGATATTTCAATTGTCGATTTGACAAAGTCTCTCTCTCATTAACGTCATACTATATGTGCTTAAGGAGAAAGTAAGTAAGTGTCACATGTGGCATGAGTTGAATTTAACGACCGTTCGGCGATTTGATGGCTAAGCACCTATATAGCTTAGTTTTTAGAGCGTCAGCGAGTAGAGCTGAAGATTGCGAGTTCGAGTCTCGCTGGGTGCGACATTTTTTCACTCTCTCCTTAATGTCATTTAATATATTCTTGTTTGTATACTTTCTAAAAACTTTCAAAATTTCAAAATTTTCAAAAAATTTAATGTACTTGTCCCCCAAATTAATTTCTGTTCGAGAACCAACTAACAGATGAGCTCTATCGATTAATTTTGATTAAATACCTTTAATTATATATTGTTGGAAATTGCCATCGTTTATAGTACGAGAGCCCACGACCAAAACCATGTCTCATAGCAATACGGCCAAAACCCTATGAAATCGTTAGATTATATGATTTTGAACCCGACTAGGTGTGCAGTAACGGTCGAAAGTGTAGCTACTGCGTGGGAGGCCATTTCTGCTGTGTCAAAAAAAAAGGCAGTCGGTATTATAGCAATACGTCTGATATCGATAATGTACATAGATTTTATAATTTTATTACGAAAAAGTTTGTTTTCAGACATTTTGCGCATAGCATATAGTCTGAGCGCATTTTTGAAAATGTCAAAAAATTTAGCCGACCTGTATCATAGCAATACGGATAATTTTTTTTTTAACTTTTCGTATTGCTGCCAGGATTACCAAAAACCTGTTTTCAGACACTTTGAGTGTAGCATATACTCCCAAAAATGAAAAAAACGTTTCGGAGTCGCCTGGCAGACGCCTCAGCGCTTGTTACGCTCCTGCGGCGGGTACGGCTTTTCGTGTGTTACGCTCCTGCCCCTCTCTCACTATTATACAGCTCACTCGGCAGCTGCTCCAAACGTTGGAACGACGCTCACTTAGATTTGGGCCGCGGTCAAAAATTGGGTTGGAAGTCATAATATAACATTTAGATGTGGTGACGTCGAAAATCTTGCAAGACAGAAGTTCTCCAGCATTACCACTAAGGAGTGAAAAAGAGTTTGCGAACATGTACATAAGTATGAATTAGATTTAATGAAAAAAGAGCATCTATTAGACACTGCCCAAGATTTAGTTTTCAATGTCAATACGGGCAGTTCCGAAGAATGGAGCTCAGAATGTTCAGATAATGATCTTACATTTGGCGACCAAATTGACGAAACTGACAACTGAATTTATTTTTAGTTTTTTTTGAAGATTTTTTTTAGAATTTCTTTTTTGTTTTATCAGAATTTTTTTTATTTATTTTGAAGAATTCATTTTTAAGTTTTTATTTTACAATTGACTTTGTTTCAATTTTGTGATATTATCTGTGATATTGATCTGTGATATTTTTTATATATTTATTATTATTTATTTTTATATACTAACACTCGTAACCTCGCTAAAATTTATACCTCACCCCTCATCCCGTTGGCGAAGAATGCTCATACCTCCCCGTGGTCTTCGCTGGGTAATAACAATTTAACAATTTTTATCACAGATACTTCCGGATTAGAAGATCTGGTGTGCAAGTATTTTTTTTTAGAATGAAGAAGGGAAATACATTTTGAAATAATTCAATGGCAACTAGAACTATCATTCATCATTCAGGGTCGCAACTTATTCATTGGTTTGTAACAGAGAATTCAAGATGCCTCAATACGATTTTGAAATGATATCTGAATATCGAAAAGTTGTCTGATAGAGAAGGTGCTACACTTAATTCGTCTGATATAAATTTTTTGCACATGTGGACAATTTATTTTATCATGTCCAACAATTTTCAGACATATTGCTATGATACCGATCGGTAAAATTTGTTAATATTTGGAAAAATGCGCTCAGGCTATATGCTACGCGCAAAATGTCTAAAAATTGTTTTGTTCGCATCAAATAACCAAAATTTACTAATCAAAAAGATTTTCAGACGTATTGCTATGAGACATTTTTTTTGTCTTATTTCGAATTTTTGTAAGTGATTTTCCGGGTTTACGCTACATAGTCTAAGATCCGGGATTAGAAAAATATACCCTCATCTGTTATTTAGATAAAACAATTTTTTATAAGCTGATTTCAATATCATGAACTTATACAAACAACCTCTGCCATCATAAGCCTGCTGCAATTAATAGTAATTAATTAATTTACAACTAATTTATTTTTAATTTTTACTTTCTCATGTTAGTTAAATGTAGTAAGTTAAAACGGTCAATATTTTATATTATATACCTCACTGTAGTAGGCACCCATCTCTATGATTGCTATACTTACCTGCAGCCAGGTGAGGAAAGGTAGATAAATGTAGCTTATTTCCCTTACATGTTATTTAAAAAATCCAAGTACAATAATAAACGGCGTCGAATTCTAAACATAATAATGTTTGGCTACCTTATAAAAAGCTGCTGCAGCCAAAGATAAATAATAATAATTAAAATTAGCGGCAGCTATGGGAGCTCATTGCGAAAAGTGAGATAGAATAATACATATTCCTTCAACGAACAAAGACAGCGTAAAACTAATGCACGCGCACCACAGGCTCATTTAAACGTACTAGAATAAAGAGAGGAGATAAGAATTGGAGTATAAGATAGACAGAAAGATAGCTCTAAATTTTTACGAAATTTTTTGAATTTTCGGAATAGTGTGCAATATTAAAGAAAATATTTTATATTATGTTCTGCACTGTAGTAGGCACTCATCTATATTTACCTGCAGCCAGGTGAGAAAAGGTAGATAAATGTAGCTTATTTCCCTCACATGTTAATTAAAAATTACGAGCATGATTTGAAAAATAAAATAAAATTGAATTTATTTAGATGTGGCAGGTACCTTCAAATCATCTGCAGCCTTTATAATAAAAAGTTCAATTTTGAAAGTTTAAGAAAAATATATTCTGATAAAAGAGACAGACAATCTGATTTTTTGTGTAATAGACAAAGATACAACAGCGTGGCTGCGCATGCGTCCCGGAGTCCAGTAAATTCCAAAGCTTGCTCCGTCCGTAATACCGCTTGTCAAAACATCACTTAATTTTAAATATTACATTTTGAACATATTATTACCCTAAAAATTAAAAATGAAGCTGTGTTTTATGTGCAGTGAAAATGGAGATGTGTGTGACTTTGATGAGCAAAAATTTGAGGATTGTTATTTAAAACTTTTATTTCGTAAAGAAAAAAAGTTTAAATACGGTGATTCAATGTTAAAATTGCCCATGAATTTGGATATCATCGTAATTGTTTAAAAAATTACAGTTGTAAAAGGAAAATATAAAGATGCATTTGAAGAATTTTTTATATCACAAGAGGTATGTGAAAAAGTAATTGCTTATTATTAAAGGACTTTTATTTTTGAGTCAAAATTCAATAAAATAATTTGTTACAGATACCAAATTTTGTTATATTTTCTGGTGACCAGGCCCCATCAATGGCTTCTACAAATAAAGTATGTATTCTCCCAAAACACGACTATAAATTTAGCAGCTATTAATTTATTTAAATAAATGGTCTATTCAACACACAAAGAATTTTTCAATTCGAACCAGTAGTTTCTGAGATTAGCGCGTTCAAACAAACAAACAAACAAACTCTTCAGCTTTATAATATTAGTATAGATTTAATAATTGAAGCATTAAAAATACTTCACGGTGCGTGAACTATTTCGGTAATTTTTCTCAAAAGTATATTTTCTTTAATATTGCACACTATTCCGAAAATTCAGAAAATTTCGTAAAAATTTAGAGCTATCTTTTTGTCTATCTTATACTCCAATTCTCATTTCCTCTCTTTATTCTAGTACGTTTAAATGAGCCTGTGGTGCGCGTGCATGAGTTTTACGCTGTCTTTGTTCGTTGAAGGAATATGTATTATTCTATCTCTCTTTTCGCAATGAGCTCCCATAGCTGCCGCTAATTTTAATTATTATTATTTATCTTTGGCTGCAGCAGCTTTTTATAAGGTAGCCCCACATTATTATGTTTAGAATTCGACGCCGTTTATTATTGTACTTGGATTTTTTAAATAACATGTAAGGGAAATAAGCTACATTTATCTACCTTTCCTCACCTGGCTGCAGGTAAGTATAGCAATCATAGAGATGGGTGCCTACTACAGTGAGGTATATAATATAAAATATTGACCGTTTTAACTTACTACATTTAACTAACATGAGAAAGTAAAAATTAAAAATAAATTAGTTGATAATTAATTAATTACTATTAATTGCAGCAGGCTTATGATGGCAGAGGTTGTTTGTATAAGTTCATGATATTGAAATCAGCTTATAAAAAATTGTTTCATCTAAATAACAGATGAGGGTATATTTTTCTAATCCCGGATCTTAGACTAACACCATTAACGTCTGAAAAATATGTTTCCGGTATCTCAGAACTATCATTCAACTACAGTCTGAAAATCAGACATATTGCTATGATGCAGTTCGGTAAAATTCTTTGACAATTTTGAAAATTCGGTCAGGTCAAACGCTACGCGGAAAATGTCTGATATATGTATTTTCGCATATAGTTTCAAGTTTCAACATACTTATTTTAATATCGCTAGTCATACATAATTTATACAAACTAGAAACAAGTGCTTCGTTAATAGATTAAATTATTATTAAAAACTGTAATTGTATTAATTTATTAATGGAACTTATTTTCAAATTCAATATAAATTGATTGCTAATTACATATTCTCAAGTGGAGAAAAGAGTAAAAAGAAACTCGGTAGTTACTACTATTGTGATTCTCTGCAGCTTCAAGGCACTTATCCAAGAGTTTAATACAGAAAAACTTACTCAGAAATTATCTTATACCATTCTGCTTTAATTTCTTAGATTTTTAAGACTAGGTATTTCTATAATTGTATAACTCGGAATATTATTCGCTGCCAAAATCGGATTTTTATGACACAAATGTGTAACGATCTATTGGATCGTTTTGGTATTGGAATCCACCAGACTATATTCGGTGAGATTTATTTTAATGTTATTGCAGTGATTATAACTTGTTTGATACAGGTTTTGACTGATATTGGAGTCTCTTTTTCGCTACGATAGATTTTTAAATTCATTTTCATATCACATGCATTGAAATAACTAGTTTTGATCCCTGTTTTGCAGGTCGAAACAAGACAATTTCAGACCAATGCAACTAGTCAGAAACAAATGTCATTATTTCAAGTCTATCAGAATGTTTCTGACTGACAGTTGCATTGGTCTGCAATAGTCTTACTTCGACTGGCTACAGAGATCAAAACTCGCTGTTTCAATGCATGTGATATGAAAAATATAGTGTGTGGCACGCGATGAAACAAAGACGATTTCTGTTGTTCTCTTGTTTCACCCCTTGCCACACAATATACTATTCCCTATCTGTTTTAACTACTTGATTGCAATTGTCATTTCAGTAAAACGTTTATCAAATAGATGTCAAAAATAATAATAGTATACCCAATACTATTATGACGTTTTACAGAGTCTTTGAAAATCAAAGAACATACTGTAACGAGCGAGACTTCCCTTAGTACGCCCCTGTCGCCCTCCAGGTAAACAACGCGCTAATTCTCGAACAGATGATCGAGAGACTTCCTTCACTATACGCGGCGCCTGCAGACTTTCTAGAAATTGTTACCGAAAGACGTTCTGGAAGCGGTGAACAGGTATATAAGCGGAGAGCCACGACCCACGGAGAAGTAAAAAAAGTTAACAGCGACAGTCTAAATAGTTAAGCGATCTACGAAGTGAAAATAAATAGTGAATATAAATCGAAGTTAATTGTTGTACATAAATTAGTGTGTTATAGTTAGTTTAGTTATTTAGTTATAATTCGTTTAGTTTGTAGTGTGTAAATAAATTAGACATTTACGTTCAGCAGTGATTTTATTTTGAACCCCTAGAACGTAACAATTGGTGTCAGGTGTGGGGTCAATTAAACTGCTGTGTTAATTTAAATTGTGGACTTCATTATTGAATATTTTGTACGCCAGTAACGAGATCACAGACGAAGAAAATGGATCAGGCGACAATGGAATTTTTCAAGCAAGCCCTTGAAAAAATGAGCTTGAAAATGGAGGAAAACACAAATAAAATGGAGGAAAATATTAGGAAAATGGAAAATAAAATGGACGAAAACACAAATAAAATGGAAGAAAATACTAGAAAGATAATGGATGAGAATACCCAGAAAATGGAGAATAAAATGGAAGAAAACACTAAGAAAATGGAAGATAATTTGGGAGATAAATTGACATTCATTGAAAATGAGTTGAAGAATAATTACTCCAAACTGGAAAATGAGATTGGAAGCGTAAAAGACGAAATTGGAAGCGTAAAAGACGAAATGGGAAACGTAAAAGACGAGATGGGGAACGTGAGCGATAAAATTGGAAAATTGGAAGACAGGGTTGGAAACATTGAAGGCAGATTGGTTAATATGGAGGAAGAAATGCAAGTAAAATTGGAAGAACAGGTGAAAACCATGGAAGAGCGATTGAGTAAGAACTTCAGCAAATATTGTTCTGTTAAGCTGGGAGAACGGGGTGAGCCAGGGCGAACAAAGATCAATCCTCCAACTTTTGATGGCAAAACACCCTGGAGCACATACCAGAAACAATTTGAAGCAGCAGCCAACGCCAACTGCTGGGACGATGAAGAGAAAGCAACTGCCTTAATTGTTGCATTAAGAGGAGACGCACTGAATATCCTTCAGACCATTCCTGTAAGTCAACAAGGTGATTATAAGACTCTGACAAGTAGACTGCAAATGAGATATGGTGATGCACATCTCCAACAAGTGTATCACGCACAAATCAAGAGTCGCCATCAGAAGAGTGCAGAAACCTTGCAGGAATTCGAAGCAGACATAGCAAGGTTGGTAAAGCTGGCCTATCCTTCAGCACCGGACAGCTTCCTAGAACAACTTGCTGTCCAGACCTTCGTCGATGGGTTGAGAGACACGGAGACTCAGCAGACGTTGCGGTTGGCCCGGCCCAAAACCCTAGATGACGCCCTGGCCCATGCCCTAGAAGTTGAAGCTGCTAAACAAGCTTCTCACAGAGGACAGAGCAAAGTGAGACAGCTTGATGATTCGCCAGTCTGCGACGAGAGAATTGAGGAAGTAATTCGCCGAGTTCTCCAGGAGAAACGTAATGGTGGACCAAGATGCTGGAACTTCGGCGAAAGAGGACACATTCGGCGTAACTCCAAGAAGCCGGTTAAACCACAACGCCAAGAACAGGAATATCATTTTTCTGTGGAACACCGGGCCGGAAAGTCACATGGCAACGCTGACGCATTATCTAGGAGACCTTGTCCTTCCGACTGCAAACACTGCAGCAAAGCAGAAGAGAAGGAATTCTGTTTAAGAACAACCGTCGTGGATCTAGATTGGCTGCCAGAATCCCTGAAGCGAGACCAAGAAGGTGACACCGAACTAAAGATGTTGCTTGACTGGAAAGCAAAAGGACAGAGACCAAGATGGGAAGAAGTGAGTCACCTGAGTCCTAGGGTTAAGTCCTACTGGGCGCAGTGGGACTCCATCATTTTAGAGGATGGATTGTTGAAGAGGTCCGTCGAGAATGACGAGGGTACTGCAGCTAGGACTCAGCTGATAATTCCCCGGAGTCGGACGACAGAAGTATTGGAGAAACTTCATAATGGAACCTCCGGTGGACACTTCGGCATCAAGAAAACGTTGAAAAAGGTCAGAGAACGTTTTTACTGGGTCAACTGCAAAGAAGACGTCAAGGACTGGTGCCGAAAATGTAGACTTTGTGCTTCAACGAATGGCCCAAGAGGAAAACGACGAGCGCCAATGAATCAGTATAACGTAGGCAGTCCTATGGAAAGAGTTGCTATAGACATCGCAGGCCCATTCCCAGAGACCGACGATGGGAACAAGTACATATTGGTGGCGTCGGATTACTTTACCAAATGGGTTGAAGCACATGCCATCCCAAACCAAGAGGCCTCGACCGTGGCAGACGTGCTGATAAAAGAGATGTTTAGTCGGTTTGGAGTGCCACTGGAGCTACATTCTGATCAGGGACGAAATTTCGAGTCTGGCCTATTCCAGAGCATTTGTGAAATACTTGGAGTCAAGAAGACCAGGACAACGCCTCTTCACCCACAGTCAGATGGCCTAGTCGAAAGAATGAATAAAACTGTGGGAAAATATTTGGCTAAAGTGGTCTCTGACCATCAAAGAGACTGGGACCGGTACCTTCATCTGTTCACCATGGCCTACAGATCAGCCATGCAAGAGTCTACTAGAGAGACACCAGCTTGTGTCATGTTCGGCCGGGAAATAAGATTACCCTGTCACCTAGAGTTTGGATGTAAGCCCGGAACAGAGATAGCTAGTGAGGACTACGTGAGCACATTGAGGGGCAGGCTACACTACATTCATGAGAAGGTCCGACAAAACATACAAATTGCTAGTGACCGAATGAAGACCCGCTATGACAGCAAAGCTACAGAAGGTGGTTTCAACGCTGGAGATTTGGTCTGGCTGTACAACCCCCAGAAGAAGAGAGGATTATCACCTAAGCTACAGAGGAATTGGGAGGGTCCATACAGAGTGGTAAAGAGGATCAATGATGTAGTGTACCGTATACAAAACTACCAAGGGGCAAGAGGCGCGTGGTCCATGTAAATCGGTTGGCGAAATACGAGGCGGACTACGACGAACAAGACGAGACCCATCTGAGAAGGACGACCAGCCCAGAGCATGTTGAGATGAGTTTCGACCAATTCATGGAGAACTATGGTGGAACTGGGAAGGCACGATTCGGAGTCACCACCGAGCAGCAGCAGGACCTCTTCTCTGTGTCTGGAGATTATTCCCTAGCCCATTGTGTCGCTGAAGATCTGCGTATGTCCAGGGGAATAGCATTAGTCTTCAGGAAGAAGTTTAGCCGTGTATCTGAGCTCTTTAGACAACAGCCCCATCCCGGAAAAATTCTAAGTCTCACTGACGGTCATCGTCACCTCTTCTACATGGTGACTAAGAGGTTTTCCGATCACAAGCCCAGCTATAGAAGTATGTGGAATACCCTGCTGAACCTAAGAGACGAACTCACCAGGTTGGAAGTGAAGAAGCTGGCTGTGCCTAAGTTGGGTTGTGGTCTAGACCAACTGAACTGGAGAATCGTCCGGAACATGCTCGAGGTGCTTTTCCATAAGACAGGAATAGAGATACTCGTGTGCATTTTCAACCCGAGCGGAAACACAATGAAGGAGAAGACTGTGCATTGCTATTTCGAAAAGCAAGGGAGCTGCAGAAAGGGAGATACCTGTAGGTTCAGACATACCAACCAAGGTGTTCGGGCACCGAACGTCTTAAGGAGGGGGCAGTGTAACGAGCGAGACTTCCCTTAGTACGCCCCTGTCGCCCTCCAGGTAAACAACGCGCTAATTCTCGAACAGATGATCGAGAGACTTCCTTCACTATACGCGGCGCCTGCAGACTTTCTAGAAATTGTTACCGAAAGACGTTCTGGAAGCGGTGAACAGGTATATAAGCGGAGAGCCACGACCCACGGAGAAGTAAAAAAAGTTAACAGCGACAGTCTAAATAGTTGAGCGATCTACGAAGTGAAAATAAATAGTGAATATAAATCGAAGTTAATTGTTGTACATAAATTAGTGTGTTATAGTTAGTTTAGTTATTTAGTTATTTAGTTATAATTCGTTTAGTTTGTAGTGTGTAAATAAATTAGACATTTTCGTTCAGCAGTGATTTTATTTTGAACCCCTAGAACGTAACAATATATAGTTGATTCAAATAGAAGTGTCATCAAGTGGGCTGGGTACGTGTGAGATCATCTTTAACTTTATTACTAGATTCAATGGAAACAGAACTTTAGTTAGGGAATTATATGTCATCGCGATGTGTCAAAATGTTTATAGTTATATTGAGCATATGTAGCAATCTGATCACAAGCTGGCTAATATTGCGATTCAAATTTCACTAAACGTGGGTACTGCCACTACAAATTTGAATTTTCCAGAGACTACTTGATGACACTTCTATTTGAATCAACTATAGACCGTTTACTAAGAACCAACAACTACTTCCCTGGCTATATGCCACGACGGACATTAAATTACAGTTCAAAGTTAAACGAGGTTAGTATATCTGCATATAGCCAGGGAAGTAGTTGTTGGTTCTTAGTAAACGGTCTATATGTTCTTTGATTTTCAAAGACTCTGTAAAACGTCATAATAGTATTAGGTATACTATTATTATCTTTGGCCCTATCTGTTTTCTTCGTAGTAACATTCTCCTCTACAATACAAGTAAATTGTTTCATTTAATTTTTTATGTGTATAAATTTCTCAAATTGAGGTGGTTTCAAGTAGTTTCACTTTCGCCAAACATTAGTTTTTGTGATCTTAAATGAATTGTAGTCCTGTTTACACGTGTATTAAAAATTAATTTATTCTCAATAATATGGAAAAAACAGAAACTGATTTTACTTGATTGTAATTCATTAAGGGATGGAATTCTGATTATTAATTTCATTAATAGGATTATTGCCACATTTGTGAGGAGACCAACGTAGGAGCTAATATCTTTTTTTGGAGGCGATTTTGAGCCGTCCGCCATTTTGGTAAAAGAAAGTCGAATTTCGACTTAGATCCCAGTTTGCATCCAATTTGAAATATCCGAAGAATATTCAATTCCGTTCATTAAGGCAACAGTTCATCCCAGGAAGAAATTTATCCAAGGGAATCCTTTCCGAAGAAACAACAACAAAGATAAGAGATTAAATTAATTTACGAACGAACTAAATTTTTTTTTATTATTACTGATATTTTTTAAAATAAATCATTTAAAATGGTGTTTGAGTGTTATTTGCTTGTTTGTACTATGGCGCCCTTATATTTTATGTTAAGGAAGGACTGGTAAAACTCAGAAAAGAAGCCACGACTCCATTGAGCTAGCTAAGGGGTATAATCCCTTTAGTGGGAAGTTCTACAGTTACAAATGTACTATTTTATTTTATTCTCATCCAACAAAAAGGTTATGTGTAATAAAACACAGTGATAAAGAATTAAATATTTAATACTAACATAATTAAGGCGTATTACAAACATATTTATCTTGCCCTAAACAAGCATGACTCCTCATTGGTAAGAGGTTATAATTGAAAAGGCACTGTCCACTTGGTCTATCAATTTCTCATTTTTTTCACATATATAAATATACCCATCATTTACATAAATACCATATTATACAAATGAACAATATTGGTAATATGAAATTAAATACTACAAAGTGATCATTTTTGAAATATTATTGTACCTGAGTGTAAAAAACTAGAAGTTTAAAATCCGATATTGCCATTGGCGCAAAAATTATTTTATTCATTCTTATTTAAAAACTTAAATTTAGATTAATTGTTTTGTGAACTTGCACCAATGGAAATGGATTTAATTAATATTTTTTTTATGTATTTTATAAAGGCAACACACATAAAATTACTTTATAATCTCTTGGATTTTGATATTTAAATCGTATCTATAAATATAAAAAAACACGCGAAAATGTCTTAAAAACCTTATGTAAGTATTAAAGATATATAAACTGCTATTTTGTAGAATTTTTATAGGATGCTGATAAATCTATTTTTATGTGCGTTACCTTTTTAATAAATATCTACCCATTAACGTAAATCTTTTTTTTTTTGTATTGACTTGTGCAAAACCTCTGTAAAAGTTTATAACATAATAGTAACTAAAAACGAAATGTTAACAAAAAATACAAAGTTTGTTTCAGGATTATTGCTTTCTAAACCCACAACAATCCAATTTAAAAGATTATTGAGCCGTTATTCGATTACCGGTTTAAAAATCAATACTTCATACTAAATGTTTTTAACTACACTTGATAGTAACCATATACACAAATTATAGAATAAAAAAAAAATAAAAGGAATAAACGTATTTACTCAATAAACAACAGATCTGCAAATCACAATCAAGCTTACACTATAGATAATTAAACCCAGTAGAAATTTATACAGTATATTAAAAGGGGTCAATAAATACCTAAAGCTAAGAAAATGACATGCGCACATCTTCAAAAATCAGAGAGATTTTTATAATAGTGTCAATAATAAAAAATTGGGAAAATATACTCCCTTCAATATACAGAACAAAAATGCTATATTTTTATTTGAAAAATAGTATATCAACCAATATGTAGTATTTATGTCAACTGTTTTAGCTATAAAAAAATCCTGTCTCTTATTGTTATTATTATTCGATAATGTCTTCAACAAATGGTTTAATCAAAATTTATTTCAGTAACAAATAAATACTGTAAAATAAAGTAAAATATTTAATAAAAGTGTATCACCGGTTGAATATGTGTACATGATTAGTATTCGTGTTAGTAGTATATAAAAAAAGTACTGATAAGATGAAAAACAGCTCGATTTCTTTTTACAGTGTGTATTACCAATCTTCTTTTACAATTTCCACTAATAAAGTAAAATTTTAAATAAATTGGGACAGTTCTTAGTAACAGAGAAGCTACTGTCAAATAATAAAGAAAAATAGTGTATACAAATGTTTTTAATGAAAATGTGATTATTTAAACTTGTAAGGTAATCAAAACACACTGTATATAAATTTTAAATGGTTTCAGGTAATAGCGAAGAATAAATATTTTAAATAATAAATATAAAATAATTTTAACAATGAGTCGGTTGCATTCTTGCTGGTTTGATATAAAACATTTTTTTAAAATAAATTGAAAATAATAATTACTAGTTACCATAGATCACTTTTTTTGGTTAATCTGTATACAAGAAATAGTCCACCGCGCACAACACTTTTTTTTTAATGATTAATACATACTTGAAACTTTGTATATAGCTTTCTATTGACGAGTCCAACAACGTTTGAAATTATCTAAATATAAAACTGCTGCTTTTTGGAGCTAGAAATAAACGTAATATTTAAGCTGTCAGACAACAAAAACGCAGCAATAAATTTGTCGGACAATGTGAGCATTTGATTTAATACTTAATTATAAACAAATTGTGTAAAAATGAATTATATATATACTATATATATATATATATATATTAAAAAACGTAACCTCGAAAATGCGAAATTTACCAGATAATTTCAAACTTTGTTGGACTCGTCAATAGTAAGCTATACACAAAGTTTCAAGTATGTATTAATCATTTTAAAAAAAGTGTTCTGAACGGTGGACTAAAATAAAACTAAATTGGTTCAAAACATATCTAAAATTATTTAAAATTCCTATAATGCACCGTATAATTTAAAATAATATCAATAAAAATCAATGGATATTCTTAAAAAAAGAAAACACTAAATTTGAGAGGAAAAATTTTTAACCAATTTAGTTTTAATCGAGTCAACATCAAAAAAATTTATGATATCTTAAAATATGTTGATTAAATAAAAGCTTTTTTTGATTCTTTATTGCAACCTTCCCAAATATTAAAAAAATAACAACTCTTCTACAACATGTTACGTATGTCGCTACCATATTATTAAAACCTGTATAAAAACAACTTCATACAGAATAAACGACAATAAACAATTTACAAAAATTTTCTATTATTTATATCAATAATAATATATACAGTTTTTTGGTATTTTTTTTTAAACAGCTAGCTCCAAAATTGTAGTTAGAATTTTCATTAAAATTTATACAGTTTCACATTAAATGTAACAATTTCACTGTTAATATTAAAAAACTAAATCGATTGATGCATTCGACACAATAAATTCAAACAATACGCGAAGAAAAATAGAATTACGATAAACTGAATAAATTTAGATTAAATAAGTTAATAGCTTGGATTAAACGAGTCATAAGAAGCATAAACTCGATTTCCTAGGATATTCCCAATTATAAACAAATTAGAGGCATAGTAATCTCGATCTATTATTTTTCGTTCGCGGATATTCTTCAGTGTTTATGTCGAATGGGACGGCATCGTGTTATAAGTAAATATTATAGTTTTTGTGTTTTGTAATAGTCGATCCTTTACTCACTTTTGATTATTAACTAATTGTCATTTATATTTTAACCGTTATTACTATTGTTGATGGTTGAGAATTGGTATTCTGAATGTGTATAGTAAATAATTACACTTACTGCGGCATAAACAAAAGCAGTAGTAATATATTTATGGATTATTAAAAGATACATATAAAATATAATCTTTCAAAACTGTAACAGGATTTAGACAAGGTGACCCACTTCAACAACTCTATTTAAGATCGTATTAGGAAAAATAATCAGAAACAGTGGAATAAATCTTTCTGTAACAATATTAAATAAAAGTCACCAGTGCTTGGCTTACGCAGACGATATCACCCTACTTGCAATAACAAAAGAAAAACTAAAGGAGGTTGCCAAGATTTTAGAGACATCGGCCAGCAAAGTAGGACTACAAATTAACGAGTCAAAAACAAAAAACATGGTTATGAACAGAGAAAAAAAGGAAGAAGGGGTAAGAGAGAATTTTGACATTGAACTGAATGACGGAAAGATATTGAGAGTAGAAGAAGTCTATAGCTTTACATACTTGGGGGTAAAAATATCAAATATAGCTGACACGTGTTCAGAGATAATAACAAGAATAGTGAAAGGCGATCGATGCGCAGGGGCTTTAAATTCATTATTGAGATCAAAGAGTTTCTCACACAAAGCAAAAATACAGCTGTATAAAAGTGTATTACGCCCAACAGTTACCTATGGTTGTGAAACGTGGGTAATGAACAAAAAAGAAATGGAAAAACTAGAAATATGGGAGAGGAAGATAATAACTTATTTCATAAAAGCTCAGCGCATAAGATGGTTGGGACATATAGAGAGAAGAGAGGGGACACGAATGGTAAACAAAGTAATATATTTAAATCCAGTAATGAATCGAAGACAGGGACGACCGAGAAAGAGAATAAACAACTGGAAGACAAAGGCCAGAAACCGCAAAGAGTGGAGAAAAATAAAACTAAGCGATGGGCCTAAAAGACCTGTAAAAGCTATATATATATATATATATATATTAATAACAAAACCAAGGAAGAATAAATGAAAGAAAATTAGTTATAAAATGAATGTAATGCTTCAAAAATCACATTACCAGTGGTCAAAAGTAATTTCATTTAAATAACAGATTTTTATCTTTGATATCAATAAAAAGTAATTAACCTTTTGAATACATTTCTTTAATGTATAATTTAAAATGTGCGAAAAAATATATTTTCAGACTCTCTAACTGAACAAACACCATCCTATATTGTTACATAGTGAAAGAAAACTATTTAAATCAACTTTAAGCACGCTATTTTTTCAACATTGAATATTTAAATTTCCACAATAAATTCTGAAAGAGTGATTCATAAATTAAGACTGCCAGTCAAATAAAGTGATTGTCAGGATACCTGACAGCAGTAATACGTTAAAAAAATAAATAAATGTTTATAACAATAATCTATTTTTCATATAAAACAAAGTAGCTTTAATTTTTTGTGAATTTATGGTCAATATTACAATATTTAGCAAACAGACTAGAATTAAAAAATTAGGAGAAACAGTACCTACTGTAATTAATATTGCTTGTTTGACATAACGAAAAATTTGAAATGAGTGTAAAAAATTAATAGACATTAAAAATCTATGAAAAACAGAATAATGATTGTAAAAACAGCTTCATATGAATCAATAAATAGATTTATTTAAAAAGTTGCTAATTACGCTATTAAGTATGAAGTGGTGGATACCTATTACTTTTGTCACCCTACTGAATTCTGCGAAAAATCATTGGCAGTTTGTTTTGCTTTTAATATCGTTTATACCAAATTTACCTTTATTTTTCATTTAACATTTTAGCAATGACAATTTCACTATTGCAACGTTCAATGCAAAACAATAGCAATTTGTATTTCTGTTCGTAAAATTAGAATGAAAAATTATCATTAAAGTTTTGGATCAAGCTGTATAATAATTAACAAACATTCACCCTAAGAAAGAAGTGCACTTATCAGTTTGTTTAGTGAAATAAAAATGGAAATGTAACTTTGTGATCCATTGTTGTATAAAAGGCAACCGAAAAAAAAAGGTTCAAAGAATTACTTAACCCAGTTAACCCAGTAGTTTTTATTTGTAATAAAGTTATTATAGTTGAATTAAATATTTAGTTCATTTAATTTATGTATCGAAAGAATTATGGTTAACTGTTAACTAATTCCAACATCACAGCCTATCACAATTATCAGAGAACCAAATTAATATGCCATGCCTTAAAGCAACATTATAGATCATTTTAAATAATCAAAAATTGTATTTTACAATAATTTTTATATTTAAATTACCATTTTTATCACAATTAGAGTTTTCTGGTAACAAACCTCTATTCCCCATTCCCAAATCGTATATAACTACAAACATGCTCAAATACTGAGTACAACCTGGGGCTAAAATGTCTGCACCTCATTGTAACACCTACAAGACTTGCAACTAAAAAAAATAACTATTAATTTAAGATGGTCAATTTTACCGTTGAACCATCTTTTTTTTCCTACTTGTTGTAGTGACTTTCTTTCTAATTTTTGAATGTGGAATATCAGGATGTTGATCACTTTCATCCAGTTTTCGTTTCCTAGTCCTATTAGGTAATGAAATAAATTCCATTGGTGGTTCACCATCAATTTCTAACCTAATTCTTCTAATCCTCTCACTTTGCCTAGATTGAATATAAACTTTTTTGTGTCGTTTCTTTCTTTCGCTTTTACTATCAACCGAGTTCTTGTCAGACACCACGATACCACTGGAGCTTGTAGATTCACGGATGTTATCGGATATTCTTGAACTTGAACTCAAGGAATCAGGGAGGGGACTCATCGTGTCCAAAAATTCGGTCACTTTGTTCTCAACTAAATCAGAAACTCTAGTTTGAGAGGGAGTTTTGACACTGCTTTCATCAGTCTTTTTCAGTTCAAGAGAAAGTTTAGAGCGCCCCGGAGTAACTAAGCCACTTTTTAAAGAGCTTTCACTAGTAAACGATGACGAGGAGCTGTTATTATCTGAGGAACTCTTCTTCATGCGTCTACGTTGTGCCAGTTTCGCATTAAGCACATCCTGAAGTCGGAAGCCTTCACGCTGCGCTTGGTAGAAAGCATTGAATGTTGTTTGTAGTGTCTTTTCTGCAGTAGTTCCAAGTACATCGGGAGTCATAAGAGGAGTTTGAGAAAAATTTTGGCTGCCTTGGATCCAAGCATTGTTCTGGAGATCTGACATCCTCAGTCTTTGAGAAGGGTCTACTGTTAATAGGCCCTCAACAACAAACTTTGCTTCCGTACTTACTCCTTGCCAGTTTGGAGAGTCAAAGTTAAAATCGCCGTCTTTAATTCTAGTCATAATGCAGGAAACAGTTTCATCTCTAGATCTAGCATGAAAAGGAGCTTTTCCACATAACATGGTGTATAATATCACTCCTAAACTCCATAAATCACAGTTTTCATCATAACCTTCTGAGTCACCCTTCAGTACTTCTGGAGCTGCATATTGGAGGGTAAAACAAGGAGTATGTAATGACTCTTGTTCTTGTTTTAATCTAGCGAAACCAAAATCTATAATTTTAATTTCAGCATCGTCATCATCGGTAGTAAACACCAAGTTTTCTGGTTTTAAATCACGGTGAACGACGCCACGTGAATGCATAAAACTCACAGCCGATACTAATTTCCTTAAAATTGTGGAAGCTTCACTTTCAGTAAATTTCGATTTTTTTCGTATTCTATCGAACAGTTCACCTCCTCTTAAGTACTCCATAACAAGATAAGTATGATTTTCGTCATGTAAAACATCTTGTAAAACAACTATATTAGGATTGCCCTGACAGGCTCTAAGTAAATTTATTTCCTGTGTGCAATCTCTAGCTCTGCTTACAATTTTTACCGCATATTCTTTACCAGTAGACTTGTTTATACATTTCCTACAAATGGAAAATGTACCATCGCCTAAAATTTCCTCATTGAAGTCGACATCATACGTTTGGAAAAATGGACTGTTACTCAAACGGAAGTTTTTGATATTACCATGCTCTTTATTTGGCTTGAGAATTTCGTCAGATATAACGTTTTTCGTAAAGAGTACAGATGGAGCTATATATGAATAGCCTTTGAATATTTTATCATAGTTTGGAGGAACAACGGCAGGAGAATCGGTTGGGGGCATCGCAGTGAATTCTTCACTGAAGTTTGAGACATCTAATTCACTCCTGAAATAATTTTAATAATAATTAGTTATTTTTTATTTTTATTTTATTCTAAAACATTAATAAATTATTATATTATAAAGTATTAAATAAGCACAATTTACAAAAAGAACTTTTTATAATAGAAAGTTTTTTACTGATTTATAGGTCATATTTTGTGTCATCTCAACAATGCACAGCATCCCTGACATTGTAAAAAGATTAAGTCATACAACGCTGTGATTGATCATAGAGAAGATTGTTTCCTTGTTAACAAAATCAAGGGTAGTTGTATCTAAAAACTTTCTAAAACAGTTTATTTTATTACCAGTTAAAATAATAATTACTGTTTTCACATGTATAAACAAAAAAAAAAAAAGAAAAAAAACTTCTCTCTCGCGAGTTCGATCCCATTACAATAACCCAACAGAATTGTCACAATCTACCGCTTCACCCCTTATCCAAATAGGCCACCGCAAACTTATATGAAGTCTTTCAAAATGATAATATGTATACATATTTAATTTAATAACAATTCAGTATAAATTTCAAAATCTGTGTATATGCCTAAACACACTTGAAACATGCATTGTCATCCAGTTCTTAGCTATCCTGAAAATTTCAGAGCTCTAGGTAGTCGGGAAATAGGTTTAAATTCGATTGCAAATTCCACGGAATGACACAGAGACACAGAACACGGCGAAAATATAAAAAACTTTCTAAAAATAAATACTAGATTCAATGTTAGCTCAAAAAGAAAATGTAGGTTTATCTTTTCTTTAAAACATATAAATCCAAGAAGTTATCAAGCAAACTGATTAAAGTAGACTTTCCAAGAATAAAAAAATGTTACCAATTGTTATTTTTTGAATACTAGGATAACAGATGCCAATAGTTGATCAGCTGGAAAGATTGTGAAAAATAAAGAAAAATGAGGTGCAGCGATAATCCAAGATTATTTTGCAAGAATAGTCAGATGAAACTAAAACTAGGTTGATTATTTTCAAGTGTCGCTTTGACAATACCGGGAGAAAATAATATGTTCCAGTGAAGCGTCCAAATTTGGAAACGAGAAGTAAAATATTTGAAGGACTGTACGACAATTAAAGTTTAATGATATAACATAGAGTACTTAAATACTTGATAAGTTATATACCTACGGTACAAGTACATAATTTGTTAAATATTGTTATTAAATGGTATGTAAAGTATTTTTTATTTTATTTCGTTGTTTGAATAATAAGAATCAAAATTTTAACATAAATAAAATATTTTAAGTCTGAAGATTTGCATAAAAAACATTCATATGTTAATATAAAAACAGGTTAACAATTAATTATTCACAGACCAACAATTCTGTATATTTTACATTAATTAAGTACGTGTACTGAAAATAAGAATTTAAGAAAATATGTTTGAAGCTATGCTCCTTATGGGACGTTTTAGCGGACGGACTGAATGTAAAAAGAGCAGCAGAAAAGAGCGTTACATAAGAAATACATCTCTCTTTTGGTAAGAGAAAAAAGAGTGTTGCAGATCTTATTTTTCTGGGAGGATCAATACTTTTAACAAATTACCAATGAGTTAACTTGTAGTACAGTGATTGCAGAATCGAGGAGCAAATTAAATATTACGTGATTTAAAAACAATAATATACTTGAGTTACTGTTGCCACAGGGCAGTTCTCTTTATAAGAGATCTTATTCCTGTGACTAATTACTCAAGGTGGTGATAGGTTTCAGGGTTCGTGTCACCGAAGATGAGGAACCGTTTATGGTCCAAGGCCTCACACTCAAATAGAATGTGAGTTGCCGTTTCATCATCCATGGCGCAGAGTCGACACGAGGTGGGTTCCTGTGTCAGAATCCTCATCCTTCGAAGGTGTAGTCTGAATGGTCCATGCCCAGTGAGCAGGCCCACTAGTACTCTTATCTGATAGTACGAGAGCCCACGACCAAAACCATGTCTCATAGCAATACGGCCAAATCCCTATGAAATCGTTAGATTATATGATTTTGAACCCGACTGCGTGGGAGGCCATTTCTGCTGTGTCAACAAAAAAAGGCAGTCGGTATTATAGCAATACGTCTGATATCGATGATGTACATAGATTTTATAATTGTATTACGAAAAAGTTTGTTTTCAGACATTTTTCGCGCAGCATATAGCCTGAGCGCATTTTTGAAAATGTCAAAAAATTTAGCCGACCTGTATCATAGCAATACGGATAATTTTTTTTTAAACTTTTCGTATTGCTGCCAGGATTACCAAAAACCTGTTTTCAGACACTTTGAGTGTAGCATATACTCCCAAAAATGAAAAAAACGTTTCGGAGTCGCCCGGCAGACGTCTCAGCGTTTGTTACGCTCCTGCGGCGGGTACGGCTTTTCGTGTGTTAGGCTCCTGCCCCTCTCTTATTATTATACAGCTCACTCGGCAGCTGCTCCAAACGTTGGAACGACGCTCACTTAGATTTGGGCCGCGGTCAAAAATTGGGTTGGAAGTCATAATATAACATTTAGATGTGGTGACGTCGAAAATCTTGCAAGACAGAAGTTCTCCAGCATTACCACTGAGGAGTGGAAAAGAGTTTGCGAACACGTACATAAGTACGAATTAGATTTAATGAAAAAAGAGCATCTATTAGACACTGCCCAAGATTTAGTTATTAAAATGTACAGATCATTTAACGTTTCCATTTGATAAAAGTCTCGTTAATTGGTGGAATCGATTTAACTTAATTACGTGTGACTTTAGCACACTTCCGGTTTACTCGGGATTTTTTTTTTCGAACTTCCACACGAGGATCGATAATCTCTTCCTTAACTGATCATGAATATTATCGATAAAAGAACGAGAAATAAATTAGTATATTTGATAGAAAATTTCTCCTTTGTGGTAATTTTTTTCAAGAGTCTGTTCAAAGCTGAGATCACTCGGTGGCTTCTGTCGTTATGAATATTGAAAAAAAAAATAGGGAGTCGTATTGAAATTAAAATGAACGAATTATTTTCGTAATTGCAATTTTTATCACAGATACTTCCGGATTAGAAATGTTTGAGCTTGGATCTTGTGTGCAAGTATTTTTTTTAGAATGAAGAAGGGAAATACATTTTGAAATAATTCAATGGCAACTAGAACCATCATTCATCATTCAGGGTCGCAACTTATTCATTGGTTTGTAACAGAGAATTCAAGATGCCTCAATACGATTTTGAAATGATATCTGAATATCGAAAAGTTGTCTGATAGAGAAGGTGCTACACTTAATTCGTCTGATATAATTTTTTTGCACATGTGGACAACTTATTTTATCATGTCCAACAATTTTCAGACATATTGCTATGATACCGATCGGTAAAATTTGTTAACATTTTGAAAAATGCGCTCAGGCTATATGCTACGCGCAAAATGTCTGAAAATTGTTTTGTTCGCATCAAATAACCAAAATTTACTAATCAAAAAGATTTTCAGACGTATTGCTATGAGACATTTTTTTTGTCTCATTTCTAATTTTTGTAAATGATTTTCCGGGTTTACGCTACACCATTAACGTCTGAAAAATATGTTTCCGGTATATCAGAACTATCATTCAACTACAGTCTGAAAATCAGACATATTGCTATGATGCAGTTCGGTAAAATTCTTTGACAATTTTGAAAATTCGGTCAGTTCAAACGCTACAAGGAAAATGTCTGATATAGGTATTTTTGAGTTCAGGATAATCGTATCTATCGATTTGATGCGGTTTTGGCCGTATTGCTGTGAGACAAAAATCTTGGTCGTGGGCTCTTGTACTATGACTCCTGCCAAGATTCAGTATGTCAGCTTCGAATGCCTCAGCCCTACAGTATTACTCCAGTGTTTGGTCGACTCTTCCCAGACCCAGTTCCTGACTTTGGTCCTTACCCAGGCTCTTGGCAGTTTAATGTTAAAATATACACAGATCCACAAAAAAATCAGACATGAAACTAGCATTACACACTTGCATGTGGGATATAATAAATATTAATTTTTACCTTATAATGGGTTTGAACGGTGCTGGAATCTTCTTTTCAGCTAACAAGTCCCAGTCTATGCATTTGAAGAAAGCATGTCGTTTCAGTTCCTTGGCGTCTTCTTCACCTCCTCCAAGCCTTTTTCTTGGATCCTTGACTAATAATTTACTAATAAAATCTGCTACGTCAGTTCCCAGAGCTGTAAATAAATAAAAAAAACACTGGATTAGTAAGGAATAAAAACATAAATAACGCTTCGGGTAAAGATAAAATAAAACAGAAGAATTAAATAATTGTTTCTGCAGATAGATTTGATTTTCAAAACTCCATCTTACCACTTCCAACATTATGTAATCATACCATTAACCTTCAGTAACAAAAATTTAACAGTTATTCAAACCTTTGGCAAGTATAAAAACACGCACAATGTGATACATAATTAATGTTACAACTATGGATTTGACATCAAGCTACGATTATGTATGAATTAAAAAGGGCCCAAGGTATGAGTTTATAAATTGAGTTGTTCTTCTGTTTCAAATTTTCTGTCAATGTTGTTTACATTATTTTTTTACTTTTTTCTATTATCTAGGAACATTCTACAGTCAAAATAAGATATATTAAAAAAAAGAAGGTTGTAATATTTTGTAAATTCTTTATTTACAATTAGGGAATTTTTGAAAACGACAACCAATCTAGTGTGAAATAAACTTAATTAGTTTTATTTTAAGTGGAAAGAAAATCCCCAATTTATGAAATAAACTAGAAAATCATGCCATAGAGAAGTTATAAAAAATAAAACGAAAATCGTTTTAAGGAAATCTCTTCTGTTACTTACATTCTGGAATAGGTGGTGTTGTTTTTAATATCCTTCTGGAAATCTCTTGTTGAGTATTTCTTTCTCCTTCGACAGTAAAGGGAGATGCTCCAGTAAGCAGTTCGTACGTTAAAACACCTACAGACCACCAATCTACCGCCTAAAAACAAAAAAAAAATGTAACCATGAATTCACAAATATAAATTCAATTTATTAATATAATAACAGTAATAAAAATATATATGTTTAGTTGGGATTATATACACACTGATTAAAAAAATCAATGATTATGTAAAACTTGTACTTTGTCCCTAGGTACCTTCTAAATAGTTTTATAATGTTGCATAATAAAATAATTTTTTTTTAGAAATATGGTTTCAATCATATCAACACATTTTCCCACATCATTTCTAATCGAAAAGAATAGAATAAGTATTAAAAATGAAAACTGTAATAGTCTATTAGTTTCCCGATATATTTCACTGAAGACAAGCTTTTTTAAAACATGACAGTATACTGAATGGTGTTTCACTGAATTAGTATTTAAAAAAAATGTCATTAAATGCTTAAACTTGTTTGGAAGTGTTTTATTTCAGTGGTCATTATTTGTTGTTTTTAATTTTGTATTTTAAAATACCATACGACAAATACGTTTGGTTCTATTTTCTTCTACAAAATTTTCAATGTGACTAATGCGAGTAACTATTAATAGTCTAATGTACTTAATGTTAATAACTTTTATGTAATATACATTAAATTTGTATATTCTTTATTGATCCAAATTTAATATTGCTTATAAAATAATGTTATATCATAAAAACTGGCAGTCATGAGATTGACCAACAGAAGCTACGCTTCTACTTTGCATGTGAAGATAGTAATGACAATGACCACTTTATTTTCAATTTTCGTTTTTTCGTCATCACATTATTTTTTTAAGGATGTTCTCGTGGGTATAGACCCAAATACAAATGTACTGAGAACATCTATTGGGGCAGAAGAGACAATTTATTAATTTAGGATTTAAAGGACTGCAATTTAGGACGAGTGGGGAAGTCGTGGGAAGGTAAGGAGTTCCACAATCTGGAGACCCTGAAGATGAAGGAACGATCGAATCGATCCGTTCTCGATGTCTAGCACTGAACAGTATAAGGGTTCATGGAGTTGGCAGTTCGCGTTGCTCTGGCTTGTCTGGCAAGTAGAGGCATTATAGAGCGGAGTTCTCCTGAGCAAAATCCGTTTAAGTATGTCGGTTATTAGTCGAATTGCTCTTCTCTATATTGCATCAAGAACTATGAGCTTTGACGGAGCCGCCGATCCCCATACATGCGACCAATATTCAAGATTAGGGCTTATTATGATTAAATAACAATTATCACGATTTTTTTTTTAAGTTTTCATGATCTAATTCAACTTTTTACGATTTTACAAAATTTGTCTGTTTATTTTAATAAATTTTTAAGAAATCTACTGATTTTTTAACGTCTTTTTCAAATTTGCGCAGATTTTTCGCACAATCAAGTTTTACAATAAATGGTGAAATTAATTTTTAACGTACAGCACAATCGCCAGAACGTCCCATAAGAAGCATAGCTTTAAAAAAGTTGAGTATCTCAGAATTTAGTTTAGCAATAAAGGGTAGGTACAACTATTAATGAATATAAAGCAACATGAATAAACAGATAAATTCTGATATAAAATATCAAGTTGTGGCATTTGACACTAGTTCTGTTAATATTGCTATTATCGTATCCTGTTCTAATTAGTTTCACTTTTTATTCTTAAGCGTTGGATTGAGAGTATGAAACATTTAAAAATTTTCTTAAAAGCTATTTTTATTACGTAAAAAAGTATGGCCAAAAACAGGATAAAAGCCTACAATAAAATTAGATTTTTCTTATGAAAATAGAGCTACTGTAGATATTTACTTTTAAAAAGTAATACTTTAACCTAAAGTTAAACAATAATAAACATTAAATGAAAAATACGATGCTTATATAAAGTTGTAAGATTTTTAACTTATCATAACCAATTCTACATTAAACCATAATAATATAAAGTGCATATGTACCGAACTATGAATTGTAAATAAGTAAACATTCTTGATTGGAGGTTAAGCCAATTCATAATTAACAAAGCTATTTTTAACTTTGCTAATATAAATCACAAGTTTTATTTGAACAAGCCAACAGCATGACCGTTATCGTTGCCTTTTTTAAACACGGTGTTATCAATTATCAGCTTCCTTAAATTAAACATAAAAATCCTGACCTATGACATTTTAAATGTCATTCGCATTAACATTTCTGAAATACAGAACTCTACGAAATTATCTACTACATAGTAATAGTATATTACTTTACAAGTGGAGTAAATTGCATATTACAGCGAGTGTGTTTGGCCCATGAGCGAGCTTGCAAGCGAATGGGCTAAAGAAACGAGCTAATGTAATTTGTTCCTCGAGTAAAGTACTATGCTTTACCCACGACTTACCAAATGGTTTTGTATAAAACTAAGAATAACAAACATAAAATTAAAATTTTGGCATAAGTTATCAAAAATATTCGATTTCGCAGACAGTTCTGTCTGAGATATGTCAAATGTTAGTTTAATTTAATGTATACAGTAGGCAACCAACATAATAATACAGGTTTCTATCTACTTACTCCACTAGTGCAGTAAATAAAACTATAACACAACTCCTCAATAATTTGACACTTACTGACAGAGATATAGGTTAAAAAATAGGCAATTTATTTATCAGTCGTGGGTAAACTCCTATGTAATTATACAAAAAGAACTTAATTTCAAATATTTTTGTAATAAATCAGTGAAAGCTTATTTCTGTATAAACATTCCTAATCCTGCTCCATTATTTATTTTCTAGATGAAACGGTAAAAAAACAGACACAGTTGTCTGACTTAGAAAATAACTTTCTTTAGTTGTGCTTAACTGAAAACGCTTGGTTAATTTACATGATAAACTTAAATCGAGGAACATCCGTGTTGTAAAAAGACTATCCGCTTTGACTTATTCCGTTAGAGGTTATACAGTTACCGAGAATATACCACACGTTCAGAAATAATAATGTACGTATCGAAATAATATTATGCAATCAAAAACATGTGGATATATGTATAAATGTAGAATATACCAACCAGAAAGTGGGTCAATTACCTTTTGCAAAGTCTAACACGTGGTTCTTATTTTTGCATGGTTAGAAATTTGTGTTTAAAAAAATTATTTTTATTAAAAAAACAACACATCGTCATTTTTTACTTTATATAGTCTCCTAACGGAACTCTAAGACTCTGCTTTTTAATTATTTTATAAGTAAGTTATTGTAAAATATTTCAGTCACAATCTAACAAAAGGTTTTGAAGTAACCTTGTCCTGTATTTTTAAACCCACTAAAATTGTCAAATAGATTACACGGTCCAAACTACGATTTGTAACTGTATCATAATTGTTTGCACCACAATTATAATTAACACCTCTTATTCTGTAATATGAGCATTGTAGTATATTAAGTTCTAAATTATATCAGCTTTGCTAGCGGACTAGAAACCTTGTCGAATAAAAATAACTCGAAGAATCACAAAATGAAAATAAGTGCTTACATGCAACCTGTATCTTATAGTCTTCAAATAATACTCTAGAGCAATTAATTTTAAATGTTAAATGAAATAATAAGATACTAATAAAATCCATTACAAAAATTATTTTATAAATCTAATGAATAAGGATAGTGTAACAAAGTAAGAATGGAAAACTAGAAATACCAAAAATATATCAATAATGGACGCCGTGGAGACAAAAAAAGAAAAGGGACTAAACAATGACTAAATGTAAAAACACATCTAGCATACACATGGGAAGCACGCATTTGGAGGAGCTAAGGTCTAAATATTATTAAAAAAAAAGAAGAAGAAATAGTCTTCTCATTTTTATACACTAAAATAGTATATTGTGTGGCAAGGGGTGACGATTTCTGACTAGGGCGAGAGATGACTGCCCGATCGAAGCGAAGGCTGTCATCGCCCGGTCAGAAATCGTCTTTGTTTCATCCCATGCCACACACTATATTTTCCATATCACATGCATTGAAACAGTAAGTTTTGCTCTCTTTAGCCAGTCGAAGTAAGACTATTTCAGACCAATGCAATTGTCAGTCAGAAACATTCTGACAGACTTGAAATCATGACATTTGATTCTGACTGACAGTTGCATTGGTCTGAAATTGTCTTGTTTCGACTGGCAAAACAGGGATCAAAATTATATGAAAACTCGTGTTTTTTCTAGTCCATTTCATATCCACTTTTCAAGATTTTAGATACATTGCGAGTATTTCATAAAAAACCTTTTACTATGATAAAACTTCAGCGTTACATAATAGTAGTTTACGTAACAAGTCCCGAAAGTGGTCTTTTACTGGACGAGTGGGCAAATTGCATGGCGAGCCACAGGCGAGCCCTACAAGCCTGCGAGTCCAGTAAAAGCCCTTTTGGGACGTATTACGTACAATATTTTTTTTAAAACGGGCATTGATGTACCATAAACTTCATATTATTAAGTTTACAT
Source organism: Altica lythri (assembly GCA_964028335.1). NCBI lineage: Eukaryota > Metazoa > Arthropoda > Insecta > Coleoptera > Chrysomelidae > Altica > Altica lythri. The sequence goes on from OZ034801.1 coordinate 42,729,571, forward strand.
TTTTATAACAAGAACTCTTTATTAACTAATTTTAACTTTTTTTTTCTAACAAACCTTGCTTGGCCGGAAAGTAAATAAAAATGAGTCCGGTAAAAGCTTTTACCGGACTCATTTTTTATTTTCTGGCCTTGTCCGACAAAATGAGATTTTCTGACCTAAAAATAAACCGGAAAGTACTAATTTCTGGCCGGTTTTAAAAAAAATATAATGTATATAATTTTATTTAAAGCTAGGAGTGTTTTAAAAAATTCCTCTTAAAAATAAAGTACAACTTTTACATTACAATTAAGTAAATACACAATTAATATTTCAGTAGTAAAATAATTTCTTGTATCTCTTTGTATTTATCTGGAATGAAATTCTATCAGAAATTTTTAACCGTATCTCTGTATACATATTAATTAATAATATATCAGACAATGATGAGATAAAAATCACGACAATAGAAAACAGTACAAAGTGCAAATGTAAGTAAATGAAGTATTATACCAATAACATAATACTCTACTTTCACTGCTTTAACTCTGTTAGACAACAGCAACCAAGCGCTCAATTATGTTTTCTATATCATAGTCGATTGTTCGATTTCGCAATGCATGTTCACTCTCTTCTTGTTATGTTGTGAAGGTTGTCCTTGTCTTTGAGAATGAGGACACCGACTAACGGAACGAATTTTTGGTGAGTGTGTTTACAGTTATATCATTTTCCTTTGTAAAATATCATCAGTGCTTAAATTATTTTCACTTTCTCGATACACTTTACAAGTTCTAGATTTAAAGATCATACTAACCAGAAACAAAAAACAGTTTAATAAAATTTAATAAATTCTCGTTGTTAGTATTAATTCGTATGGTAGGTAGGGCAAAGAAATAATTTTTTAAGATATTAGACCAAAGAAATTAATAAAATTTTTATACCATTCAGATAATAAGAATATAATATACGGCCCTATAGTACAATAGTATATTGTGTGGCAAGGGTTGAAACAAGACGATTTCTGACTAGGGCGAGAGTTGACTGCCCGAGCAAAGCGAGGGCTGTCATCGCTCTGTCAGAAATCGTCTTTGTTTCATCCCGTGCCACACACTATATTTTTCATATCACATACATTGAAACAGCGAGTTTTGATCTCTGCTCTAAAGCCAGTCGAAGTAAGACTATTTCAGACAAATAGCGTAGTAATTTCTTAAACTATTTAAATCGTAGAAAAATAAGAACATTTTAATATATTTAATTTACCATTTTAACAGTTTAACATCAGTTTAGACAAAAATCGCAGTAATATCTTATACTATTTAAATCATAGAAAAATAAGAACATTTTAATATAGTTAATTTACCATTTTAACAGTTTAACAGTTTGTGTGAATTTAATTATAAACTTAATTGAAAAATTAATTGTATTGATATTGCAATTATGAAAATTATATACGGTTTGTTTTGATGTTACTGTCTCTGTCGTTGATGAATTAGATTCTTCAGTTTTTGTAGAGAAGCTTACAAAGTTGTCACTTTTAATTTTTTTTTCAAAAACCATGGGATCAAACGATGGACCAGGTGCAGATTCATCAATGCATTTAGTAATTTGATTTGATATTTTTCTTTTATTATTGGTCGAATCTTGAATATAGCCTTCAGCTACAGTCGTTGATTTCCAACCACCATGGCGTTTTATAGTGGTTATATCTGCTCCAGAATCAGCGAGTAAAGTGGCCGAAGTCCTCCGGAAGCTCTGGCCTGTATATTTTTCAAAATTAGGAAGATTCAAAAATGTTGCGATTTCTTTAGGACAAGCGGCGACTTTTTTTTGTCCTATAACCTGTTTTGTACATTTGCCCTTTTGGTAGTTTAGGAAAAAACGGCTGGACTCTGCATTTTTAGGCCTCAAACTCGCGTATTTTTTTATTATATCATAATATTCACCTTCAACTGTAAAAGTACGGCTTATATGGGTTTTCGTTCTTGGAATTGTTATTTTTAATAACTTTTTTTCAAAATCTTCGAAATCAGCCAAGGCCATGTCGCACAATTCGGCTCCTCGACATGCTCCAAGGACTCCAAGAATTGCCACGACTTAATTGTAAAATTTCTTAGTTTAGATATATCATAGTATTCAAATAAAATATAGGTTAATTTACGTAAAAAAAAATAAAAAATATTGACCTTAATAAGAAGATACTCTCGATCTGGGGCTTCTCGGAGAAATTTATTTATTTCGGTGGGAGAAAAAACTTTTGATTTTTTGCTTACAAATCCAACTTGTTTCTTCTTTAAAAAAGCTTGTAAACGACAATATTTACTGATATCTACATTGTGTTTCGAACCTATCGTTGTTTTCAACATTGAATAAATGGACCACATAGTTGTAGGTGCGTATTTTGATAATTCCTCCGCAAAATAACTCAACAACACATCCTCTGACCACGATGTAGCCTCTTCTGCTTCTTTCCATTTCACAAATTTATCGTAACAAGATAAATATTTTTCCTTAGATTGTGTTGGCAATAAATCAAGGGAAGCTGCTAGGGCTCTTTCGGTAAGATGTTTTGGGGTACTCATTTTATTTGTAATTTATACTATTTCATATCACATGCATTCGTAGCTAGTCGATGTAATACTATTTTAGTCAAATAGTGCACTAATATCTTGACAACGATTTGACAACTGTCAGCCGATTATGATTTCATTCGCTTTTGTTTATTACAAATGCGATTCTGATAGACTTGAAATAAATACATAAATAATAAATAAATGAATGTGCCGGGCAGAAATGACGTCTTTTCTCCCCTAGGGCAGAAAAAACTGTTAATTTCTGACTGACAGTTGCATTGGTCTGAAATTGTCTTGTTTCGACTGAAAAAACAGGGATCAAAACAAGCTGTTTCAATGTATGTCATATGAAAAATATTTTAGCAAAGCTTTAAACATTAGGATAGGCAGAGGTGTTGCGACAGAAAAATAAGTAATACCCGTATTACATCTACAATTTCAACGTGAAGTTTTTCACGAATAAATTCAAGGTCACTATTTCATACGGTTTCGTCCATATAAAATAGTGACCTTGAATTTATTCGTAAAGAAGTTTACGTTGAAATTGTAGATGTAATACCGATTTAAGTGAACTTCCTCTGCCCTGTCTATCTCCGATTGCTCCCAATAAGCCAACGCCTCCTGCCTCACCTTGTCCCTTTCATTCGCTTATTCTCCCTCATTCTAATAGACCTGATATCATTAATAATTAAAAGTTGTGCTTCCATCGGATTTAATGGAAATCCACGAGTTTTATTTTCTACATTCAGGAAGCTTTGATCACCTATTGATGTACAACGCAGATTGCGTTCCGTTCCGTTTCGGTTTATACTTTCGGTAGTGAAGTACAAACGAAACGGAACTAAATATTCTAACCATTAAGAATCGTTAATATTTTATTATTTATATTCCAATGAAAATTCAAGATTAAAACGTTAAAATTAACAAGAGTGACTAGATCACACACGTCCCCTTCTTGGGTGTAAAATATATAAAATCAATTAAATTCTAAAGATATCAATCAGAATAACTACTTTCTTAATAAAGTTGGAAAAAACCACAATCAAAGGTGGGTAGAGATTCTATGATCAAGTACTAAAATGAATAAATATGATAAAAGAATCAAAAACAGTACAACTAAACTATGTTAAAATTTAGAACTAAAAAATATAATCAAAACCAAATGACTAAAAATCGCATAGGTATACCTACCTATTATTATTAAAAATAATACTATCATAAATTTCATTGTACGCTACTGATAATCATACGTATTGTTTGATTTTTCAAGATTTCTTTTAAACTACTTTCTACTTCCTGTTCAGTATTATTCGCTGTTCCTGAATTAACAATTAATTGATAAAAAATAAATGAAAAGCAGTTAAATATAAAGCAATAAAACTTGCTAATTAATTGTAGTTACGTTAGCGCAAGAAAATTGGTCAATCAGTTTAGTAAGTTAACAACAAATTTATTAATATTTATTATTAGTTATGCCAAGAACCAAGAACAAGGTTTATCACTTATGTATAGGTACTATTTTGTCCCAGATTGGATACCAAGAAATTGTATTTTAAATAAATTAATATATCATAAGCGGAATTGTTGATACTAACAATTCAGGTAATATTTATTTATAGTGATTACAAAATTTGTTAAGAAGAAATTAGTGAAGCATATTACAGTCTTGGTAGTACATTTATTAAGATTTTTCCTAGAGTGCAGAATTGTGTTATAAAATTTTACTCCGTTTACTTTTGTTAGAACAAAATAAATATCGCTTAAGCAAACTTTAGTCGTTTAATTTCAGCTACTACAAGGATGCTAAACTTTTGTACATTTATATACAATCTAAACTGAAGTTTTTTTATTAACTAGTATGGTAGCTATTTTAATTTATTCTAAGAGATCAAGATAAAGTATAGCTCAATGCAAATTCTAATAGATAGAAAAACGCAACAAATTATGCTGTATACTAAAGATAAACACATTAAGAAAAAGTTATTATGACAATAGTTTAGCTATAATCTCGTCATCAAGCCAAATTTGGATTTAGGTATAACTACAGTTTGTAAAGGAAAATTGAAAACAAAAGCATTTTAGGCGTGTATGTAATTTTACTAGAATATTTAGGAATTATAAAGCAAAAGAGAGATAATGAAACACTTATTTTCAATGTGCAGTATATTATTGGATTTAGAGCTATAACATGTCTCAACCAGAGCGCGAACCATTTTCCTGTATTAACAAGATTATGTTCTCTAACTATGTCATCCCTGTCTCCCTTTGAAGAGACACTTCGGAATTCCTATCCCTTATAATTTGCAATGAAGTATACTTTTATAATTGTTACCAAACACGTGTCTCAGTTCGAAACGCTTTCTGTTCCAGTTAGGTTTCTTTGAAATAAAGTTTATCGAACATTAAACAGTAATAGTTATTTATGATATGAGTGTTAAAAGTGAGGTTTTATTTTGTGAGTGAAAACGTTTGTGAAATGAGCGGAGCGAATTGAACAATTTCACGAACAAAATAAAATCACTTTTAACACAAATACCATACAATGTTTTTTGTACAACTTCCCTAGTTTGATAATGAAACGAGCGAATTTTCAATGACAATGAACCAAGCCGTGTTAAAAGTAAACTAAACCGTGTTAAAAGTAAACTTGTTTATATGGCAACGTGTTAAAAGTATTTTTAACACGCTGCTATGTAAACAATCGTTTTTAACATTGTTTGCTATCATTAAAAGTGTCACTTTTAATGACAGTTGTACAAAAACATAATTTCGGATTTGGTAAACTTAGCGGAAATTCGTAAGCAGTACCAATATTGATTAGAACTAACCAAAAAATATGAAGTACTTATAAATATCATTTACCCACGACTTATAAGTAAATTGCCTATTTTTTAACCTATATCCCTGTCAGTAAGTGTCAAATTATTGAGGAGTAGTGTTATAGTTTTATTTACTCCACTAGTGGAGTAAGTAGATAGAAACCTGTATACATTAAATTAAACTAACATTTGACATTTCTCAGACAGAACTGTTTGCGAAATCGAATATTTTTGACAACTTATGCCAAAATTTAAATTTTATGTTTGTTATTTTTAGTTTTATACAAAACCATTTGGTAAGTGGTGGGTAAAGCATAGTACTTCACTCGAGGAACAAATTGCAGATTTAGCTCGTTTCTTTAGCCCATTCGCTCGCAAGCTCGCTCATGGGCCAAACACACTCGCTGTAATATGCAATTTACTCCACTCGTAAAGTAATATACTATTGCTCACTATATTCTTGACAGTTGTGGGTTATCCCAAAAATACTGTATTTAACTGAGAAGTCTGAATATGAATCAAATGTAATATCTACATTTTAGTAGCAACTAAATTATTTCTTTCACTTTGCAATCATTAAAGTTAAACTGGGGCATCATTAATCTTCATTTACTATTTAAAATAGAATAAACTTACAAAGGTTATAAGACAAGACAAAACTTTTGAACCGATAATGTGAAGAACGTACTTAGTATTTAAAAGAAACATTGACTATAACGACTGCGGTCACTTCTGACCGTATAATTAAAAGTTGGGGATATCAGATTTGAATAAAAAAATTAGTTCTGCGTTGATCGAATGAGATGAGGCCTGGAGTGTAAGAAATTTGCGTCACTTTCTATTTGTCCAAATGCAACGAAACAAGATTTCTAGGTATAACGAGCAAGGGGCAAATTTTCATGACACAGTTATTCTAATTATTGGGCTAAATATTTTGAGAATAATGTAAATCAATATAAAATTTACCACCTGGATACAAACCCTCTTTTCCTTAGAAAGGTGTATCTATCAAAAGACCAATGTTACGGGGTAGTTTATTGAAATGGATAATAGATAGAGAAATGGGTATACATGTTATACGAAAATTTGTCAAGGAAAAGAAGGGTTAATCGTGACGAAATTAGTAGCTAGAAGATGTTTTAAACCATTTATGAAAGATTGTAAGAGTTCGCTTGAAAAAGGTTAACAAACACTCCATATATCATTGAGGAACAGTTGCTTGTTTGTATATCTTATGGGTAAATCAGACAGATTTTCTACATAAATTTGAATGGTATCACGTAGCCAAATAAATTAGATCCCCAATAGCAAACTACTAGGCAATATCATTTAATGAATGAATAAAATACACAATAAATTGCGAACGGTAATCGAGATGGCTATGTGATGGCGACCTCCTAACCTACTTTGCTTCGGCTTGCTATATGAATCACAAGAAAAAAATAGGAGTGTTGATTAAACACTGTTTTTATTTTAATTGTTTGTTAACAGGTATGTGTACATAACATATGTTTTCTATTTTACTATATATTAACCATATTCGTTTCGAAAAATGCGATTGTGTCATTTTTAATTAATCATTCAGATTTTGTTTAAACAATGCCCGAAAAGACGAATCTCCATCATCCTACTTCATTCAGTAAATATAATTTTACTATGAGTAGACTGACATCCAACCTCCGAAATTTTAATTTTCAATTGTAAGATACAAACCACAGAAAGCGGAAGAGGGATAGGGAGATGTGCATTTGTTTTTCGGCACGACAGCAATTTGAATTCGAATGATATATATATATACAGTAAAAGGAGATGTGGAGATATGAGAACACGCATCTGTAATAATACAATCTGTCTGGTTAAGGAACTATTTTTTATAATTAGTGATTTTTGTTCGTCGTCAAATATAAGAGAAATATATAAAATTTTACTAAGCCTTTATGAGCCCAAACAGAGACACAAATGAACATTTTATAATAACAAATAATAATAATAATAATAATAATAATAAAGGATGAACTTACAAATCTTACGCTTTTGTTTTTACCTTTTTACAGCTGTAAATATTTTAAATTGTATGATATCCGATACACTAATTATCTGTCGAAATGTAGACAATAATGGACATTTTCTATAGGTAGCTATTTTTTTGCTGGAATCCCTTCAGAATGTATCCAATATCGATAATCACATGCGCCAATCGCAAGGCCTGTGTTAAATTTTTTCTCTAGGAGCAATATTCTCCGAATTATATACGAAAATAGGAGCAAAAAAATGAAAAATTTTCAATTATTTTCAGATTTTGTGAAAAAAAAATTAGCAAAGAGTTTGCGACAGACACATATCGTGATTATCTATATTGGGCACATTCTGAACGGATTCTAGCAAAAAAGTAGCTTCCTTTGGAAAATGTCCAATCCAAAACAGATCCCAACTAGACTAAATCGTTTCAAATTTTAATTACAAAAATATAAGACAAATAATTGGAAGTAGTACTATCGTCCGCCGTTAACAATGAAATTGTGCTTGTGCTCTACGAGCTTGTACAATCTTGATGGAATTAGTAATTTAACTGTCAAAAATCAAACATATACATTTGTTTTCCATCTACTACTTTCGCAAGTATATTTGTGTATGTGGTGTCAATTAAAAAAAAATTAGAACAAAGACAAGAATTCTACAGGATTTTTAAAATTTGCAGTGTGTCTGTGTAAGTTTTGAGTTGCTTAGTCCATAATATATATTTAAGAGTTTCTAAAGTTCTTATATTCCGATATTAATTCAGCGTATTCAAACTGTTTAAAGAATGAATCCAAACAACTACACCTATTTATAGAAAAGATCAGCTGAATTGTCAATCGTATTCCTTATAAAATGGATTTTGATGAATATAAAGAAAACAAAATAATAATCTTCTAAATAAAAAACATACAGTATGTGAGGATAATCAATCGAACGATTTGAATTATTATGTATAATTTAAAGTGCCTTTTTTTTAGTTTTTAGTGTTACTATACTTTGCCAAATATAGTTTTTTTTGTGTTATTAATTGACAACTAGTCAAAAAACAGCAAATTTGGACAAATATACAAAACAAAAACGATACTCCTGTTCTGAGTCACTTCAACTTACAAATAAGACCATATCTGTCATAACAAGGTAGTTTAACTAATGTTAATGTGAAAAGACAACCACGCCTTCTAACCGCAACAAAGGAAGCGACTTTCGAATCTAGGTTGCCAGATGCATTTCCAAATATTCCTAAGTTTATATATTTTGAAAATTTTATCTCTACTTTACTATTTAATTGTTCGTCAATGACTCTTAGAAAGATAATATAAAAATATTCTTACAAAATATATACCTAAATTAATTAACTAGGTTCTTCATATTTAAACAATTTTCACTTCTAATGATATCAATTTTGTATATATTACTTATACTTAAAGAAATTTGTAAATACCGGCAACATTGTGTATTTACTGCCCGATTTTCAAGTCGGTTCGTAGCCCTTTGATATTAACGTAAACAAATGCCGACGGCGCGCTGTAGATCAAACGAAACTTCAAAGAGGAAAATTGCAAAATGCGACAACAGTCAAATACCGCCAATAGTCTTCTTCCCCATTACAGTACACAGTAGCGTGATTGATTTTTTATATTAGATATATATTGCGGTGGCTTGATAGTACTTAATATAGTAAGAATTTCTCGTTTAAATATATAAGATAACTAGCTGACCCGGCGGACTTTGTACCGCAAATCATTTACGTCATTCTTCCATTTTTCGTTTTTTAATTTATTTTGATTTTATTGTTTTCATCATATTTTCTCGTTAGTTATTTGTTTATTCTATTTTTTTTTCGTTATATTTTTTAGTTTATCGATAAAATATATTAGATGCATCACAATACTTTTAGTAAGAATTTCTCGTTTAATTATAAGTGATATTAACTGCGCCACCTTCCGGTGGCGTCACAAGACTTAAGTAAGGATTGCTCGTTTAAATATGTGTGATATTAACTGAGCCACCTTACGGTGGCGAGATATAAAGTAATCAAATAAGTAGTGGTTGCTCTCTTAATGCAAGCGCCATCTGGTGGTAACTTCCATTAATACGAATATCATATTCTTATTAACCATTAAAAATACAGCATCATACTGATTTTCTTGACAATCGGTTGAACAGGGCAGAAGTTGTTACTCTGCAGCGCAACTTGGTGGCGAGTGGCATTAATGAGCATATCATAGAAACCTTCGCAGTAAAAAAATACATATGCATACCAATTTTCATGACAATCGGTTGAACAGGGCAGAAGTTGCTAGTTTGCAGCGCCACCTGGTGGCGAGTGTCACCAATGGGCATAGCATATTCGTTTTCTACGTGAAAAAATACATATACATACCAATTTTCATGACAATCGGTTAAACGGGGCAGAAGTTGCTACTTTGCAGCGCCACCTGGTGTCGAGTGGCACCAATGGGCATAGCATATTCGTTTTCTACGTGAAAAAATACATACCAATTTTCATGACAATCGGTTGAACAAGGCAGAAGTTGCTAGTTTGCAGCGCCACCTGGTGGCAAGTGGCACCAATGGGCATAGAATATTTGTTTTCTCCGTGAAAAAATACATATACATACCAATTTTCATGCCAATCGGTTAAACGGGGCAGAAGTTGCTGCTTTGCAGCGCCACCTGGTGGTGAGTGGCATCAATGAGCATATCATATAAACCTTCTCCGTGGCAAAATACATATATATATACACCAATTTTCATAATAATCGGTCCAGTAGTTTTTGAGTTCATCGATTTCGTACATAAAAACACATCCTTTTTTATATATATAGATAACTGCGCCACCTTACGGTGGCGTTATATTATTTGATTTAGAAAGGTATTTTTTGGAAATTGAAAATTACTAAATTCTGGCCGGTTAAAAAAAAATATTGTACGTAATACGTCCTAAAAGTGCTTTTACTGGGCTCGCACTCGTCCAGTAAAAGACCACTTTCGGGACTTGTTACGTAAACTACTATTTCCGGGTGAATAGTTACAGTTTCACTCATTATTTATGATTCATCCAGTATATATAGATTCTCATACTGACCTTCATTTTCTGCTTGGTATTAAAACTTTTTTTAATTTTTCTATATTAAGGAAGATTAGTACTACTAATGTACTGATGGTGCAGAAAATTAGGATAGGTTTTTGTTGACATGAAATGATGGCGAAACGAATGGCATGGGAAAAAGGTTCCAGGTTAAAGGACGCAACGCAATCGAAGTGTAACAAGCAGCGAAATCCTAAATGTGACAGCAGTAGTTATGGTCTTATGGTCTTATTTAAGATGAAGAACTTAGAATAGGAATCCCAATTGGAGTTGAAATAATCATGTTAACTCTGTTTTTCGGTTAATTGTAATACCAGCAACGTAAAATTGTTCTGAATAAGATTCTGGGTACTCCAAAAAAATATATTATTAGATTTTAAAATACTGCGATCCTAAGTACTTAAAGCATCCTAAAACTTTATCTCTAAATATTATAAGTGCCAAAATAACTAATTGAATCAGTTACGTATTTTAAACTACGTATTTAATGTATCAAATAGAAATATATTTCTTAACTTTTAAATGTTGACCTTATTATTATTATTACACAGCAAATTCTTGAACAAGTTTTAAAATTAAAGTTACTTTCTTTCGTTCTCCCAGACTAGACCGATAACAGATCTGTTTTGCCAAATATCTTTCACTTTCCCCCAGTTGGCTAATCGTTTACGTTTTTGCAGACGCACTTATATGTGAAAACAAATAAGGCAAATCCGCTTCCACCTCTATTAGAACCAACAGATTCTAACCTAGATACATTCGGCTGGTTGATATGTAACCAGGTCAGACTCCCTCTATTAAGGGGGTCGGTCGCGTTACTCGCGTTGCGCTCGTCTATTCGATTTGTTGTGTCGTTACGTAACGACCTCGAAAGTTCGTACACACATACACACACCACATATTATATACTTTCATATACGGCGATTCCGTTGCAAATTAAAACATTCCGAAATAATTAGCGAAATTAATAATATACATAATTTGGGATATTTTGTCAGTTTCAAAATGAAGAAATAAAATAATTCAATTGCATCAATGCTAAAAGGATAAGGCTGATATATAAATTGATTATTTTAATTTTATTAGGTATTAACCCTGCATAAAAGAATCAAAGAGATTAACATTTTTGAGCTAATTCTCGATTTTGGAACTACAAAGTGTTGAAATCTGTTTTATTAGAGTCGACATATTTTGCAACGAATAGAAATCTAATAAGGGATATATTAACTATAAAACTAATTTCTTCAGTATTATAAAATTTACCCAAATAAAAACAAAATTCTCAAGAAGATTTTAATCTTATTCCAAAAAGGAGATATAATCAATAAAAATAATATTGTATACAAATAACAAAAAACATTGCACTTCTCTAAGCTCGTCTTGTGTTGATCGACAAAAAAAAAACATATTCAGAAAAAAATCGTTACGATTGCATAAAAGGTAATCCAGCCAAATATACGATTCACTCTTCCAGCTCAATGAAAACCAACATATAATTTGATAGGATAAAAATCGCATAGTGGTTTCATAGACCAAAAATTTGCACACGATATTCTGAGTAGGTATTATTGTTGTTTTGGAATACACCAGTATGGGCCCTTGGCGAAGGTTTCTGTGGTTCCCTTTGTCCTTGCCAAATGGAAGGGCTCCACGACGGAGGAGATACGCCACAGCGTCAATCTTCCAACCCCACATTGCACCACTCCAACACACACATACACTTACACCAAAAAGAAATGACTTTTTGGGCACGTTCAAACACCACGGAAGGACGAAACGGAAGTTAGAAGACCAACTCTCCAGGAATACAGAAGGAAAATTTGTGGGAGCGGAGCCGACGACAGACAGATACTAACTCCTTCCCAACATTCCATCCATCCCCTGAAAAGGACGTAAGTCCTACAACAGGGTCCTCTTACGTACCAAACTCCTAAAAATTTCCATATTTTTCTCCCTAACTACTCATTCTTGAACTTGAACACCAGTAGTTTAATGCGGCCATAGGCTATACTACAAAAATGACTTATTTCAATACTTATCCTTATTGAATTTTAATATTCTGCATATTTCACATACACTAATAAGTATTAGGTCTTATCCAATGAGTTCAATTCACTATTAAAAGACTAATTTGTGATTTGAGACATCTATAATTAGCTTTTGAACCTACTGTTAGCTTATCAAATTCCTCCAACAAGAATGAATATTAAAATAGCGTAAGTAAAACAAAAGAAAATCACTTGTCATACGTATTAACATTTAAATACTAAAAGAGCAATTTTTCAGTTGTACAAATTATCCCATGCATGTTATCGCGTTCATGAAGAGTACATTTATAGAGTTCTATTTGTGTATCTAGTTATGTAAACCGAGAACTTTGTTACGAATAAAACAACAATGCTGTAATATTCCGACCCACGTACTCCATATTTCAGATTATGTTTTCTAAATATGGGTAATGTGTAATTCATCCAAAGAAATAATGATTAATTAAATCTTCTGATCGTTATAAAGAATATTCAGCTCCTTAATAGCATAGGCTGGAATATAGCAATCAAATGATAACGTTTGAAAACTCAGGAAAATGTGAAATATCCGAATTTGTCAGTTAAATATCGATGCCGCTGAGGAACACTCAAAAAAGAGGTGTGATAATCACAGACACATACGAAATCAACAATGTCCACCTGATTGTTGTTTGTTCGTTTGGGTTGAATACAAATATAGAAGTTGGTATCATAAATAGGATCATGCAATATTCAATCAAATACATTCTGGCCATCACTTATAGAGGAAACCTGGTTTGCCAAACAGAACATAATATATGTATAAGCAATATTTATTAGTTATAATAATGCTTTTAAGTATATTTAAAATCAGGTAAATAGACTGTACTTGTACGGAGTTCTTGATGCAATACAGAGAAGAGCAGTTTGAGTAATAAACGACACCACTATCACCAAAAACCTAGCCCCATTTTCCCACCGAAGAGCAGTGGCTGATCTTTCCTTGTTTTACCGATACATAAACGGATTTTGTTCAGAAGAACTCCGCTCTATAATGCCTCCACTTGCCAGAGCAACGCGACGTGCCAACTCCATGCACCCCTATACTGTTCAATGCCCGACATCGAGAACGGATCGATTCGATCGTTCCTTCATCCCCAGGGTCTCCAGATTGTGGAACTCCTTACCTTCCCACGGCTTCCCCACTCGTCCTATGGTATGTATGTATGGTGTTAGGGGTGACAGATACACCTGCGACCTATAAGATCTATTGTGTCCCCCTTTTCTTGCTATATTTCTGATGATTCCTCAGACTTATAGCAGCTCTTCTAGTCCTATCTAGTTAAGGATATCGTTGGGTTTTAAATTAGGTAGTTCTTCCCTTTCTATTTCGTATGACCCTAGGTATTTGACCCTAGAATTACTTAATGCCATGCATTCTGAAAGTATATGTATTGAGGTTTCATCCTCTACCTCACAGAATCTGCAGTTTGCTTCATCTACTAATCCTAGTTTCTTCATATGTCCTCTTAATCGACAGTGACCGGTTAGTATTCCTGTTATAATTCGGAGGTTTTTCTTACTCAGGTTAAGACAGCTGTGAGATCTCTTCTGGTTATAGTTTCCCAGGAGCGTCTTCGATTGTCTTAGTCCTTCTAGATCATTCCAGTACTTGGATTTTTCGCTATCCATTTTCTTCTTTAGTTTTTCTAAGATTGTACTACTGCTGATCCCACAGGATGGTTCTGGTCCCAGGTAAGGGGTTTCAGCTCCTTTTTTTGCCAGCTTGTCTGCTGTTTCATTTCCTTCTATTCCTACGTGTCCTGGAACCCATAGGAGGGTAACAGTGTTATTCTGTCCTAGTTCATTTAATTTGCCTAGGCATTCCCAGACCATCTTTGAATTGATTGTATCTGAGTTCAGAGCTTTGATGGCTGCTTGACTATCTGACATGATTACAATCTTCTGTCTACGATAGTTCCTTTAAATGTTAAATTCTATACATCTTTCGATGGCACGAATTTCCGCTTGAAAGATGCTTGGGTATGTACCCAAGCTTTCTGAGTATTTGGTTCTAGGTCCAAACACCCCTGCTCCTGTTCCTTTATCTGTCTTGGAGCCGTCCGTGTACCATTTTATGGCGTTTTGGCTTAGCCCCAATATGGTGTTTTCGTCCCATTCAGATTTGCTTCTCAGTTTAGTGGTAAATTTCCTTACAAAGTTAAATTTCTTTGGCATGTCATCTTGGGGCATTTCCCAAGTTTGATCAAGTTGAAGTGATCGAGGTTTTTCCTTGATTATTCCTTCTTTGATCATTCTATATATTGTTTTCTTCCTAGCATTTTCTACTTGAATATGCAGTGGCACTCGTCCTAACTTGCAGGCCTTTAAATCCCAAATTAATAAATTGTCTCTTCTGCTCCAATAGATGTTCTCGGTACATTTGTATTTAGGTGTATACCTACGAGGACATCCTTAATAATAATAAAAAAAACTTTAAGAAGCAAATTCTGTACATGAGATAAGTACTCCATTGATAAATTTTTATAGCGACACCTTGTAAATGTAAATATCTATAAATGCAAATTCAAGTAACATAACCAACGAGCAAATATTTATATTGGCACAGGTAAAGGTCATAAGTAGAATAGTACTAAATCATAAAACAGCATGTATACTAAATATCAGATTCGAGAAAGAGAGGGAAACCTTTGATATTCGAAAACCCAGTTGCGCAACTGTTGCGAATCCAAATACGATTGATTATATTATAAGCGGTTATCTTACCTGGAAAAATATATTACAATAATAGGTGAAACAGTAATTGAAATTTGTAGCGATAAAATAAAGCTATAAAAATTATGCAATCTTAGTATATAAAAATTTAATAAGAAATTATGTTGATACTATTTACGGAAGTTTTTCAACTCAAAGGACTCATTTTTATTAAAAAATATTATTATTAAAAAAATATAATTCAAGTTATTATCATATATCCAACCCTTCCTTTATGTAATTAATTTTTTAAAATAAGTTTACACAATCAATAAAAGAACGCATCAAATCTACTTTTGACTTATTTTGAAAATTTTGATTGAGGATGCTAGTTTGTCGAACTTTCAAAATTTTACGGTACATTTACATGCTTGGCAAGTCTCGGCAAGCTTCCACAAACACAGCGTGTAACGAGGATGTTTGGCTTGGCTTGCGTGCGATGGGAAGAGCTTGTTGGCGATCCCAGCCAGTGTCGGTTTTCGTGCACAATTCAAAGAAAGCTTACGACGTATGGCGTATTTACACGTTGGCGAATGTTTAGTGCCACTCACGAGTTCGCGCCATAAACGCAAGCGCTGATACAACTACGACGTCTACGTCTGCCATGGTTGTCTGTCCGTAACAAACTAGCGCACTCACAAGCGTGTAAATACTGTAAATGGTAAACAAGCGTTTGTTTAAGCTTGTCGAGACTTGTCAAGCATGTAAACGTACCATTATAGATTTCTTTTTCAACACTCTAAAAGTTATGATATTAAAAACATACAATTAAGAATAATATTATATTATTTTACATTAATATCCATAGTTATTAGCAAATAATTTACTAGTTAAAAAATGTTTATTAAATAAATTATAGGTTTTTATTCAGTTATTACTAACAATTCTTGCATACAACAAGAAAAATTCTAAAAACCGCTACTTAATTGATATCTCCAATTTGCCAAGTCATCATTATAATTGCCATTAGAAACAATGAAGCAAAACTGTATAACGAAAGATTCAAGGTAACCGATATTAGAGACCAACGAAGCAAACATCAATTGCATTAACTCAACAAGATTAAAAACATTTCAGCTAAGCTTCCAAAACATATTTTTCACATCGTAAGTCACCGTGATAAGTAGCTGCCGTACTGAAAAGTAGGCCACAAAAGTGTGCCATCCGACAAGCAGCCATACTCTATTGAAATTGATCAGTTCAGCATTAGAACAATGTAACGTAATATTGTTGCAACAAACTATCAAAATGGTGAAACAATTGTAAACAAACAAAAAATATTTCAAATTAATACAGGGTATCCATTTATCATTTGTTTTTAACGGAAATTAATTTAAAAACTAAGTAATGCTCGGCAAATAATACTTTAGGAGTATATCAGCAAGTCAGGAATTAATTATAAACTGTTTTTCTTGCAAATAATCTCTTCCACTTTAGTGTACTCGTAATAAAACTATTTAAACAAGAACACAAAAATGTAAACCAAAAGATATATATTATTTATTTTAGAAATATGTAATTTATAAACACTATTTTTATAATGTCACCAGCTAGTAATACATTTGTAACCGTTATTAACAAACAAAAAAGACGCAATTTATCTTGTTCCCCTACCCGAAAATACGCACTTTCTGGCAGCTCTTCGACCCAGTAAGTCCAACTTTTATGGCTTGCTTAAATTACAGATTTTCTTGATCCCCTACCCGAAAATACGCTTTTTCTGGCAGCTCTTCGCTCCAGAAAGTCCAACTTTTACGGCTTGCTTGAATTACAGATTTTCTTAATCCCCTACCCAAAAATACGCTTTTTCTTGCAGCTTGTTGCTCCAGAAAGTCCAACTTTTATGGCTTACTTGAATTACAGCGCGCTCTGGCGGACTATGTTCGGATGGGGATCAAGAAAAATAGTATACAACCCATGGCCAAAAAGTTGGATGCTCTAACGCGTGGAATATACTATTTTTTAGTTCTAGGTTAATTGTACCGTTGTAACAATTTTAGTCTTAAACCTTTTTAGTTTGAAAGCACAGCAATTACATTTGTGGTAGAGAACTAAAACCAGTCATTTTGATGAAGTATCACTGTATGACGTTTGGTTTATACTTTTTTTAAATTTAAAAGTATAAGAAATTAGACAAACGTTAAATTAAATTCACGCCTTAGATCTCCGAAACATCAAGTACACCGTACATAGCCAAGAATAGTAAGATCACTTTCACTAAAACTGGTTCCATGTCGCCGAAGCTCTCGGTCCGCATTTGGTGGGAAATTTAAAAAAGTGTTTATTTAATAAAAAAAAGGGAAGTTTAAATTAAATTACAAAAAACTTAAATAATTATAAAAGAAATTTATAATGGTATATCGATAGAGTACTTCCTAAATCGGTAGATCGGTTGGCATCGCTGCTCACCAGTTCTCACAAAACTGCACAAAAAACGTCGGCAAACCCAAGCGAAATGTGATACAAAGAACTTCAAAGGAGGTAGACAAAGTGATCTTACTATTCTTGTCTTTATACGGTGTCAAGTACAATTGTCAAACCTATCAAGGTGGAAATAGCAACATAGAAATTATAAAACGATCAACGAAAAATACAACAAGTGCATCTCTGACTAAGGTAGCAGAAGACCAAAATATTCAAAGCATTGAAACAAGACAGTGACACTTGTCCCATGATGGATTATAACAATCATGTTTTATTACCTTGGTGGGTGTGGGTAGTACTTGAAAATGTTGGTTTAATTTCTTTTTTTATAACCGATGATTTCCTTTTTGCAGATTAAAGAAAACTAGATGGGCCATTAATTTTTATTTGTTTCTAATATTTTTAGAATTTTAGAATTAACTACAATAAAAATGCGAATCGGCGCACAACGAATATTAGGTGTATTTTTATTTATTGTTAAAGTATAGTGGTGTATTTTACAATTAAACATTTTAGTGTTTAATAGTTGGCTTACAATGTTTAAACGACAATTTAAACCGCTAATCATTTCCACTAGAAACAAGTAACTACTCGTCCAAGCAGATCGACCTAGCCGAGTAAACGGTAATTTTTTAAGAAATTACTGTCTGAAAAGGGGTCACAGTATTTTGAAAGAAGACCGAAAATAGGTACGTTTGAAATATTGTTTGATTACGCACTACAGAACAGACAAAGATTTCGATTATATTTTTCACGAAATTTGGGACAGTTAAGTGGGTCACTGTGTCGCTTTTTTATTAAATAATTTATGTATTGAAACAACGAATTGTTTAATGTTAAATAGGTTTTGAGTTCTCAATAAGTCTTAATTATGGATTTAGTCTATTTTCTCGGTGTAGTATGCGTGTCAAATAAATAAATAATACGTAAACTCAACATCTACTTTATCGCAACGTATCGGTATTTACAGTAAATAGTAAAATTAAATTTTGTTTATTTACGGAAAGTTCTTTTCAATTCTATTTCTACTATTTTTTTTTAAACATAAATTATTTATAAACGATTCGATTTTGTTTAATTAATTTTTATTGTACACAAAAGAAAAAACAAATATTGTGAATAGGTAATCAGCCACGGGGCATTACGGTAATTAAATGGTTATATAGCATTAAATATCCTATTTCCTAGAAGCCGCTATCTTTACCAGATCTCTCACACGTAGGCGCCTTATTCAATGATTAACCAGCTGGTTATAGTGTAGACACATTGTTTTTACCTATTACTTTCTTTATAAAAATCACGTAATACAAGCAAATTTATTTTTCCTCTTATCCTGATTGAAAATTCGACTTCCTCCTCTACAAACTTTCTCCGAAAATCTTTCTGTCCGTCGCATGTACATGCAGGACGAAAATAACTTGTTTTATTCGAGACGATAGTCCCAGTGGATAATATCATTCTCCGGAAGCGACTTTCGTCCTTTGTAATGTACGTAATGTACTATTATTTTGCCAAAAATCTTTTAATATAGTAATCAAACATTCAGGGACTGTAATTTTGTTATATGACATCGAAAGTAAATATTTATAATTAGTTAATTCGCTAATCAATATAAGCATCTGTTTTTGTGGTAAAATTTTTCCAACTTCAATTTAAAAAACCCGTGCACAACTACACTGTTGCTCTTTTTGGTTAAATCGCATTTTACAAAATTACAACAATAGTCAAAACCCTAAGTGTTTATGACATATATAGGTGGAAAATTTTTGAAATACGCAAAAAATAATACGAATAACAATTTCCAATTTTTCCATTCATTGTTCCCTTTTTAGAATAAATAGTAATATGATTAAACGAAAGAAGAAGAAGAAGAAGAGGAGAATGTTAAGTCCACGGCATAACACAACCAGAATGAGAAACTAATCGTTTAATAAGTAGGTGTGGTCTCTACCAATTTAGGTTTCATTGATAGCCGGCCATCTTTTGACCTCCTTTATGCAAAAACAAAACCGAAATGGTGATGAATTCTTAACGGTAAGAACAGAAATAACAAGAATGTTGCTAGATATTATAACATTCTATGTACCCAGTGTCAATAGTAGTATATATTTCGACTTTTACTTTTAAGATTATGTTAAAGAGATTAGCATTTTAATACATAATTGTATTTTTTGAAAACAGTCGTTAAGGTCAACTCATGTCACATGTGACACTTACTCACTTTCTCCTTAAGCACATATAGTATGACGTTAATGAGAGAGAGAGACTTTTGTCAAATCGACAATTGAAATATCAAACTCTAAGTCATTTTTTTAGTGCCCTGTCTTATATTTTTATTTGACAAAGTCTCTCTCTCAGTAACGTCATACTATATGTGCTTAAGGAGAAAGTGAGTAAGAGTCACATGTGACATGAGTTGAACTTAACGACTGTTCGGCGATTTGATGGCTATGCACCTAAGCACCTATAGCTTAGTTGTTAAAGCGTCAGCGCGTAGAGCTGAAGGTTGCAAGTTCGAGTCTCGCTGGGTGCGACATTTTTACAATTTATCTTTAATGTCATTTAATATATTCTTGTTTGTATACTTTCTAAAAACTTTCAAAATTTCAAAATTTTCAAAAAATCCAATGAGAGAAATTTCAAATTTTCGTTTACTAAACATAATTGTATAGTCAGAAAATAATGCATAGGAAAAATTAATCGATACTAAAAGACCACACCTGATCAAAAAAAGTTGGATTTTTTAAGCATGTTGAATTAAAACTTCTTTTTCAATTTTGAAGTGATAGCTGTTGTTTCTCGAAACTTTACAGAAATGTAAAAGAAATTTGAATAAACAGAGCAAATGGTATTGATTATCTGATTATTATCCGTATATAGTTAAAAAAAATTGAAAGAAAACTAATATAGCAAATTAACTAAGATAAAGAGGTACAATTTAACGAACTTATTCATAGAGTATAAACAAATGAAAACTAATAAGGAGCAATTTATTTTTGAAACCAACTATGCTTGAAGCAAATCGATTTACATTCGTTAATAATATACCTATAGGTATTTGACATTGTATCGATAACTATACAACATTTTGATTAATGATGCTTGATGAAAGAGGATTATATTTTTAAATCATGAATATTTCCAGGATTTCATAGATACTGTAAAAATCTATTATACGTGAATATTGATTTTAATTGTTGTGTCTAATTTAATGTTTAATTTATTTAATTATGTGATTAGACAGAGAAACATGTTAAATGCCATTAAAGATTCGAAACTTAAATAGTTTAAGCGCTTAACAAAAGTATTCTTTCAAATACATATATAACAATCGCGAAAGATCCGCTTAGGAATCTACAAGTGGAGGACAACCCCATGATGCAATTTAGATTTCTGGGCGTAGACATATCAAGTATCCACGATCCAGCCTAAAGATCTGAAGAGCTATATTAATAAAGGATCTACATTATTAGGATGCCTACGAGAAATAATTTGATCAAATCAGAATATGCATACAAATAACAAAACTAGAATCTATACAACTTGTATAAGACTGAATCATGACATACGGTATAGAAGCACGCGACGACACCAACAACAAGACGAAATACACACTAAAGGTGGTCGACATGAAAACACACTGAACAATAGCAAAAAAAGACATAGTTAAAAGGACAAATATTTTAAGATGGAGAAATCAGCGCAAGAAGCAGTGCTACAATCCTATACTTCAGATGGACAAGAACAGTGTCACGGGCTAATTTCGCGTTAGCGATAGATATCTTAATTTGTAAACAAAATTGTTTGCTTACCTTATGAATTCTCCGTTATTAAGGAGTAAATCGTGACAAGTTCCAGTTGATTTAGATCGATTATAGTTAATCATCAACTTATAAATAGATTCTGGCCATAACTAATGTGGTTTGTTAAATCCTTATGGTTTTCTCTTTTCTTGTTTTATTTCGGACGAAACGTAGATAGATCAAGAAACAGACAGTAGGTAGATTTGGAGATCTAAAACCGTTCAGACGGTGAGCCTTGGTAGAATTTCCGCAATTAGCAACGAGGAGATTGATTTACCCGTCTACCAGCTAGGGTGTCACTAGTTTAATGAAAGAAACCCTATCTTAATAGGTGAGTTACGAAATTTTATTTTTATAAGATTAATAACGCCATATGGTCACAATCTTGGTTGTAATATCTTTATTTTGCATATGTATTTCTTTGTGTCTTATGTAGGTTATTAATGTGAAACTAGACTCCTTTTTGCTTATTTTTTTTTACTATTATTAATTAATTTTATGTTAAATTTTGATTTAATTCATTGTTATAATTTTGTTGTGACTAGCAAGTCAAATTTAGGTTTGTTGAGTACATTTAAATCATTAGTTTTGCTCATTAATTGTAAATTCAGAGAAGTCAACTTCTAAATGTTGTATTATTCATTTAAATTCATTTTTGTTCTTTCATTGTAGTACAAATTTACGTTAATGTGTTCAAATTGTATTAAAGTTATTAAATCAAACTATTTCAAGGAGTCATTAAAATCTGTTTAAGCTAATGTTAATACTAAATTACGATTTTAGGGTCCTAGATACAGGCATAAGTCCTAGATACAGGCATAAATTCTAGTTACGGGCTTAAGCCCTAGAGATAGGCAGAATTTTGATTGCTGACCCTATACTTAGTACGAGTATAAGTTATTGTGATTGGTGCAAGCCTAATGGTTCTAGAACAGGCTTGATTTTTGGTACCGGCCTAAGTATTGGAGAAGCCAGGGACTGCGGAAACTTATTTAGATTAACAGATAAGCTATATTAGATTAAGTCGTAACTAGTTAGTTAAGATTTATTTTTCTTGTTTATTTTTTTTTTGTATTG
Organism: Altica lythri; assembly: GCA_964028335.1. Lineage (NCBI taxonomy): Eukaryota > Metazoa > Arthropoda > Insecta > Coleoptera > Chrysomelidae > Altica > Altica lythri. Next base: position 42,752,134 of record OZ034801.1, read on the forward strand.
AGTGTGATCACACATATCGATAAATTTAACTTTTAAAATCATTCATTAATTCTTAGTTTTTATATAAATATCAATAGCGTTGTCAAGCACGAGGCTTGACAGTTGTGTAAATTCTCAATTTTTATTAAAGAAGGGTCTAGTTGATATTTTGTTTTATTTAGCTCACTTTATCGTTTTTTTTTATTGTGCAATTCAAATAGTACTGGTTAAAATTTTGAATTTATTTAATTAACTCCAGTGGGTGAAGTGGTGCCTGGAACATCAGGGGTTTTCGATTTTAACCGTACAAAATCGGTGGCGCACTCACTTTATTTTGGCACTTACCCTCTACGGCTGAGCAAGGCATAATTTGCCAGTAGAGAAACCACCACCGAACTCAGTTGGAGTTGAATTTCAATTAGTTAATTTATTTGTTTTTCTAAATTTGATTTTATTTTTTTTTAAATTCATTAAAACACGTGGCAACAGAGTTCCAAGAAATGCCCTAGAAAGCAACCCGCCCAGTTCAAGATTACGGAAGTTGGCAATCTACTTCTCAGGAGAAGATCCAGATTCTGCTCAGAATTAAGAGAAACATAGATCTTCAAGAAATATAAAAAGAAGAAGAAAAAATGTTGATATCTGTAATAAAAAAATCAACAAGTTGAAGTATCATCAAATTCATACATTTTAAAAGAAATTGAACATCATCAACTAACAATAAAAAACTAAATAAAATGCTCTCAAAGCTTTTAATTACCTACTACAAAAAATATTGAAAAAATAGGAAACCTAACTATTCGTACTAACACGAAATAGTACATTACGTAACGAGTGCGGAAAGCAGGTGATCCCATCACGAGTGCGTTTATCACGTGAGCCGAAGGCGAACGCGATAAAAAGCACGAGTGATGGGATTACCTGCGCACCGCACGAGTTGCGTATTCTATTTTTTATCACTCCGTGAGGAAAGCTCTTGAAGTTGTCTAAAATAAAAGTAAAGAAGATAATAAAAGTAGTATTAGGTCTGATCCGTCTGCACCGCTAAGACGCTGAAGGAGGGTTGGGAAAGGCGGATCACCCCCATTAAAACAAAAATTTTTATAGTTAAGAAATTATAACATTTTTCTTAAAAAAAAACACTTTTATTACAAAATTATGTGTAGCTTCGAATCTTTGTTAAATACGTTAAATGTAACATTTGAACAGTTGCTTAATTCTATAGACATATTTTTTTTTATTCAACCTAAGTATATTAGATAATAATTGAGAATCAACAAAATCTGTATTTAGTAATGAAACGTTTGATTGATTATATCGTGGTGCATTTACAACCGCGTTATCAGATGCAAAACTATTAGCAAATTCACTTTCTATCTCATTTATTTTTGATTGGGAAACACTTATCAACTCTGTTTCGGTCATTTATTGCTTTCCGCACGGTCCTGCTTGCTCGAAAGCAGTGCTTTCCGCACGGAGTGATGAAAAGTTTTATATTTCGTAACGTTGAAGGAAGCATTGCTTTCCGCACGGTGCTGCATGGTCGAAAGCAGTGCTTTCCGCACGGAGTGATAAAAATATTTTTGTTGATTCAGAGCTGTTAGCTAACTAATTATATAAAGTAAACTTTTATAATCATGTAACCAGAATAGCTGCCAAATGGGCTCTGGGCCCACCATGGAAATAAAAGCGAAAGAGCAGACTAATTGCAGACTTTTTCTTTCATATCTCTATTGAGAACACTCCAGAAGAAAACAAGGAACAAGGGAATGACGAATGTTATATGTAACTTTGAATTATCAATGAAATTGGTCCATTATGTGTTTTTCTGTATGGAGTGGACCACCCAAAACAAACTTAAAGAATATTTTGGCTGAAAACCCACGGTAACTGCTCGTTTTAAATATTAATCGATATTCGTCAAATGATACAGACACAACAAGAACAAACTAAACTATTTACTGATTTACAGAAATGTTTTTTTTAGTTTTCTTTAATTTAATGTCTTGTTTGTTTAATTTTCAATTTCAAATACAATAAAAGTTATGTATCAAATAATTAAATTACTTTATTCATAGTAATTACGGACCAGTAGTACCTAAAATTAGAACATGGGTGGGAACAGAACTATTGTAAGTCTGTAATTAAACTGTTTGTGCTCCAAATATAATATATTCCTTTTTTTATATCCGCTTTGATGCTTGTTAAGTGGATTTTGTTTATGTCTTAAGATTATTTATTAATATCCATGTTATGAAAGTTCTGATTAAGTGAAATATTCTTTTTGCTCATTTTCTACAGAAACATATACACCGATAATCGCCAGACGAAATTAAAAATTCTAAGAATAATATTTCTCAAAATGTACCCGTTATTTTATTGTAGAGAAATGCCATTACAAAGACAAAGTGATATTTCCCAGAATGGAACATAACCGAGAATAAAGAATCTTGAAAATTTTCCAAGAAACATTTCCTTGACATAAGTAAAGCGAGAAGCTATTTTTATTCACGGAAATAGAAATAAATACAGACTAGCGGAACAAAAGGATTAAAACTACTGAAATGATTCTTAATACGTATAAAAACCAAAAATTTATAAAGCTTCACAACAGTTTGACAAATTTACGCAATTTTTTATGATAAAAATGATTACTTACGATATCATGGCCCTGTGTACCACCCTTGACTACTTCTGGTGCCATATATTCAATCGTTCCACAAAAAGAATAAGCTCTTTGATCAGCATCTTCTCGTGGGAGTTCCTTGCTCAAGCCAAAGTCCGTTAGGACTATATGACCTGATTCGTCGACCAAGATGTTCTCCAATTTAATATCTCTATAGATTATACCCAGCTGAAACAAAAAATAAACAGGAAATTAAAAAAATCCTGGTGGGTATAATAAAGATGTATTAATCTATCTCTTAAAATCATTTTGATGGTATCGTAACGGACCCGGTAGATTAAGCTCAATTTTTTCACGGTAAAATCTGTGGAAGTAAATGATAATGAAATTTAGCTCAGAGTCAACTGTAATATCTACATAGAATCTTTTAGGATGGTAGAAAACATCCTATCAACTTTTCAAATAGAAAATAAAATTGAAATATTTTTTAGCAACACGATCAAATTTAATCTGTAGTCAAAAAAGTTTAATCCAAACTTAGAACAAATAAAATTAAAAACGTGTGGTATTTGGTGAATTCCGATGAAAGGGAAGCGTTTAATGAATATCTGATATATTCCAGATTCCAGAATAGACACAAAGCGTTTGTTTACGCGAAAGTGGGAGCAACGAGAGGTAGAAGGCCCAGTGAACTAATTTTTATAACGATTTCTCTGTCGCTACACCTCTTCCGAACTTAACATTAAAAGCTTCGTTTGGAAAATAAGGTTATATAGTATTACTACAAGTTATAAATAAGAGTATTTAAATACAAACTAGTAATAAATCTTGTTTGAACATACTTAAGCATTTATGTGGATAGTTTCATGAATATGCAGAAATCAAATGTCGTTCTGATTTTCTTGTTAAATTAGTAACACCTACTGCATGATTATCTGGTTCCGGAACAATTAAACATCCAGTTGCCAATAATACAGTGCACGAGATGTAAACAAAGTCCGAGGTCACTATACCTAGTTATTTATAGATCTGTGGGAGTCTTAAGTAAATACTAAGTTAATATCAACTTCTTATTTTAAATTCGGTTCACACAGGTAAGTAAGTACTATGAACAAATTGAGGTCGAAATATATAAATAAAATCCATTTATCTATTAAAGACTCCCACATTACCGGAAATAATTGGTTTATTAAATGATTGGAGTTTTATTCATTACTAATGCAAATTTTAAAATACTCACTAAAGATAATCATAATTGAAGGATTTATAGATCAAAAGTGATTGTTAATATATTTTTTTAAACCGGCCAGAAATTGGTACTTTCCGGTTTATTTTTAGGTCAGAAAATCTCATTTTGTCGAACAAGGCCAGAAAATAAAAATGAGTCCGGTAATAGTATTATACGTTACAAGGTCGGTAGGTGACTTATTACAGTACGAGTTAGTTTACGGACGAGGCGACGTAGGAGCCGAGTTTGGAAATGAAAACGAGGACTGTAATAACACCTAACGACCATGTATCGTATTATATTTTATTTCATCCTGTTTTTATAAATTAATAAATTCATAAAAATGTTAACAGTAGTTCGTAACTTGACTAAAAATAGTTCGTAACTTGATTAGTTACGTCAAATTACCTTGAAAGCCATCTGTCACTGTCAAATAATTTTTTTATTATTAAGGTTTAATTGTTAATATAAAATTGAATAACACTGACTTTCTTTTAAATATGGATGTAAAAGTAAGTAATTAATTATTTTATTTTTATTTTATAGTCATTATAGTATTTTTAAATGTCAAAAATTAAAAGTAATTTTCTTCCCTTAAGCATTCAGAGCAGCGTTGCTAGGCAACACATTACAGTACCTGATACCGTAATGTTTTACTTACCGGCGCCAAATTGATTATAGGGAAGTGTATTTACTGAACAGGATGAAATAAAAGCTTTTACCGGACTATCACAATAATTTTCTGGCCCGGTTCGACAAAATGAGATTTTCTAACCCAAAAATAAACTGGAAATTACTAAATTCTGACCGGTTTAAAAAAAATATTGTACGTAATACGTCCCATAAGTGGTTTTACTGGACTTGCAGGATTGCAGGACTCGCCCTGCAATTGCCTACTCTTCCAGTAAAAGGCCACTTTCGGGACTTGTTGTATTATTTTTGTCAAATTATAATGTGTAACTGGATACACCATTAACAATCATATTAAGCGATACTAAAAACAAAATACAATTTTCTCCTTCTGCATCCATAAATTTTCCGACATTTCCTGGATTGTTTTGACGAGATCTTAACTCTTCTTTTGAGTTAATCGCAGAAATATTCGATGTAAGTTTGATAAACATAAAGGCAACTCTAAAATTGTGACACATTCTGTTTCAAGATATTCTCTAGCAACTCTATGAGAAGAATATGCATTATCGTACAAGATAATAAAATTGCAGCTCTCCAAAACCTAACGATTTATCCTAGCACCAAATCAAGTTACCTCCGATTGGTTAAAATCGTAATAACTATAAAGTTTCGCTTTCCATTGTAATAATTTTCTAGAACATTACAGGTCTTCCTTGATGCCCGATCCAGACTCTCGCTAAAGCGCCTCCTAGAGGCTCTCGGTATGAGTCTTGACGAGTGGAGGCAGCCGGAGTACTAGTCATCCACACTCTCAATTTTTTCATTCATTGATGTCACATAAAAAGCTTTTGATCAGTTCGTATAGAAGCTTTTTTGCGCTTCAAATGTGGCCTTTAATGAATTTTTTTTAGTTTTTAACTCCGGTACTTACTGGTATATTTAATTTTTTGCTTAACCGAGCGTTAGCGAAGCGAAGCGAGGGAAGACGAGGGGATACGAGAGTACCATCCTCACTCGCGTACTCTCGTGTAGCCTCATGGAGAGTCTGGATCGGGCATGATATGCTGGGAGAGATCTTGCAGTTTGGAGTCATGCTCACCTTCATGTAGCTCTATAAACTCGAATTTGATGGTCATCTGTTCTTAATTCACCCAAAAAAGATCATTTTATCCAGATTTGGTGTTACTAAATTTAACTGGTCAATTTTATTTTAACTCTCCCTTACTGTACAAACCTCAGTGCGAAATATTTTTCTAATGATTTTAACTAAAACTTTCACACCTGTAGTTTCCAAGTTGCTACAGCTCTGGATGAAACATGCAAGGATTTCATCTAGTAAAAAAACCGACCGTCAGCGTCAGTTGTGACTCTTTGACGCCTTTCTCTGGGATTGTTTTTGAGATTTTCTCGTTGCATATATTTTCGATATATCACCTTAGTTAATGCCACTACATCTACTACGTCTCTACGCATTCGTTGTTCAATGATAGATAGTAATAATACTTTTCTTTTGCACATTTGTTTGTCCAATATAAGACATAACGCACAACAACCTTATATTAAATTTGGATTTTTTTTATTATATAAAGAAATACAGACGGCTTCCATGTTTGGTTGTGTGTATATGCTACATTATTTTATAATATATCTAATTATCGAACAGTTTCAATTAATATTCAGCTCTTTTTATGCTTGCACTATATCAACCCAAAGAAGTTAAAGCAAAACCAGCATTCTGATCAATATCATAATTGTGATGAAGCCTTTCTTTATAGCTTGATGCAATCTACTTAATTAGTTTCGTGGATAAACAGTATAAACACATCCAAGTTCCGGTGTAAACTAAATCTTTAAGTAAAATTGGGTTTTGGGAACGATTTTTAAACATTTGTGTTGAAAGTGTTTAGCAGTTTTATTGCTCAGTTCGTGGAGGTTTATATTAAGTGACTACCTAATTCACAACTTAGTTGAACAAAAATACGATACCTATTATTCTTAATGTAGTTATCTATACATATAATAAAACTGTAGAAATGTATATGTTTGTGCGCGCATCACATGAAAACTACTGATCCTATTCGAATGCGGTTTTCAAAGCCGTATTTGTTTTCTTTTAACTTAACATCTGGTGTATAAAACTTCCCTCACCCACCCCTTTAAAGGGTTAGGAAAGAAACCTCGCGAACGACGGGTACATCAAAATAGAACCCAAAAATGTGGTTAGATTTTTTTGTCTGTCAGTCTGTATGTTTGTACGCGCATCACATGAAAACTACTGATTCGATTCGAATGCGGTTTTCACAGATGTAGTTGTCTTCTTTTAACTTAACATCTGGTGTATAAAAATTTCTCTCCCATTCCTTAAATGGGGTGGGGTAAGAAATTTTTATACAACAATCACACGCCACGCGAACGACGTTGCGAGTACAACTAGTTAAAAGCTAATTTTAATTTAGTTCTGATATTTATGATGATCTGTTGTAAATGTAAAGATATTTAAATAAATAAAATACATTCGAGTATTTAACCCCATAATTATGCGAAATATTCAATTTCAATATTTGGATACAATATTCTCAGATTATCAGCTCAGGTACCTATATTTTTATATCTTTATATAAGATACCCTATATATTTGCAGCTTACAATATTAATTTCCAAACTCAGCATATCAGTGTTTATGCTATATAGAATCATTTTCTTGAATCTATTGTATTGACATTTAATTAACTTAATTTTACTATTTAGGATAATCATAATGCAGTCATTTATGTAGAATACGATAAATTTTACAGAGAATTTGTCTACTTTTCAATAAATTGTATATACATTAAAACACGTGTTATAACTAATGGGATCACGTTGTTTTTTACAACCCACGTGTTTGTTTATATAGGAATTCGCACGGGTTGCTAAATTATGTACTAAAAAAGGTAGATGTGTGTATAATATTCTCAATTTGGTCACATCGGTAAAAATAATATGCGGTATATGATAATGTATAATGTATTATTTACGCTAATAAAGTTTATCCACTTAACTCACCACACGGTGTATTCGTGGCCGAGTTATTAAGGCGGTGTGGCGTTAACTTACAGATTCTAATGTCACTGTGTGGATAAACATTTTTCCTGAATTATATTCTTCATAATTTTCTTTGAAAGAAAATTGATATTTAAAATTTCTTCCTTCTATCTCAATCATCCACAAATGACATTTTTTTGAGTCACAAATAAGATGTCCTCAATTGCTACTGGTCTCCAGAAGAAATTTACGCTCTTTTGGAATACTTAATGATTCATGGTCCAAGCGACTTGCAACAAAAACATGTCGCTCGGTAAAGAAAAAATCTTTATAGTTATTAGCAAGGTCCAAAAACTGCTTAGGCGCAAAGATATCGATATAAATAATAAATATATATCCATTGTTATGGTTCTTCTGTATCGGCTTCTGGATTTGGAATTCCAATCCTCCTTAATGACATAACAATTTCATAATCCTCTTCTTATCAATCTGCCTCCAAGTAACATCTTCATTTCTTTTGAACCAATCGAAATAAAACTCAATATCAGAGAATGTGATGCTATAATAAAATACATATAAAGTATCACCCAAGAGAGATGACAAACTGTATTTAGCGATAAATAACTTTATATTGACCATGGCTGAGGTATTTTTTATAACGCACACAGCTGCTCAAAACTTAAATCTTTCCGTCTTAAACATAAAATTAAATAAACTGAACTTTCAGTTTCAATAAATCAATCACTGATTAAACTTAAACATATTTTTGTCCCAAACTATAAGTTTATGATTTTTTTTTAATAAATTGAACTCGTTGCACGTAAGTACGCCAATAAAATAAAATATATGTTTTCATTCAATTTACAATTATACTGAAATATATATTATATTCAAATTATGAATTGAATTTTAAAAAAGTGAAAAAATCTTATGTGCCTACAAAGTTCCAACTTGGTATAAATTAAATTCGTTTCACTATATTTTTATGTCAGATCTTTCAATACTCCTGTATTTCAAGTCCAGAGAGCATTTATATTCATTCCATGGGGGTTGTTTTGTAGTTCACATTAAACAACCGTCTGATGGTGGTTTTATATAGGGGTGGCTGTACGCATGTTAACTGCTTGTATTCGCCTTATAAAAATAAAATGTCGTTCCATATTAAAATAAAAAAACAGATTTAATTAATAAATGATAATTTTGGTTAAATTAAAAAAACATCATTATTATCTGATTTTACTTCCTACAAAGTTAATTTATTGGTGAACTATTAAACCTTGGTTACGAAACGTTCATAAAAAAATGTAATTTTATTTCTGTATTTTAATGTAAAGCCACATGATCAAATTAAAAGAATACTGAATTGCGAAACAAAAAAAAAGTGATAACACCAGTTTAGTGATAGACCTTGATATTTAATCATTGCCACTAACTACAGTATATGTCGCGTGGAGTTAATAAAAAAACACATAAAACAGGAAATTTTAGCGTGCTCTATTGCAAGCCTTATTATCGGAAAAATATTTTTGCACAATTATATTTTTATTGGTGTTTTAAGTCTAATAGACTTAAGTTTTTTTTTATATTTTAAACTAATAGTACGTGGTATCGTCATCTGGTAGTCGGGTTTTAACGGACAGAAAAATTAAGTCCAACCATCAATTCCTACAAACAATACTGTAACCGTTTCTGATTTTTTGTAAACTCTAGATGCAAATAACAGCTTTTGTAATTCATCATTTCAAAAGGAGAATGACAGGATGTAGCAATATCGTGTACTCTTACAAGCATGTTGATTAAAGGTTTTGTTTAGAAGGTAGGTAGTAGGTACATTTAATGCTATAATTAAGAATTTTTAAGATGAATATTTTTATGTGCAAAGGTAAATGTTAGTAAAACATCAATATTTTGAAACATTTAGTATAGGTATAAGATGCTATCTTATAATTATCAATTGTGTTAAATTCAAAACTGACATTTCGTTAATAAGTTTTAAACAGCTACAATAATTGTCTTGTTCAAGTTTTGTAACCTACTTATTGCAAAAAAAACTATACTAAACTATTATAAAATATTAATTAACACGTACAAATATTAAGGCTTTAGAAAATATTTGGGAAATTTACTTCTTTATATACAACTTTAAACATAACCGTAGAAGATACTGAGCGCCACATTTAATAACAGTCAAAAAGTGTACAAAAGGCGTATAATATCCGATGTCTTCAAAATGAAAAAATCAATACCATAGTGATTCCTGTTGCGAAACCAAAAACTGCCTCAAATGGTTAGGGTAGGCCCATTTTTTTCCATCGGATTTTTTGCAGAGGTTTGTTATTGTCGACCAACTATGACTTTATCATTGTACTGTTCACACCAATCAGCAGATAAAAAATATGGGGAGAAACCAATATCATAAAAGGCAAAAGCGTTTTATTCAGCAAGTAGGTTATTTTTTACACTACTGCTTGGTTACTGTTGACAAAAACTCCCAAAAAGTATTGTTTCTTCAACAGCATCACCAGTCAGCAGACAAAAAATGGAAGGAGAAACCCGATACATGGTTTTGCAGATGATAGCAACCTGCACTGTAGCTAAGCGCACAACCGTCCCATACCTCTAGATATTCTGGAAGAGGACAAAAGATCCACAACGGCTTCACTCAATCAAGATTTAAGAATTGTAGACGAGTGGGGAAGAAAGAATCTTGTTAATTTCAACGCTTCCAAGACAAAGACATGTTGCCTATCCAACAAGAGGCAAACATGAAACTCATCCATTACAATCAACGATCAGACACTTGTAGCGGGCGACACCATTACGCTGGTTAGTGTAACGATCTCCCAGGACTAACTATGGAACGAACATATTGCATCCATAGCAACTGCAGCAGGAAAGAAATAAGGCTTTCTGTTTATAGCACGGAAATATTTTTCTCCATCCAACTTAGCTACTCTTTACAAAGCCCAAATACAACCTAATCTTGAATACTGCTCGCATGTATGGGGTTTGGCGGCTCCGTCAAGGCTAGGAGTTCTTGATGCAATACAGAGAAGAGCAGTTCGACTAATAAACGACACCAGTATCACCAAAAACCTAGCCCCATTATCCCGAAGAGCAGTGGCTGATCTTTCCTTGTTTTACACAAACGGATTTTGCTCAGAAGAACTCCGCTCTATAATGCCTCCACTTGTCAGACCAGCCAGAGCAACGCGACGTGCCAACTCCATGCACCCATATACTGTTCAATGCCCGACATCGAGAACGTATCGAGTTGATCGTTCCTTCATCCCCTGGGTCTCCAGATTGTGGAACTCCTTACCTTCCCACGTCTTCCCCACTTATCCCAACTTGCAGGCCTTTAAATGCCAAATTAATAATTTGTCTCCTCTGCTCCAATAGATGTTCTCGGTACATTTGTATCTAGGTCTATACCTACGAGGACATCCTTAATAATAAAAAAAACAGAAGGTAAAAGGTAAAAGCCTCTTGTTTAGCGAGTGGGTTATTTTTTATATTACTGCTTGCTTACTGTTGACAAAAAAGCGCAGAAAGTATTGCATCTTCGACTTTATTAAGAAGAAATACTAAAAAAGACTAGAAATTTCAGGAAGATAATCGTTGTAAAAAGTATACTTTAACGATGAGAACTCTCATGAAATCAACGTCAGTATCACATATTCTCAGCATCATGCAAAATTTTAATTATTTTACATCATCAGATATTAATAAAACAACAACCATAACAGATTAAAGATATTGATTTTCTTAAAAATAATTTTGGAAAGCGCTTCTTCGACTCGTATTATTATCGCACCATGGCAAATGGGGCAAAATAAAAAAAAAACACGGCTAGATTATTCTAAAAGTACAGTATTGCTTTTTTATTATTTAAAAATTCTGATCCAAACGCATCAATTTTGGTATAAAGCTATAAAGAATATGGATATTTAATTGCTGTTATACAATCATGTGAAAAACAAATCTTGTCACTGCAAGGTAGCTCTAATAATGTGTTTGAATACAATAATGGAACTAAAAATTGCTCTCAAGTTTGATCTTGTCAGTGGAGAGTATTTAAAAAAAGCGTCCGATTAAAATCACATATACAAAATAATTTACGTTCAACAGTGACTTCAGACATTCCTGCAATTGAACATGAAATATATTCAAATATAGAGTATTAAGATATCATTGATTATTTCCTTCGATTCAAATTAACCAATAGAATGTCATAATTTTTTGAAATTGGACCAATCAGAATACTAGAACAATATCAGCGACTATTTCTCTAGAGAAATAGTCACGTCAAATATTTGTCAGTTTAAGGAAATAATCTTCCTAAATATAACACGACCTTGATTAATAGTCTGCTATTTTTGTTGTTGCTAAATTTCTCGAAAATTTTACAATTTGTTTCGACATAATTTGACATTAATAATCAAATATTAAAGCCCTCGAGCTAAAGCTTTTGGGCTGTAATCAGATTATTAATGTCAAATTATGTCTCAACAAATTGATACTAAAATATTCTCGAAATCTAGATACCACAAAAATAGCCGACTATAATCAAGGTTTTGTTAAATTACCCTTGAATATTTTGCAAATTAGATACCCTATAAATGTAAGACCCCTTCATTTTGTTATGATATGGTTTGTAAGCTATTAAAATTTTCATTTTATTTATGTAGGTACTGATGGTATTTGGTTATTTCCATACAATAAATTTGATTTCTAATTAAATGTTTTTTTTTAAAGGGCTTCATACTAATATTTTGACACGAGCCGGCCCCGAACATAGGAACAAAGAAATTCAGGTTGTTTTCTTGTGTATAAGCTCAATATTATATAATTCTTAATACATATCTTTACTTTATTAACTGTAAAAAAATGGGTTTTCCGCATAAAGCCGTTATCCTCAGAACAGTTACAGAAATAATTGGGACAATATGTATAATAACAATTAACAGGAAAAACGATTTTCTAATGAAAAAATCAATAATCCTAGAGCAGTGTTAAGTTAAATATTTACATATGTATAAAAATACTGTTTATACTTGTTATAGATGAATATTTTTACAACGTACACCTTTTATAATTACCGCTTTAATGTAAAAAATATTTTAGCTCGCATGGGTAATAAAACATTAAAACGAAATTCTTCTGTGATACTTAAGTAATAAAACAATACATCATCTAATCTTCGCATTGAACTTGCTCCACAAAAATATTTTGTAGCCTACGCAATTTGTAGATCTACACAGCTAACGAAAAACCTTAATTAATTTTGTCCTTGTCACACGCGTCGCTCATACACGAGTGTGTGTATAGAAAGGCAAACCAGCGATTTTAAATAAATTATTTATTTACAAATTCAATTGATCGTTTTAAAACAAGTATCACTCTTTTACAATTTTAAGTACAGGAAGTTGTAGAATAATTTGTAATTATGTAATCGATTGACAAAGGAAATGTATGAATGAAACTGTTTTATGGGAAACTGCGTCCTGTTACAACTTACAACTCTACTATTGGTTTGATTAAAAAAAAATGAATGAAAAATATTGAAATGTTTAAAGAAAAAATATAAATAAATAATTCCAATGGTATTTGTTTAAAAATTAAGGTTGTAACTAGGTACGGTAAAAAAAATAAGTATGATTTGCATACCGACACTGCAAAACAACCTGCATGAATTATAAACTTGATATCAGTAGAATGTGTATTTATTCCTAGAAATATTTAGAAAAATATTTACAGAATAAATAAATCTGATAATACTCTAAATACTCTTTTGCGTTTTTTCGTGATTAGTAAATTTATACAAAAGATAGTGTCCGATCAAATTATTATCATGATAACAATAATAGTATTTTGTTTTACGAGTGAAAGAAGTAACATTTTATGAAACGAACTTTAAAAAGTGTTTTTGGCGAGTGAAGCACTATACTTTTTCTTCAACCCACTTTATGTCATAATAATATAAAAAAAAAGTGTGAGGTGTCAAGGGACACCCGGATGGAACGAAGTTCCTTTCGATTAATTAGTGAAGGAATTAGTAATTTGCAAACACAACAGAGTGTTTATACATACATAAGCATTTATTATTGTCTGTATAAAATCTGTACTTACCTAACAGTTCGTTTCTTTTAACAAAAGTGTCCATTTATACAATACCAAAACTTTAGATAAAACATCTTTTTAGAATTACTTTTAATAATTTAAAACAGGAATTAACAATTCAATACAAAATTTTAAAATTAAAATATTTGACAGTAACTGACAGTTAAGGTAATTTGACGAAGGTACCTAAATAGTCAAGTTACGAACTATTTTTAAAATGTTTATGAATTCATTAATTTATAAAAACAGGATCAAATAAAATGTAATACTATTATAGTTAATTATTATTTTTTCTACAGTATTTTCTTTTAATTTAAAATAGTGTCTTTTTAATTGTAATATATCTATCTATGAGAGAGAGGGAGAGAGAGTTAATTATTTTTTGGTCTGTGAGAGAGAGAAACATGCGTGTGTCGTGTCATAGTGTCGTGACAACTTTTGGTATGAATTTTTTTTTGGCTAGCTCCTAGCGTCAGTCGTAACTGTTCGTAACGCGCGAAAGGGAACTTCGTTCCAAAAAATTAATTTCGTTAAATATTACCACCTTTACCCAATAAACCGCCTTGTCGATTTCAGACGCTACAACAATGATACGTCGTTTGGAATCTACAGGCAACGAACACCGCAGTTTAGAGAAAGGATCCTCCATACCAACTGGAATGGAGGACTCCAAATAAGCTCGTGATATCCGAAAATCAAGATCCCCTTTTCCTACCTAATCTAATTAACCTGTAATGTTCTCTCCTGTGGAGCCCCATGTTTTAAGCACTATGGGAATATTGTGACCAGGTTCGGCAACAAGAGTACTTACATGCACCCGATGCGTGCAGGACTCTAGTTTGTTCAGCTGAAAATCAACACCACGCTGATCTTCAGGTAGGCTTGAATCCAGGTGTCCCAAGTTCCTTGAGTTACTGTCGTCACAGGGCAGTTCCCTCTATAAGAGATTTAAGTCCTGTGACTAGCTCCTCAAGGTGGTGATAGGATTTAGGGTTCATACTCGAATAGAATGTGAGTTGCCGTCTCATCGTCCGCGCACAATCGGCTTGAGGTGGGTTCCTGTATCAGAATCCCCATCCTTCGAAGGTGTAGTCTAAATGGTCCATATCCAGTGAGCAGACCCACCAGTAGTCTTATCTGACTCCTGCCAAGATTCAGTATGTTAGACGTCAGTTTTTTGGAGTAGCCTTTGAGCGTCAGCTTCGAGTGCCTCAGCCCTACGGTATTACTCCAGTGTTTGGTGGACTCTTCCCAGACCCAGTTCTTGACTTTGGTCCTTACCCAGGCTCTAGGCAGTCCCAATACAGGTTCTGCACCAATGAATCGTGTATCCGTTCCCTTCTTGGCCAGAAGGTCTTTCCTACCTAAGACTTCACGAAATAGTAGACAGGGACTTTTTGAAATTTTTGAAAGTTTTTTAGAAAGTATACAAACAAGAATATAGTAAATGACATTAAGGAGAAATTGAAATTTCCCTTGCCAAATGGGAGGCCTCACGACGGAGCAGATACACCACAGCGTCAATCTCCCAAACCCACATTGCACCACGTGAGTCACAATCCACACATTACTTACACTAACACCAAAGAAAAGAAAGAATTTTGTTTTAGGTCCGTTCAAGGACCTTTGGAACCAGAAGATACCGGAACAAAAGAGGAAGCAACACCAACTTGCTACAAGATGAAGTTTGTGAGAGCGGGGCTGGCGACTGATGCTAACACCATCCAAACCTTCCCATCCACTCCCTGAAATGGAAATAAGTCGTATAATAAGGACCTTATTATCTAATACACCCACCAACACCACATTCCTTTGAACTTCCTCTGTTATTTTATTCTTCTTCTTCAGTCCAGGCGATAGTCAAACGTTTTAACATTAAAGAAATATATTATTTATAGAGAGTGAACACTGAAATATTCGTAACAATTTTGACTAGAATATTCTCTTTTCAAGTCATTTTTTCTAAAGCACCCATAAATTTTACGATTGTGAAACAGTTAAAAATAGTCTACGCACAGTTAATAGTATCTTTATCGTATTTTAAACTATCGAGAAGACAGCGATAACAAAATAAAATAAATTGTAATATTGTAAATGTTTAACAACATAACTCAAGCCTACAATCTTATTTTTAATATTATAAATAAAATTATTTTTCAAAAGTGTTAATTTTATCGAATGATGTAAGACATTTGTTCCCGCATTTTTTTTAGGAAAATTTAGGAAATCTTGTTAGAAATTTACAGTTTCAACTATTTATTAAATATGTGCAAACTGTTTAAATATTCTGTATATGTTCTTTGTGTCTTCAAATTTATAATTTCTTCTCTTTTTTGGCGACCTCCTTGCCACGAAGACCAATTAAAATTTTCAAGAGTCATTTTTGAATATATTGATTTGGTTTTCCTTTTAGAAGCAAGAAGATTCCCAAATATAAGAAAAATATATGAAAAACTGTTTAAAAGAACATGTACTTATAAATTTTAAACAAACTAAGTTATTATTTATATGTTTAACAATAACATTTACATCGTACCACGAATACTTATCTTACAATATAACGATAAGTAAATATAAAATAAGTCAATAAAACTCCTTTTGTAAATAAACATATGATGCATAATTACATATTATTACATTATAACCTTAAAATATACCTACATTTTAAACAAAAAAAAAAACAAATACGTCTAAGATGTTAATCATTAAAAATGGCTTTGTATTTGTTTATAAAAACTTAGTTAAGTAATTCCAGATAAACTTGATGTCGCGAAATCTGTAAAATCGCACAGCATTTATTATTTAGAGTAAATAAACTCTTATCTACTTGATTTACAGTTTCCTGCTAATCAATTGTCATTTTAGTAAAGCGTTTATCAAATAGATGTCAAAGGTAATAGTTTAATACGTTTTACAGAGTCTTTGAAAATCAAAGAACATAGACCGTTTACTAAGAACCAACAACTACTTCCCTGGCTATATGCCCCGACGGACATTGAATTCCAGTTCAAAGTTAAACGGGGTTAGTATATCTGCAAGATAGAACATAGAACTATCCATTTTAGTTTGCAATTCGAAAGGATATCAGTACAAGGAAGATATCCGTCCAGAAGCTCTGAGAGCATCTGGACTGGAGATATGGCTGAAATCACACAAATACATTATCTTCAGTAAAGAAAATGCTAAAGTGTGAAAATAGCGACATCTCCATAACTTATCACAAACTGAAATTCTATTTGACAAAAAACCTCACGGATTTGTAAGGTTATCTACTTGATTTACAGTTTCCTGCTAATAAATTGTCATTTTAGTAAAGCGTTTATCAAATAGATGTCAAAGGTAATAGTTTAATACTATTATAACGTTTTACAGTCTTTGAAAATCAAAGAACATAGACCGTTTACTAAGAACCAACAACTACTTCCCTGGCTATATGCCCCGACGGACATTAAATTACATTACAAAGTTAAACGGGATTATTATATCTGCAAGATAGAACTAACCATTTTAGTTTGCAATATTGCAATTCGAAAGGATATCACTTGTAGACCGGTTTCGGCGTATTGCCCCTCATCAGTACAAGGAAGATATCCGTCTAGAAGACTCTGTAAAACGTTATAATCGTATTAAACTATTACCTTTGACATCTAGTAGATAAACTAACAAATATTATTAATTATCTATTTTTAGATAAAATAAATAAACTTTTAGTAGATGTGAACTTTTCCCATGTACGCATGAGTATAGTCTACTATTTTTGTTTTGCGTAGTTTCGAATATTATTTAGCGTGCGGAAAAAAATTAAGTTGAGTCTCCATCGAAAGCAAATACTTTCACTTCTCCAACTAATTATGTATCTATTTTTAGAGAGGTAGGTATCATCAGTTTTTAAGCGTTTTACAATACATTGTTGCAAATGGAGAAAAAGATGTTTATAAACTGTGTGGATAAATGTATCACAAATTATTTCTTTTTTAGAAAACTTTGTAATTATTTAATTGACACACTATTTACATCGTGTCTATGGCACATTATCTATTTTTATGCAACTCAAGTTACTGATTACATAATAGACTAAACCCATTGTTTTTATTTTTTTAAGAGGCTACTAAAGTAAACCACGAAACCCAGTTTAATGATTTCGTTATCAGTGCAAGACAATAAGTTGACGTAACTATTCAAATTTCAGACGACAAGTCAGTTGTGATAAACCGTGAACCAGAAATCATTATCCTGTGACGATATTGTAACCCCTTTTTTTGATGTCAAAGGCTCACAAAGGGTTAGTCAAATGCGGACAGCACTCAGGGGGTAGGAGGAGAGCGAGTCGTGGGTCGAAGGAGCAATTGGGCGAGTATCTAGGAAAAAGGAAACATAGAAAATATTTACAAATCGGTAAAGGGCGCCACTTATTTTTTTTTATAGTGAAATAGGAAAGAAAATAAGAAACCTATTGTGAAATAGTTGATTAAAACTGAAATGGTTAGGAACACACTTTAATTGAGCTTATCCTTAAGTCAATAATTATTTTACACTTACCTTATTGATTCTACAATTCCTTGAATCCTTTTGTCTTATTAAAATCTAAATCTTTATTAAACAAGAGGTTCGAATCGGAACAGTTACTGGTAAGGTATAAGAAATAAATACTCAACGATATCAATAAAAACAATAAAACAATGTATTAAAAAAATAAAACAAAAATCACCAGTAATAGCGAGAACGGTTATCACCAAAAAGCTAACACTTCTGTTTATACAGTGAAAGATATTAATCGGTATTTGACAATACGGTTATTAAAAAAACTAATATTCCTGTACAGATAATATTACAGACCTTATCTAAATTGCATAACCTATTTTCAATAAAAGGAAGTATGTAGAGAACTCAATTACAACGAAATATATACTGAAGGTATATTTCCTTTCTTAAAAAACAAAATTCAGTTCTCTAAAGAATGCACTCTGAGTGTTCTAAATATCTAAAGATTAACATATACATGAATATAAATATGAAATTTAGCAATACAAGTACCATAGAGGTAATAATCATGTAAGATTGCGATTGAACACCAACACTTTGGAGAAAGTTAAAAAACAAAATTTAAAAGTACTACATATTTATCATTCAATCATAGATCCATAGATTTTAATAGTAACTACTGTTATTAACTGATTTAATACCGCTAAAAGCTTATAACAATTTAAATTTAAATAGAATCACTATAAAAAGTTTCCAAAAGCATATTCTTCTGAATAAGCACTAAAATTGTGACTGTTTCTTAGAATATTCGCAGTTCAACTAAGTATCGAACATAGAGAAATAACAGAAAGAATAGTCGAAAGTTTACCTTGTAATCCAGAACCAAAAATCATAATTCGTGACCGGGTAGTCACACTGCTATTATAATAAAGCTTCTTAAAACATACCATAATTAACCAAGAACCATGTAGAATTAAACATCAGCACAGAGGAAATCATCTATAAAACCATCCATAAGGTTTTTAGATCACTAGGTATCCATTTACCTCGGTACCATATAATTTTATCAAAATTTCAAAATGGAGTCTTCCAACAGACAGCACGTACCACCATGAATTTTATTGATACCATAAATCAAACAGATTGTACTTCCAAATTAAGCACATCTACATCCAAATTGAAATGCAGTATTTTTTATACACTTCCGATACGGAATAAACCAAAAACAAACGGTAATCTTAATGCTGTGAATTAACCGGCAGCCATTAATTTGCACAAACAAGGAAATATGCTTCCTTTCGCTTCAAACATCAAAACGTAAGTCCATTCCAAAAAGCGCTTTTTCACCCTCGTTGCTTAACTCGGGTCTTATCGAGTATTAACGCTCGATATTCGCTTTCGCCTGTCAAAATTTGAAGTAAGGTTGGTTGCATACCGACAAAAGTGTAAATGAGAATATAATATTCTGTGTCTATGAAATAGGTAAAGTTGGTTGCATACCGACAAAAGTGTAAACGAAAAGATAATATTATTTAAGGTGGTTTTTTGGAAATGCTACACAGCCCCCTACGAAGAGAGGAAACTGGGGTCCATTGAAGACCACAGTTTTCGAGAAGAAACTACTAAGGTGGGAACCACAGTAGCATTATTCGAATGATCTTACTTATTACAAGGGTAAACTTGACCGGCTAAAGGAAAATGTCAAAAGGTGACTCAACAGAACCTAAATAAAATAAAACATGCGGAGTTCAATAGGATTGCACCCTACAGTAATAATAACTACCTTGGTAGTCATTTGTCCACACAGACAAAACTAACAATAAACATATGTCATACAAGTTAAACTAAACGTTGCTCTGAAGGAACAAACGATAGGTATATATGAATCTTAGTTATACAAACTAGAGATTCTCGTGACCAGATTTCTATAAGCGGTACCGGCCAACCGAAAGATCACAGAGTGATCAGGAACGACCTACGCCGAAGTTTCTGTACGGAAACACACACCGGTGTACAGCTTGACCTAGATGGGTAGCCCTAAACGTTGGTTTAAATAACCATCATATTGCAAAGCAAAAAAATATTCGCCCAAAAGGCGTTTATACTGTCCCTTGATACAAAATATCAGGACCACATAACATTACTCACACACTTAAGAAGAGAGAAAAAGAAGGCTATGTTCCTATAAAGTAAAAATTTCCCATAGGCGGCACAACGCGTCATTCCATTTTAGGAAACACCCATGAAGAAAGAAAGGTGAAGTTAAACCAAACTATTAATAGTAATTTTGAAAAGCAAGAAAGAAACACGGTACGATAGATATAATCAGGAATTTAATAAGTCTATTGACTCCATTAAATCCAACAGTCACGGTAAATACGAGATACGTAAAGTCTAATTTAATAGTAGCTACTAGCACGATTTTAGATAGAACTCAAAGGTAGTAAGAATTGGAAATGACGTACACAATTATGGTTTTCAACTAGAAATAGGAAATATAAGAAAAGAAAAAAAATATTTTATGGTTGTCTGTGATTTTGATAGCTGCGCGTATCATACGTCTAAAAATAATTTAGAGACAAAATCGGTAAGTCAACATCGGTATGAAGTAACCAATAGTATGGAACTCCAAAGTCATAGTAGGTATACTCTAACAAGACAACTATAATTAATAAAGAATCAAAAGGAGATAGAGATAGGATTAATGGTTACTTGTCTTCCTTAAAAGCTCAACAGACCACTACCGGGAAGAATTCCCTACGGCTTCCCTAGGCTTATCTCTCGTGACAACTGATAAAGTCAAAGTAATCATAATCTGGGAGAAGAAAAGAAATAACATCTAGCTGAGAACGTGTTCATTAAAACTTACAGGTGGTAAATGAATTCATCAATATTCGCCAGACAAATCAAAATCGTAGACTAGCTATTAAACACTCTTAGGTCAAATAAAGCGAGGTTAAACACAACGGCTCTAAACAAATCCTCACATAACGATATACTAAATTCTACTTAAAGAAATAGTGCTAAAACTATCTAGTACTGATCATACTAAACCACAATGTGTAAAAATACACCATACGGAAATACAACATCTAATAATGTCGTCGAAAAACAAGCAGTGATTAAACACTTCAAGATACGGTAAATATAACGAGAGAATAATTCTTCTGAACGTTATCGGTAGGGTAATGAATGTCTTCTTCATTAAACGGTACGATAGAATTAAGTGACTAACTTCACTAAACGGTAAGATAAGGACAAAATTAACAGGAAATAATTTCCAATTATACAAAGACGGTAAGGTAGGTACTTTAAGTGATACATTCACTTAAAGGTAAAGTTCTCAAAAGAAATCGTATCACTAAACTGAAAGCAAAGAATAAGATCAGGGATGTGATAACGATGAAATGATTTAGGTGAGTTTCCACCTTATGGACGATAACAAAGCAAACGAAAAAAAATTCCCAGAAAGTACATGAGATACTTAAACAGAGAGGGGAAAGGTTTCATTTAGTCGCCTCGTACGACAAGCAGTTTAACACTTTGGGGGTTATTCTATTCCCGCCGCCCAAACGGGGTTAAAAACTAAAAACAGCAGAAAAAGGAAACGGAACGTATACAAGGGTATGGTAAGTTCATATCAAATGAGAACTACTCATGACAAGAATCATCTAAAGTTAAGTTACTATTTGAATCTTTAGCTAACAATTTTTTTTTTAAATCTTACGTTTCTCCTCAATTTTCCTTCCAGTAATTGTTCCTCTTATTTTCAATTTATAGTTAACTTCTTCAGTAGTTAGAAAGTTTACTTCAAAATCAGACATGTTTAAAAGGATTCAAGTTTTTTAATTCGCTAACAACAAAAAAGTTTTAAAGTGTGTTTAGAGGTAACGATAGACAAATTGGGGTGAATAATTAAAACTAAAAGTTTATTAAGATTTAATGACAAAAAAGTTTCTAAAGAAAAGATACTCCGGCCCCACGCTGGGCGCCATTTTTGTGTAACCCCTTTTTTTGATGTCAAAGGCTCACAAAGGGTTAGTCAAATGCGGACGGCACTCAGGGGGTAGGAGGAGAGCGAGTCGTGGGTCGAAGGAGCAATTGGGCGAGTATCTAGGAAAAAGGAAACATAGAAAATATTTACAAATCGGTAAAGGGCGCCACTTATTTTTTTTTATAGTGAAATAGGAAAGAAAATAAGAAACCTATTGTGAAATAGTTGATTAAAACTGAAATGGTTAGGAACACACTTTAATTGAGCTTATCCTTAAGTCAATAATTATTTTACACTTACCTTATTGATTCTACAATTCCTTGAATCCTTTTGTCTTATTAAAATCTAAATCTTTATTAAACAAGAGGTTCGAATCGGAACAGTTACTGGTAAGGTATAAGAAATAAATACTCAACGATATCAATAAAAACAATAAAACAATGTATTAAAAAAATAAAACAAAAATCACCAGTAATAGCGAGAACGGTTATCACCAAAAAGCTAACACTTCTGTTTATACAGTGAAAGATATTAATCGGTATTTGACAATACGGTTATTAAAAAAACTAATATTCCTGTACAGATAATATTACAGACCTTATCTAAATTGCATAACCTATTTTCAATAAAAGGAAGTATGTAGAGAACTCAATTACAACGAAATATATACTGAAGGTATATTTCCTTTCTTAAAAAACAAAATTCAGTTCTCTAAAGAATGCACTCTGAGTGTTCTAAATATCTAAAGATTAACATATACATGAATATAAATATGAAATTTAGCAATACAAGTACCATAGAGGTAATAATCATGTAAGATTGCGATTGAACACCAACACTTTGGAGAAAGTTAAAAAACAAAATTTAAAAGTACTACATATTTATCATTCAATCATAGATCCATAGATTTTAATAGTAACTACTGTTATTAACTGATTTAATACCGCTAAAAGCTTATAACAATTTAAATTTAAATAGAATCACTATAAAAAGTTTCCAAAAGCATATTCTTCTGAATAAGCACTAAAATTGTGACTGTTTCTTAGAATATTCGCAGTTCAACTAAGTATCGAACATAGAGAAATAACAGAAAGAATAGTCGAAAGTTTACCTTGTAATCCAGAACCAAAAATCATAATTCGTGACCGGGTAGTCACACTGCTATTATAATAAAGCTTCTTAAAACATACCATAATTAACCAAGAACCATGTAGAATTAAACATCAGCACAGAGGAAATCATCTATAAAACCATCCATAAGGTTTTTAGATCACTAGGTATCCATTTACCTCGGTACCATATAATTTTATCAAAATTTCAAAATGGAGTCTTCCAACAGACAGCACGTACCACCATGAATTTTATTGATACCATAAATCAAACAGATTGTACTTCCAAATTAAGCACATCTACATCCAAATTGAAATGCAGTATTTTTTATACACTTCCGATACGGAATAAACCAAAAACAAACGGTAATCTTAATGCTGTGAATTAACCGGCAGCCATTAATTTGCACAAACAAGGAAATATGCTTCCTTTCGCTTCAAACATCAAAACGTAAGTCCATTCCAAAAAGCGCTTTTTCACCCTCGTTGCTTAACTCGGGTCTTATCGAGTATTAACGCTCGATATTCGCTTTCGCCTGTCAAAATTTGAAGTAAGGTTGGTTGCATACCGACAAAAGTGTAAATGAGAATATAATATTCTGTGTCTATGAAATAGGTAAAGTTGGTTGCATACCGACAAAAGTGTAAACGAAAAGATAATATTATTTAAGGTGGTTTTTTGGAAATGCTACAATATCATATGCGTAACGCCTACCAAATACCATATTATCCCATTAAATAAGTTCAGTGACCATTTTTTTATGCCATATTACCATATTATAACGGCTGTTCAGATAAGAGCTTCTTTTTTCTTATATGATATTTTTGGCTAAAACATATATACGCAATAGCTATAGATAACACGTACATCGTTTTCTAATGTATAATTACAGAGCAATTACTTTATTAAGTGAAACAGAAAAAATTGCCACTTTATTTTACATAAGATTTGTTTTGGTTTTCACTACGAATCGTTGTAACGCAGTTAGCAAGGATCAGTTTTGTACAAGTATGAAGTATTTAGGAGAATAACTTCTTATATTTAGCACGTACCTGTTGATGAAATTAAATCTGACCAAACAACTTTTAGAACATATACTTATTTTGGAAACTACGCCGAGAAGTTTTTGCGGAAAGAATGAATATCAGCAGAGCGACAGAAAAAAGCGTTACATGTATCTCACTCCCACTGCACTAGGCTGATTGAAAAGTCCTGGGCCTAATACAGAGAGGATGCCACAAATACCGATTTCTTATTATTTTTGACAGCACCTATCCTTCAAAAGGCTACATGTGAAATTCATTAACACCTGTCCGTCTGTGCTTCTTATGAAACAAAGTGAATTTTGTGTTTGATTAAACAAAGGTAAAGGAAACGAAGGAGAAACTTGATAAATATTATGGCAACTCTGCTCCATCGAATACAACAGTCAAGAGGTGGATGTAAGAATTTAAGTTTGGTCGTACGAGCACAAATGACGAATCCTGTTCCAGACGGCCTTCAGACATGACTACGCTCGAAATGATGGCCATAATCGACTCGTGATCGGAAATTGAAATTGCAGGAGCTGGATGACATGGTAAACACATCACATGAATGCGTATACAACATTTTGCATAACCATTTGAACATGCGGAAACTATGCGCGCGTTGGTGCTGCGAGTGCTCACAAACGATCAAAAGCGCGAACGAGATGAATGTGCGCACTAAATTATAAAATTAGAAGAAAAAAACAGGATAACTTGGAAAAGGTAGAGAAAAATTGAAAAACCCTTTAAAACGAGTGGAAAATTGTTATTTAATCATTCTATTATGCATGGAAGTGATTTATGATTGAGTTTTTTAAAACTTCTCAACTTTTCAACCCACCGGTTGCACATTTGGGGTATCTATAAACGGCATACTATTCCTCGTAGTTGAGAGATATTATATTTAACTAAAAATTGTTAACTTCTACTAAACGTGAAAGTGGTTAAAGTGGTTGTACGGTTATATTTTTAGAATTCAATTTAAAATATATTTATTTTACCAGTATACGTACGTAGTATATAGTAGTAATTATCAACTACTAAAATACTATTACAATTATTACATAACTTGGGCATGTGTACTGTTTTATTGATAAAAACGGTAATTACGTGTTGCATCATTACCAGCCTTGAAATTTAAGATTTATTTTAGTTCTGGTATTATTAAAAAGATATGAAAAATAAATTTATAAAATTGAATATAAAGACATGGTAAATGAACATATTATTTTACTTTTGTTGATAAAAAAGTTGTAAAATCCAATATAAACACATGTTTTTACCTGCTGGTAGACAGATTATTATCTTTTGTTTATCAATACGTTACAAAAAATATTAACATTTTTTAAACGCAACTTCTGTAAGTTCGTTTTAATAATTTATAAAATTAATAGTAGTACCTACTCGAAAACTGCTCGATCAGAGATATTTAATAGTATATTACATAACGAGAGTTGTAAGAAGCTTATTACATGCGAGTAAAAAAGTTGCGCGCGAGCCGCGTAGCGGCGAGCGCAGTAATTTTACAAGCATGTAATAAGCTTACAACTCAAGTTGTGTACTATACTTTTTCTACGATTATTTTCATTTATAAAAATAAAAAGTATAACAAGTAACTTTTATTTATTTAACAAAATTTCATGAACAATTTAAATTAAATATTTATTTATAATAATTAATTAATTGTAAAATTTTATTAACAAGTATTGTACCTACATCAGGAGCTCTATTTAAAAAAAGTTTTATTTCATCAGGATGTAAAATTTTAGATTTTTTGTTTTTAAAACCTTCTGATTGCCTTTTTAGATAAGCTCGCAATTTCGGGTAATTTTCAATATTAACAACATTATTTTTCAAAGTTAAGTATAACACTTCTTAGCATAGAATATATTGCCCATAATGAGGATGGTTTAAATTTCTTAGCGATTTCTCCAAAATAAGCCAATAGAACGTTTTCAGAAAATGAATTTACATTATTTGTTGTACGCCAATCCATAAATTGCTGATATAACTTTTAATATCTTCCTCTAGATTTTTCTGGTAATAGGTTCTCGGTAGTGTTCGCAGCTAACTGCATAATATTGGGTGGTGTGCTACTAAATTCATCTTCACTATTCGATAAACTCATTTTATTTATCTGTATTTAAATTACCACTATATTTACACTGACAGATTAATAATTTTTAATCTGTCAAAATAACGTTTGTTAATTCGTTTCCATCGTAACTCGACCAACTGACTTACCAAGGCTTATGTGATATTAAACATTTTTATAGAACTGAAGCGTAATTTTTTTTATTACGTGCTAGTCATTACGTGTCAGTATCTGTTTTAATGTATTTACTTAGCATCCAAATAGTAGGTAATATACAATTTACTAGTAAGAGAGTAGAAAAAAAAATTTAACTGTAAATATTTTTAATTAAGGTCTGCCACAAAACCAACCGACCGAAGATAATATCCAGTTTAAATGAGTAAAAATACCAGGACGAAAACAAATTCAAAGTCTCCCTTAACTAGCGCACCAATATGTCTTATACAATGTTTTTTAATTACTTATTTCTAAAAATTTATTAACGTCATTTAATAATGGCAATACTGATAATATTGTCAATATTAGATCACAGACTTTTCCAAGGCTTTCGATAAAGTCAACCACACTCTCTTACTCGAGAAGCTTGAAAAATATGGTTTATGTGGGACATTACTGCAATGAATAAGTAGCTATCTTACGAACAGGACTCAAATGGTGAAGCAAATCATCATTATTCTAACATAATTCAAGTTACCTTTGGTGCTCCTCAAGGGTAGCACCTCGGTCCCTTACTATTCAACTTATTTATTAATGACATCCTTCACTGTTTCAGATACGGCAAAGCACTATTATGTGCAGATGATTTGAAAATATTCCTAACCTTGATAATCTGTCGAACTGGTGTTTCTTAAATGACATGGACCTCTCAAATGCCATGTCATGCGTTTTTATCGATCACATGTGCCAACTATTATTTCTGATAACAACTTAAATGGTCACACCCTTGAGTCTGTTAACCAAATCAAAGACCTTTGAGTTATTCTTGACCCCATCTTAAATTTCAATAAACATATACTATCAGTTATTCAAAAATCCATGAAAAAGCTTGGTTTTATTAAAAGGCTATCCCGCGATTTTACTTACACAACTGCAATTAAAGCTCTTTATTGTTCATTAGTTCAACCCCATCTTGATTATTGTTCTTCTGCCTGGTCCCCACATTACATAACTTAAAGCAAAAACATTGAAAATGTGCAACACAATTTTCTTAGATGCATAGCCTTTAAATTGGGTGTTCCTTGCGACTATGGTTTTTTGGAACAATATCTGAACATCGCTCCTTTGGAAACTAGAAGGAAACAGAGATACCTGACTTTACTTTTTAATATCATCAATGGCAGAAGCAGCTGTTCTGAACTTCTAGCAAAAATAAATCTTTTTGTTCCAATCCGGCCAACTCGACAGCAACAAACAAGAATGTTACGATTAGCCAATAATCATAATAATCTTGAGATATTCAACACCCCATTTCATTCATTCAAAACTCGATTACTTAATACCAAGCTTTAATAAAATATTTTATTTAATCTTTATCATCTATGTCTTATTGATTTGTTTAGTTTGTATTGTATTTTTAACTCTTTTGTTTTATAGCGCCATATATATGTTAGTGTTTTTAAATTGTAATTTACTGCTTAAATAGGCTTGCTCGTAAATAAATAAATAAATATTACGGAAATCCTTTACATACACATATATCCCAAAAAGGTCATTGTATATCGCAGACACACCGAATATAGCCAGGTGTTTCTGCGAAAACGGCATCAGGTTTGTGATTCGTCTATACAGTAGTTACACTTGGGTGTTCTACTTGTTTAACACCCTGAATTTTATCAACGACAGCTGGTGTATTATTCAGATGTAATGTATGTGGGATATGGGTATCTCAGACAGTTTGAGTGGTGATTAATACTGGGTTATTTTTTTAATTTACATGATAACTCTTCAAATACATCAATAATTTGTCTTTACTACATGATTAACTGAAATGAATTAACAGTATTTTTTCTGGCAGTATAAATCAAGATAACTTAATTATGAAAGTACGAAATAGCGGATTTAATAATGCTCCAAAACGAAATAGTAATTATACCATAAGCAAATAATTTATTACTCAATGTTTGCACCAACCTAATATTTGTAAAAGAAAATGACAAGTAATTAAGGAGATCTAAATACATAACGTATAGAAGAATCAGAGATTCATTAAAAACTAACATCAAAGAGAACATAAAAAGTTTAAAACAAGAAAAAAAATACAATAACAATAATAGTGTAGCCTAGGCAGTATAATTTTTTCTATTTTTCTTGAAACATATCAGAGGAGACGAAGCAAATAAGTTTGTTGTGATATAAAATAAATTTTCAATAATTGGGCCTGTGGTGGTTCGACCTTGTTTATAAAAAAAATAAGTATAACATACGATAACCGACAACTCTATATACTTGTTAATATAACGAAAAACAAATCAACATTTTATTTCCCAAATAAGTTTAGCGATATCAAACCACAATATACGTTTTTTATTAAAGAACATGACCAACGAACGGACTTCTGTGAAACGTAGACGAAGTTCAATGGCATTAAAATAAAAAATAAAAAGTAAACTTTCGGTGTTATCTTCGCATGATCCGGATATATCGAGCAAGCTGAGCAATTTCCGGTCCAAAGTTGCACTGTAAGATTTTTATATATACCAATGTGTGCAAGTATTTTTACCTGCTGCCTTTTTCGCCGAAATAGTCTATTTTACATTATACCCGGTGCAGTCGACTTCACGACCGACGCTAAACTTAATATAATGCATTGGCGTAACGAATTAGAATTTTAGTTAATATTAGAATACACTTTTAATTTTTAAATTCTAGTTTAAATCACTACTAGATAAAAGATTATATTAAAAAGTATTTTAGTCCACTGAAATTATCGTCATTTCAACTACACAATAGTCTATACAAAAACATTTTGTTTTTAAAATAGAAAAACATAGTGAAAACTTCTTGAGATATTTAAAATCCGCATAACAATAATTTTCTTTTAAGAGATACATTTAGGTCAACCATTAAGAAAAAAATTTCAATGTCCAATTTACGACAATTCGATAATTAATAGTTTACATAATGAAAAAGATAAAAACGAAATAAAGATGTTTGGATATTTGGCATTCTGATAAAATGTGTTCTATTTATTCCAACTAAGCTATCATCCCAACTCTCAACAATTGACAGGAAATTTTCTGTTTTCTCTTGCTATTTGATAGGGTAAATCAAATCATAAAATATTTCATTAAAAAATAATGAAAAGTTGTCATCTGTTAATACTTATTAATCTTTGACCCGAGTGTTACATCCTTTGCTATTACGGTAGATAACATTAACAGTATTAACACACATGCGAATGAAAGAATTCAAAATTTAGGTCACCATATATTTAATCATGAATAGATACCGTCCAACAGTTGGGTATTTACGTGCACTAATTAACTCCGAGTCGATTTTAAAATTCCCATAGCTGCAGAGTGCAGAGCATTTAAACGGCTGGTAGAAGAAAGTTAAATTTTAAAATTATCCACGATAAAACAATATCACCGTTAACCAAATGCGACTGCAAAAGCTAATGCAATGTTGAAATTTATCGTTGTTTTTTAAGTAAAAACAATGATTAATTAGTAACTAAGTTTAACTCATTTAATATTTAAAGTTCTTACAATATTACAATCAATTTCTAAATGACGAAGAACAAACGAAAGTGTACTCACTAGAGTGATCCAATTAAATTACGTGCTTATATGTAATAATTATGACCAAAATAAAATCAAAATAATCGACTAGTAATTTATTATCGTAAGAGTAAGAGCTTTGTAATAGTAGTTTACGTAACAAGTCCCGAAAGTGGTCTTTTACTGGACGAGCGGGCAATTGCAGGGCGAGCCGCAGGCGAGGCCTGCAAGCCTGCGAATCCAGTAAAAGCACTTTTGGGACAATATTTTTTTTAAACCGGTCAGAATTTAGTCATTTCCAGTTTATTTTTGGGTAAAAAAATCTCATTTTGTCGGACCGGGCCAGAAAATAAAAATGAGTCCGGTAAAAGCTTTTACCAGACTCATTTTTATTTTCTGGCTTTGTCCGACAAAATGAGATTTTCTGGCCTAAAAATAAACCGGAAAGTACTAATTTCTGGCCGGTTTAAAAAAAATATTACTAATACTGACATTTTGAAAAGATAAATACTGAATTGACAGAAATTCTTTGAGATCTTAAAAAAATAAGTTGATTTAAAAAAAAAGAACATAATTACTCGTTATTTGCTATATCAATTCGTTCAGTATTTAAAAAGCTAATGTCGGATGATTACTTATATCAATCAAAACTGTCTGTTTCTTTAATTAAGTTTCTATCACATTGAAAATGTTGTGACCATTGCAAATAGCTTTTACATTACACGTGATGAAACCGACAACTACTTACGATTGAACGTTAGACACATCCAGGCATTCGACACCAAAAATTTTAAAATGTAAATATATGAACAGTCAAGTTTTTAGAAATGTTTAACTATTGTTTATCTAGTGGAGGTCCACTGATACGTTAAGTTTTGTGAAATTCTACATCGATTTAATGAAAGTGCTCAATCCTATTAAAATTTCATTGTTTTCTCTCCTTTAGAATGCTGAATTATTATTATTTTCAACCTAAAATTGATCTATTCCATTTAAGCCATAATTGATCGTTGTAGGTGAAGCTAAAAATCGAAATGATTTTGAATTAACAGCCTTATCTTACGCCATTTTAAATCAGCTGTCAATGAATTGTCAAAATCTTTATATTCAAGATGGCGAACGATCCCGCGAATCAAGTTATGATATATTTATTTTCAATGCAATTACCTTCTGTTTGGTTATTCGAGATTAAAGTTGATGTACAAAACTTTTATTTTGGACCACACTAAATAAAAGATTCCAGTAGAAGAGTTGATCTAGATTAATCTTAGATTAACACAATTCGTTTTTTTAACCTATAATTGATCTATTGTTTTTTAACAAAAACTGACCTTTGTAGATGAAAATAAAAGTCTAAATGATTTTGAATTAAAAGCATTATCGTCCGCCATTTTGAACCAACTGTCACTGAATTGTCAAAATCTTTATATTCACGATGGCGAATCAAGTTATCATACACTCTCAATGATTGATTTTCGAGATTAAAGTTGATATACAAAATTCTAATTTTGTAACACACTAAATTAAAGATTCCAACAAAAGAGTTGATCTAGATTAATCTTATATTGAATTAAAAGCATCATCGTCCGCCATTTTGAACCAACTGTCACTGAATTGTCAAAATCTTTATATTCAAGATGGCAACCGATCGCGAGAATCAATTTTATTTCTTAGTAGAATGTTAATGTTTGTTTTTGTTGCAGATAAGTTTTGGGTTGTCAGATATGGTTTTAGCATTTAGTAGTGCTTTTATACATATTTAGTGGTAGAAGCGACATTCCGTAATATTAAATTATTGTTATTTATTAACCAAATTATGAGTGGATGAACTACTTTGATTTGTATATTGATATGTTTGTATCAATTCGTCTATTTTTACTTCATGAAAGTAGATATTTGAGGCACATCTTTCAAAAGAAGATATTTACAAACACATACTTACAATAATTTTTTTAAAGGTAATAATGAACTGCTGACATTGTTTAAATAAAAAAAATACTTTAATACAAGTTGCTATATTTCGCTACCAAATCAAAAAATAATATCGATGTAATAGTCCTTAATTATACATTATTTCAATAACAGTGTTAATTACTGATTCTCTTTACAATTCAATTTTAGTTTGTACAATAAACATATATACAATAAATTTTCCTCATGACTTTCACAAACAATTATTTGATGTTTAGTTATCTGACAATTGAATAAAAACAATTCAATACACTAATAACCTAATAAATCACACCGGTACTAACGGCCTCCACATTATTAGGTCGACTTTTTGTTAATATCCTGAGAACTAGCAATAAATTTTAATATTCTTGTACATACTACCATCACAGTCATTAAGAGTCATTTTTTGTAAGAAATTCTATGAAACATCAAATCATTTACTTTCATTTGAGATGATTTGCAACATTCCATCCTACAAGTTTAATTTGTATTAACTTAACAACAAATGTTTTTTAAAAGGTACGGGTTAACAAGAATTATATTAGGCAAGTAAAGGTTAAAGCAGACTGATATAACAATCATTTCGTCGTTATATATGAGGGATCAATGGTGATTGAAAATATTCATTTAAGTTTTCGATTTATATTGGTGATTGTCCACATGGAGTTCAAAGTTAGAAAAACTTAACATATTTTTACCTATCAACCTTAAAGACGTTCATAACTTTTGTTGCGATATAATATTCCAAGTACTTGATTAGCATTATGTTATTTCCGGTGTACTTCAGAACTGTTCTTGGTCCACTACTGTTTCTTTTGTCCGCAGCAGATATCCAATATGTCATCAAAAGCTGTCTATAATAATAATAATAGCATTTTTTTTGGAAATCCACTTATTAATCACACACGTCTACAGGATGACTTAGAAGTTATACAGAATTGGAGAGGAACATAGTATGTATATCTCTTCAATCGACAGTCATTCTGACCTAATGATCATTATTAACAGCAAGCTAACCTGGTCGGATTAAGTTAAGGCAGTTGTCAAAAAAGTTAACACCACTAGATCTTCTATATTTTAAAAAACTTTCACAAAATTAAGCCCCAATCTGTTCCGTAGTTTTTAAATCTACGTTCATTGTCTCCTCGAATATGCTATTCAAGTATGGAATCCCCCATTATAAAGAGATAATGAGCTAATGGTAAGATGTTAACAAGCTGAAAGTTCAGGTTCTGGTTACCTGTTCCAGTTAAGATTTTCTTCCATAGAGAATAGAAAAGAACGTGGTGTTGCTATTTTTACTAATTATCCAACAGAGTAAGATATTGTAACGAAATATGAAAGGACCTTTTATAAAAGACTTTTTCTAGGTTATTCGAGAATATTCTCTCTCTTTCTAGTGTGTATTATTTAAGTTCGATTTATGTTTCGCGTTCATTCTAGAATGTTCTTTTGTTTTATATACCTAAGGGGATGTATCGGCAGTTAAGAGGAGTTCAAATAATTTGAATAGTTCATTGTATTGTCAATCAGTTTAGACGTTATCCAGCAGAGTTCTGTGTATCTTAACAATTTTGTGAATAAATTGTGTTAAAGTCCCCATAAGTGTTTCAATATCAACAGATTTATTTTACCTTTTCATTCTGAACCATGGCGTACAAGTTAAGGGATCATTTTGTTTAAACTTTTCAAGCGAGTCTTTTAGGATCAGATATGACCAGAGTCTTTGCCACTTGAAATGCTTTACCGGATTCAGTTGTTTCTTGCTCTAGTGTTAACTTGTTCAAAAACATATGTGCCAATATCTTTGAACTAGTGTTGGTACCTCTGTCCTTGTTACAGCTTGATAATAATCATAATATATTGTACATTTTCTGCGAGCTTGCGCAAAGACGTCCAATCATGCTAATTCGGAAACGATATTTTGTTATTGTTTAAAACACTACATGGTAAACAACGCACATTTTAAGAAAAATTGTTTTGTTCCAACAGTTTAAGATCAAAAATAAAAAAAAATATACATTTTGATTTTTTAATCCCACAAAAGAATGTTAAAGTGCGCAGGAAAATAATCGGTTCTCCAATCGAAAATTTATCTGAAATTTTTTGACAGATAAGAGTTCAACTTCTTCTTCACATACCCTCCTTCACAAGATCAAAAAATACATATACCCCTAGCTTACGGCGGTAGATTAAAAATAAACATATTTTTCATGTTTACATATTTTCTGGATGATGTACCTGGAACGTCTTTTAGTTTTAATATTCAGTGAATAGATGATTATAATAAAACAATCAACTATTAAAACTATAAAACTTATACACCGTTGAATCATAATGTTAAAGGGACGCAGATTTTGTTAATCAATTCTTCAGACTTGGTACTATCAGAACAAAGACCGTTATAATAAATGTTTGTTCGCTAACGTTTACATACATAATGCATTAATGTGTTCTTACATAATAGGGCACCTTTAAAAA
Organism: Altica lythri; assembly: GCA_964028335.1. NCBI lineage: Eukaryota > Metazoa > Arthropoda > Insecta > Coleoptera > Chrysomelidae > Altica > Altica lythri. The sequence goes on from OZ034801.1 coordinate 42,786,609, forward strand.
TTACATAAATTTACATGTCTGCCCCATTAGATACTGATATAAAATAGGTTGAATTTATAAAAAGAACACTTAGCGTCCGGACTTTAACTGTGGTTAAATTCGGTGGAACATATACATAAAAATTAAGACATTATAACGTTTACAATATGAGCTACCCCTACTAATGTTTGGTTTGAGTCACGTTTGAAACAATAAAAATAAAAAAACGGGTGTGGCAGTGGGACTGCCGGCAGAAGTTATACTTCTATGCACGCGTCCGGATTCATAAAATTGTACCCATAAATTTGGACCCAAAAAACCGCCGAGTTTCAAGTGTGCACTGATTTTGTACAGAATTTACATAAAACCCCAGGAGAAGAGGTAAATACCCCAGGCACCATTGCCGCGGAGACTTTCGAGATCATGATATTCGTGTTCAGCGATCCCAAAACCGCCGAGTACATAAATTGAACCCATTTGGAATACTTACCGAGTTGTAATTTTTCTATCTATAGTCTGTTCGCGGAATGCACTTTTCGACTATTCTTAAAAACTCTGTTTATGTAGCCAACAATCTCAAAAGCAAAATGCAGGATATAATGCAACCATATGACGGTACTATGGACTACAATACAATACTCATTACTGAATATTATTATTAATATTGTTAATATAAAATACTAAATTTTATATGTTTATTTACGTGACAGAATTATAAAATAATCTGTCAAACACAATGTAATACGTCACTATGATATTCAAAACATTAGCTCAGACTGTTTTTTTGTATATCTATCTCTTTTTAATGTAGTGAATGTTTAAACGGTATTCAAAGGACTTATAGTTATGACTAAACATGTGGTAAATATTTCATCTTTGTTTTTACCGACCAATATACCTTATATGTGTTTCTGTTTCTCACTTACTCACACCAATACATATGTAATGATTTTTCCCATTTAACTCCACACAAATCTTTTCCGCCGAGTGCACGAATAGAAGTATAACTTCAAAAACATTACAAACAATTAATGAAATAAAATTAAACTTATAGCCAAAATAATAAATAAAAGGAAATTGAAAACAGAAAATAATAAGGTTTATATAGCTGTATATTATCCAATAAATTTTCATTTATATTCAAAGGTAACAATTATTTTGTTAAAATACCACGACTATAAAATGAAGGGAAGCTGTTTTTAAATAGTTTAAAATTTTTGTAGAAAACAAAAATGCCAAAATACCTTTTTCATGACCTTCACTATCATAAATTTACACAATGAACATATTTTTAGCAACATTAAGTTTAAAATATCAAAATAAAAATATATTAAAAAAAGCTAGTCACTAGTCAATAAGCTGCATTTTTTCACCTTGTAACGTGTTATTTTTTCGCGAGCCTGACCTTTCGCAACTAGCAACACAGTTTTTAAATTTAAAAATAAAATAAATGAATAATGCGACTTAAAAAAAGAAATACAAATAGATAAAATTATTACAGATATGAACGGCTATGACCTTGGATGTCTTTGAATCTTTCAAGTTTTTATTGTTATTGCAATAAAGTGAAGTTGATAAAAAGTTTGTATATTTTATATAGCAATATGCAATAATGATATTTTTTTAAATCAAGATCTTTTCTGTTTGGAACTAGATACTACGAACATGTAAAATTTTTTCAGAAACTTAAAATATTACCATACTTATCTATATACATAAAATAGTCTAAGATCCCGATATAGGACGACCTTCACCGAGCTGGTTAATGGACCAAGCATATTTTTTATGTAATTTAATATATCAAAAAATATATTGCATATGAGTTGCCTATCGAATTTCAGTCAAGGATATTTTTAATTAATTTTTAAAAAAAATTTGTGCGACTGAGAGGTCCCTACCTACCGTCCCATGCGATAGAAGAGGACACAACATAACAGCGTTTGTATCCCGGCCTTTTAAAGAGAGAGAGCTCTCTGCTCTTGAAGACAAGAAGGATAGCGATAGACGCGTACATTCTGAGCATTATTTTGGAGTAGTTTCATATTAAAATAAAGGATTAGTTTTTAATTTTTTTTAATCAATTAAATATATATGTGTATGTATTTTGTTACATTAAAGTATATATAAATCTTTAGTTAATAAGAAGGTTATAGCAATACGTATATAAGTCTTATCTTACAAATTTTATTTCTTTTTTTTCCTATTTAAAAATATTAACTGAAATAAATTAAAGCAATTTGCTCTATATAATTAATGTATCTATAGATATATACTGATATATACTGTACGCGTCTATCGCTATCCTTCTTGTTTTCAAGACCAGAGAGCAGAGAGCTCTCTCTCTTTAAAAGGCCGGGATTCAAACGCTATTATGTTGTGTCCTCTTCTATCGCATGGGACGGTAGGTAGGGACCTCTCAGTCGCACAAAATTTTTTTAAAAATAAATTAAAAATATCCTTGACTGAAATTCGATAGGCAACTCATATGCAATATATTTTTTGATATATTAAATTACATAAAAAATATGTTTGGTCCATTAACCAGCTCGGTGAAGGTCGTCCTATATCGGGATCTTGGACTAAAAGGAGAGGTTCCCTCTGACTGAGGTATAGACGCACGCACAGCCGTAACCGTAATCGCTGATGATAGAAACGTGAAATTTGGACAGATGTTTATTTTCATAATGTGAACACTCACTAAGAAGACATTTTGAAAATTTTGAATCCTAAAGGTATGAAAAAAAGAAATCATTGATTATGCAGTACGAAGATCGCTGGGTCAGCTAGTAACAAATAAAAATACAAAAATAAGTTTTACACACGGTGTTATCTAATTCGCCAATCTTTATTCAAGTCGATTAGATCGTTTTAAATAACATTTTTAATAAAAGTCTAAAAAAACAGTCGGGAATTTATCAGGCTCCATGAAATTTTACCAAAAAAATGATACCGAATAAAATAACCGCGTACAATTGAAAACTATCAATTAAAAAATGAGCAAAATTCATGAGAAATAATTCACTATAATCGCAACCCGTCTAAAAATTATCTAAAATATATAGAGGTAACTTTTCGCAGATTAGATTACCCATTTAGCAAATGTAATAACAGATTTTTGACCTTGAATGGTGTAAATTTAGTTTTTTAAAGGTCTAAAGTTTTTACTTAGAAAAAAAGTAAATATGTATAAAAATGCGTTATCGTTTTTCGGCTAATAACTTTGAGTGTAAACTAACTATAGGCAGCCTCTATGCTCTGAGTGTGAGGCGAGTAACAATCTTCCGTGCTGCCGAAGCGAGACTGAGTGTGAAATTCTCGCATCGGTAGCACGAAAGACTATCGGCTTAATCCAACTGAAAGTTATATATTTCTGTAATTAACCAAATTGTTCGCTAATTTGATAAATCAAATGATATCTGGGAGCAGTTTTGGAACAACCAATTTTTTTAGATTAATAGTTTCTCAACAACTCATTTTATAATTTACAACCTTAAAATTTACAAAATTAGTACACGCTGGAAATATATCAAAATTAAATTTAATAAAAACCAAAAAGTGCTTTATAAAACTTTGAAATTATTGTCATAGTTACTAACACATCTATTTTTAGGTGATCAATAGTTTCGACTACCCGAGCGAAGCGAGGGCTGTCTTCGCCCGGTCAGAAATCGTCTTTGTTTCATCCCGTGCCACACACTATATTTTTCATATCACATGCATTGAAACAGCGAGTTTTGATCTATGTAGCCAGTTGAAGTAGGACTATTTCAGACAAATAGCGTAGTATATAGCTTGACAACGATTTGACGACAGCTGTCAGACGATTATGATTTTATTCGCTTTAGTTTGTTACAAATGTGATTCTGATAGACTTGAAATGAAGACATAAATAATAAATAAATGAATGTGCCGGGCAGGAATAACGTTGTTTCGCCCCTAGGGCAGAAAAAACTGTCAGTTTCTGACTGACAGTTGCATTGGTCTGAAATTGTCTTGTTTCGACTGACAAAACAGGTATCAAAACAAGCTGTTTCAATGCATGTGATATGAAAATAAATAGTGGTTAAAATGTGTTAAGTATCCTGTTTTTCGGATCTTCGATTTTTTTCATGTTTCCCAACTGTTGCACAAGTAATAAAATGCAACAAGTGGTTTCATCAATTATATTATTGTAACTATAAATTTAAATAGGTTTTAGAATAAGTAGGTATGATCTGAAATCTGTTCCGTATAAATAACTATAAGCTACTATTATATTTAATTGGCAATTTCAATCAATCCAACATGCAGTAGCAAATGTCGATAAAACATGAGTATAAAATAAAAACCATTTGTTGTTTATCTCTCTTAATAATTACGATGGGTAACTGTATAAACTTTATAAGTTTTACTGTAGCTTATCTCTAATTTATAAAAGCCTACATCAATGGTTGTTAATTTGGTAATTAAGTTCAAGTAAGACAAGCAATTTATGTGTATACTTTTAAAAATGCATTATTAGCACACGAAAAGCGCCTGACTGAGTTTACAAGCAATTCGTTTTTGTTTTAAAGTCGTTAAACCACTCACTAGGTGACTTTAATATACTTGACTAACTGACTTTATTTATTAATAAAGGCTGTGTCTTACTTTTTGATTTCTTTGATGGTATAAAAATTTATTTCACATTTGTGGCCTTGTTAAATTTATATTGTACCAATGTTTGATACCAAAATAACTAATAACAAAGCAAATTAATTTTATATATGTTTATGCGAATGTATAAATATAATTCGTACGAACAACTGGATTGATGTTTTTCTTTTTTATATTTTTCAAGTTTAAGAAAATGTAAAGTCAGTCATAAACTCGAAAAATCGAAACGCCTTTTTTATAACACAATTAAATCTTATAATGTAGTTTACTTCCACTTGTAATATCAATTATGTATATTTTATTTTGGAAAAATTGCTTATTATATATATTAAAAGACTACGTTTTCCTAAACTAAGGAAATTCGACAATTAACAGCAGTTCAAACTACTTGATATCGAGATAGGAAATGTTTATTTTACTAATATGAAATTTAAAAATTTTTTTTAACGGCCAGAAATTAGTACTTTCCGGTTTATTTTTAGGCCAGAAAGTCTCATTTTGTCGGACCGGGCCAGAAAATAAAAATGAGTCCGGTAATAGTATTATACGTTACAAGGTTGGTAGGTGACTTATTACATTACGAGTTAGTTTACGGACGAGGCGACGTAGGAGCCAAGTCCGGAAATAAAAACGAGTACTGTAATAACACCTAACGACCATGTATCGTATTATATTTTATTTCATCCTGTTTTTATAAATTAATAAATTCATTAAAATTTTAACAGTAGTTCTTAACTTGACTAAAAATAGTTCGTAACTTGATTAGTTAGGTCAAATTACCTTGAAAGCCACCTGTCACTGTCAAATAATTTTTTTACTATTAAGATTTAATTGTTAATATAAAATTGAATAACATTGAATTCTTTTTAAATATGGTAGAAAAGTAAGTAATTAATTATTTTATTATTATTTTATAGTCATTATAGTGTTTTTAAATGTCAAAAATTAAACGTAATTGTCTTCCCTTAAGCAATCAGAGCAGCGTTGCTAGGCAACACATTACGGTACCTGATACCGTAATGTTTTACTTACCGGCGCCAAATTGATTATAGGGAAGTGTATTTACTGGACAGGATGAAATAAAAGCTTTTACCGGACTCATTTTTATTTTCTGGTCCGGTCCGACAAAACGAGATTTTTTTACCCACAAATAAACTGGAAATTACTAAATTCTGACCGGTTTAAAAAAAAATATTGTACGTAATACGTCCCAAAAGTACTTTTACTCGACTCGCAGGCTTGCAGGCCTCGCCCTGCAATTGCCCGCTCGTCCAGTAAAAGACCACTTTCGGGACTTGTTACGTAAACTACTTACTATTATGTGAATTTTAGCTTTTTAATCAAGTAATATAGGCATAGTGAGTATATTTTTACATATTTGTCAGGAAATATAAATGTTAAGCATATTTGAAATACTACAGCTCGTGAAAATGAAAATATTTGTTAAATTGTAATAAAATTATTCAGATAATTATAATTCATTATCCCATCGGTACCAACATAACTGTAGTGAAGTCTGGACTTTAACTAGACATCGATAAAGTCAGTATAAATATATTTGTTTAATATGCTATGCGACCTTGGATGTTATACATGTGTTTTTTAATCAAATAAATTATGAGTTAATTTACAAGTTTATTATTTTTTTGGAATATAGCCATCAAAGTATTTTCAATTAGAAATATTTATTAAATGAATTCATCAATTTGAAATAATTCCAATTTTTCAAATAGTTATAATAATTAATTTACTGATACAACAAACAAAATGTTTTAATTTTTTTAATTTTCACAATCAACTATTTAGCTGCTAAATTTATTCATTTTTTTTAAACTAATATCAGTAGGTAATCTCTCTTGTAAAATGCACACCGCCAGCGTCTTAGCCTTGATCTAAATAGAAATTTCTTCGAAGATAACTTAACATCTCAGGTATGACTGATCTAATCGGAAACGTTAATCTATGTTTTAAGCCATTTAAGCCGTTTTGTATTCAATACTTTGGACATGTTCCATAAGAGGTCAGTTCAGCAGATCGCACTGGCGATTACATCGCTCTAGGTCTTCCTATGCATCGATTTATAAATATTTCGAACTTTAATTTGGTAATAATTGAACTTGTGGGTTTTGTGGATCAATATATTAAAGCTGCAGTCTCATTGACCAGTCGTGATCAATTGTAAATTGATCGAGTAAATTAAGAACTAACATATCAAAAGGGTGTTTGTCTTACTGCATTTAAGCGTGAACCATTTGGTTTTAGGACCTGGTCCTAAATTTTAGTCGATGCTTGATTGTTATTGACGGTTCGCTCATGCGCATGGAATCAGGAGTCAGCTGTTTGTTGCCATCTTGTTACATATTTCGTAAATATTTTAAGTATTAGCAATGTGGACTACAGAAGAAATAGAATTATAAATATTAATGGTTCAACAATACACAGGAATACTTGTTTAACTCATAATATATCGATATAATGGAACTACAGAAAAGGTTATGTTTAGATAAACTACAGAAAATAACTTAAAGGCGCTTGATTTAGTAAGACTTTTTTTCAAAATTTTAACCGATTTCACACGTTCGTAGATGGTTGCTTACGATTGCAATAAATTCAATGGGATTGCGGACTAAGTTTGTCAAAATTGGCATGACATTATTTTGATGATTAGCTTAAGTTTTAAGATTACATAAAACATTTTATTTGGATCACGTTGTTACCTAAAATTGCCATTAAAGTTTCACAAAAGTACGCTTTCCTAGCAACATCTTCCTTCTGAGCTTCTAAGTTGTTATAATTTAAAAGGAATGCATTTTATTTTCATATTTAAATAATTAATGAGTGGCTAACATCGAACATTGGGGTTGTTTTTTACTAGACGTTTGTGGATTTTTCTTAAATTTAAAATAACAACTGCTTTTCTATTCTACTAATTGCCTCTTAGTATATATGCCACCAAATCGGAAGTTTTTGATGAAATATGCGAGCAGCTTCCATTTGTGTTAACCTTTTAACAATACATCTATAGAAATGTTACTTTGTATATTTCTATTAAAACAAACATTTTTCTGTTATACAGTTAAACTCTAAGCGTCTAAATATGCACATATATTTTCTAATATGTATTTTTAACTGACTTAAATAAGATATTTTAGAAGACCTTAGGATATATTAAGTACTACAATTTTAAATAAATTAGTGAAAAATTTGTTAAAGGTATTGTTATAATATATAACAAACTTACCGCATGTAAATGTTCCAAAGCCAAGATAATTTCTCCTATATAAATGCGAACTTCATCTTCTGTGAAGTGTTCTCTTTGGTATAAGTGGGTGAAAAGTTCTCCACCAGCTACGTAATCTAAAAAAATAAAAGAAAATGTAGATAACTACCATTTAAATTGTTGCTTTATTTTCAAACGATAATATATTGCTAAACAAGAAAATATGCAGCTAAAGTAATTTAAACAGATCGGTCCAGGTAGGTAATTGAACTAGGAATGTCGGTAAGTAGTTGTAAGTAAAAAAGTGTAAAATGGATACAAAAAATATCAATCTTCTATACTTATAATAAATCTGTAGAGAGGTCAAATCTGTACATGAAATATATTTCCAAAATAACTATCAGGGGGTGATAAGGGATCGATATCGATACTGATGCCAAAAATGAAATCAGTAAAATTTTTGTCTGTCTGTTATAGAAACAAAAACTACTCGACGGATTTTAACGAAACTTGGTACAATTATTTTTCATACTCCTTAGCTGGTTATAGGATACTTTACATCACGCTACAATCAATAGGAGCAGAGCAGTGAAGGGAAATGTTGGGAAAACCATTTTTACGGTGTGAGGGGAGAAATTTTTATACAACAATCTATACGTCACGCGAACGACGTCGCGGGTACATCCCAGAACCCAAAAATGTGGTTAGATTTTTTGTTGTACGTCTGTCTATCTATATGTTTGTGCGCGCATCACATGAAAATTACTAATCCGATTAGAATGCCGTTTTTCACTGATGTATTTGTCTTCTTTTAACTCAACATCTGTTGTATTAAAATTTCTCCTCCCACCCTTTAAAGGGGTGATGGGAGAAATTTTTATACAACAATTAACACGCCACGCGAACGACGTCGCGGGTACACCTAGTTAGGGAATAAAATTCAAATCTATTCTACGACTTAGCTACAACTAAAGTATGCACATGTAGTGCATTTACGACACCAATCTTTAACATCATTAGTGCAATTTACCCAGTAAAATCTATCTCGGATCTTTTGCAGCGTTTTCGTGATACCCAGATGTCCTCCAGAACTATCATTATGCATCTGTTTTAAAATTTCCGGTACAGCATTTCTTGGGACCACTATTTGTTTCCTTGTTTCTGTGCCCTCGGAATTTTCTACAAGTCTTTTAACGAGCCCTCCGTCCAAAATTAAAGAGTTCCATTGGGACCAGTATGCTTTTAAAGCAGGAGAGGATGAGGATATCTCTCTCCACAACGGACGATGGTCCATTCTCTTCCACTCCCTAATCTTTCTCAGAACGGGATCGTTTTCTTGTTGCTCCTCCAGCATAGAGCTCTCGTCTTCTGGCACAACCTTAACTAAGGCGACTTTTTCCTCGTTCTGCTCCACTCGGGTACAATGGGGGCAAGTATTTCTTATGTGGCCTAGCTCTCCGCAATTCCAGCACCTCACTGGGCGCCTTCCTTTTGAAGAAAACTTCTTTAACCTCTTCACTACCGCTTTGACGTTGCTGACGGCATAAACGGCATGGTCAAAGTTACCAGTGTCTTCCATCAGTCGAGCAGCTCCATCGAACTCCAGGGCAATGGTCAAGGCGTTTACAAGAGATCTCGGTCTCGCCAACCGTACAGCCCGTTGCAACTCGGCGTCTCGAAGACCATCGATAAAGGTTTGGATCGCCAGGCACTCCAGAAAATCTTCTGCTGCATTTGGATACGCAAACCGTACCATTTTTTCCACTTCTGCCTTGAACTCCTGGATAGTTTCTCCATTTTTCTGCTTCCGACTTTTCAACTGCACTCGGTATACTGGTTGTAGATGACTTTGACCATAACGCATCTCTAGACGATTCACCAATAGCTTAAAATTGTCAACCTCATCCGGTGTCAATACATGCAGGACGTCTAAAGCCTCGCCTCGCAGAGCCATGGTTAGGAACAATGCCTTCTCCTGGGGTGACCATCCATTCGCTCTGGCCACTGCGTCAAATTGTTTTAGGTAATTTGACCAGGAAGCCTTCCCGTCGAAGGTCGGGGGTTTTATCGTCATTCGTACCTGGGCCGCCTCTCCGTTTCCTCGTCGTTCGACGTCTACGTGGCCGGTTTCCCTCCTTTCTGCATTTCCGTCGCCGTGGTGGATGATTTGGTTTCGGCGACAAGCTTTCAGTTCTTGTTGAAGCTTCCTTATCTCGGACTGCATTTGCTGGTTGATCTGGTTTTGCTCGTCTCGCAAGTTGGACACTTGCGGATTTTGTTCGTCTCGCAAGCTGGACACTTGCTGATTTTGTTCATCTCGAAGATGTGATATTTGCTGGGAAAACGAACTGGATAAATCATCTGATAGGGTAGACATTCGTTGTGATAGCTGGGAAAATTGTTGCGTCTGTTCTTCTTGCTGGCTCGTCATTCTTTGTGACAGCTGGGACATATCTTCGCGCTGGCTCTTCATCTGACTGGATAGCTCCTCTTGCTGGCTCGTCATTCGTCCTGATAGCTCCTCTTTCAGCTGGGACATATCTTCGCGCTGGCTCTTCATCTGACTGGATAGCTCCTCATGTTGGCTCGTCATTCGTCCTGATAGCTCCTCTTGAAGCCGGGAAAGTTGTTGAGCTTGTTCTTCTTGCAGCCGGGAAAGTTGTTGAGCTTGTTCTTCTTGCAGCCGGGAAAGTTGTTGCGATTGCTGAGAAAGTTGTGGGGCTAGTTCAGAATTCGCTTTTTGATTTGGGTCTTCGAATTCCACAGCGTCAGGGTCCAAATTATTATTTACGTAGTACTCACGGAGCCTTCTCAACAATACGGATTTACTTCCAGTAGTTTCCAACTCTAATTCTTCAAGCTCTCTTCTGAGCTCTGCCCCCAATAGTTCATTTATCTTTTTTCCAGGCATTCTTATATCTTCACCCTACACCTGACACCAATTTGAAACACTTATGGGGGCTTTTTACACAATTTATTTACAAAATTGTTAAGATACACTGAACTCTGCTGGATAACGTCTAACTACTTGACAATACAATGAACTCTTGTGAACACTTGACTCGAACTGACGTTAACTGTCCGTGCATCCCCTTATATACAACATTATTTAATCTAGTTAGTGTGTTTAGAAGTTTCTAGAATTTTCTAGAAACATTATTTAAAATGGTCAGTTGATTTTTTTACAAACTTCTAAAAATCAACTGTCAACAACAATCTTTCAAATTAAGGTCCCTTCCTTTACGGTTATCCCGTTACACTACTGAATTTGTCTAAATGGAGGGAAAAGATTGTTTAAGACAGACAATCTCTTTATTCTCGAACTATCTAATAAATAATACATCGAAGATATCGTTCATATACAAGAATCCTAGGTCAAATAAATTTACTAAATCTTGACAATAAATTAAAAGAAATTATAAAGAAATATGTAGATTGTGAAAAAAATAGCAAGGCTTTGTGTTTCTTTGTGTTTATATACGTCAGAAAGAATAAATCTATTATAGTAAAATAGTTAGCACTACTATTTTCACTACTATTTTCACTAATTATTTAAGAAGTTTGAATTATATGTCAAAAACTAATGTTGCATATTTCAGCCCTCTGTCTCAGTTTGTTCTCTAAAAATCGTTCTGTTGTTAGTAGAAATTCTCAAAAAAATTCAAATATGATAACTACCAGATAGATAAATAAAATGTCAAGGTTTTGTATTATGAGTTATTTAGTTTTAGACAGCATTTTTAATGTCTGAGTTCAAGTTATTACCAGTGTATAGATTTAAAATCAAGTAAAATTGTTTTAAATTAAGTATGTATGTTATTTTAAATAAATTACTCAAGTTTACACAAAATGATTAGGCCTCCACTTATCACGAATTAATTTGAATTATATAGTATTATAAACATGATTATATATGGCCTTTAACTAAAACAGAGGTCACAAATTAGAAGAAAAAAAAAATGATAAAGAGATTTGCTTTATATAAAAAACAATAAAAATTAGGAAGTAAAAGTATCGACGAACTTATGAAACATTAATTCCAAGCAATGCAGTTTTTAAGAAGAAGTACCTTTTTATGATTATAATGAACGCAACGATTTCGCATAATGAATACTTAAACAAAAACCTCAATAAACGTAAAACGGATTTTTATCTTCATTTATATTCCAACCGCGACCTTTACCGGAACATGAATTCCTTGATCAACTCATAAAATTTGTACTAGGATCTAATCGATCTAGGAAACAGCTATAATAACTGTCCAATCGATTCATCTTCGGAAACAAACGCAGCATCACGTTATATTCTTCGCTATCAATCAAGGCATCAAGGAAACAGTTTCACTTTAGCAAAAAGTAGTAGACGTTTTCTTTCAGCCGAAACCGCCGCTTAGAATGAGATAACTGATATGAAATTTGTGGTATTTCTAACGAGAGGAACAGAGATTATCTGCAAGTAACGGTATATAACGATTTTATCGAACAAGCATTTTAATTGCTCAATATGTAGGTACTTATGATATAATAACATATAAAGTTTATAATCATTATTAGTAATAAATATATGTTATTTGTATTTTACATTGAAGCGTCTTTTATCCTATGAATTTGCGTTTTTCTTGTATAACTGTTAGCATAAGCGTGAAAAGTAGTCTGTCTCTGTAAGACAGCGAAGTACAAGAACGCGTTCATTTAGTATTAAATTCTGATAAGGGTTTGAGGCGATGTATTAAACAGTAAACTAAACGAATTACTAAAATAACTAGACTAATAATACAAATATTAAGTACCTCTAAATAATAACTAGTATTTAGTGCATCAAATTGTTGTATTGTTTATAGAACTACAAATCGGTAACGACTTTCATTGAAAAATAAATATAAAGGATCAACACGTCAATTATTGTCGAAATGAACAATAAAAGAAGAGTACCTACCTACATGAAAGAAAAAATAAGCCATTTCGCTGAAAACAGACACATCAGAACTAAGACCTTTAAAGATCAATATTTTGGAACGCCAGGTATAAATGGAAGTATTCAATTGGTATGAGGTATTACCAACTGTGGTATTTACTTACAGCGGTAATTTTTTATAGCAAAAATATTCACCAATTGTAACCTGTGTTCAACCATTAGACGGATATCTTTGATGTAAGATAAATACATAAGTAATAAAATAATCGTATAAAATCTGTATAATTGGAAAAAGAAAATGTAAATTTGTTGTCATAAGTACATACACCAGTTCCAGACGTTGTAATCTGTCAAATTAAGTATTAAATAGTGTTACAACAAGACTTTCCTTTACCCACCCAAGCAACGTCTTTATCTGTACTTCGTTATATAGCAATTACCTAAAAAGCAAAACTGAAACAAATTCATCGGTACTTTATAAGATCGGTTTGGATGTCTCTCCGTACCTTCGTTCATGTACGGTAGAACTTTTAAAAAGGGTCATAAAATTTGGTATATAGAACCCTCAAGTCAGAAAAGAACCATTCCGATTTTGGTCCAGATCGGATAACTCTAAACGGTTTTCCGAAACTCGTGTGGAGCATTATGAGACTATCGAATATGTACGTTTTATATGTATTGTGGGTGATTTGGTACTACTTTGGTAAATCATGTAATTCAAAGCAGATTTACGTAATATATGACCGAATTACGTAGCTTCGTAATATTTAGGGGAATCCGATGTTACTTTCTTACTTCTTATATTGAAGTTGTTATTCTTTTGTTACTGCAGTTAAGAAGTCTGTTATTCTTCGGCAGAACAAAAATATATAATTTTAGACATGTGTTTGGCATTAGATATTAATTCTACGCTTTAAATGATTTGCTATACCAACGAAACGCTTATCGCATACTTAATTTTTTATTGGGGACATTATGATATGAGTACTTTCCAAACTGACACTGATGCCATGTATAAATTTACCTAAATTTAGTTGATTTTGATAAAGAGTCCCGATAAGTTAATTTTTAATTTATTTTTTAGCAAGGTTGTAATATTAATATTATATTACAAGGTCAACGTTTGAATGCTAATACACTTAATATACCAGATACAGCTTGAAATAATATTTCTCCTTTTTAGTACAATAAAATTGGTTTTCATTCCGTGTATAATTGATACAAAGAACTGGAATGTAGCGTGCCAAGTTGTGGGAAACTAAATTATAAAAGAATTATTTACGTGAAGCTTTTACAGAATGACTGAGAAATTTATATTACATAACCAGCCCTTACTAGCTTAAATGAATCTGTAAGTTAAATGATACGTCGAGAAGTGAGTTTCCTGCGAATAATAATTAGCATAATTTAAAAAAAATGGGGTTTGTTTTATTGGATTCAGAATTCAATTCTAAGTATGGAGAATTTTTGAATTTACTTGCCATTAAAAATTTCAATTGTTATTAACAAAAAACGAAGAGAAAAAAAGATGGTCTCCGTTTTTTAGCAATAACTATGAAACTATTAAAGATAGCGCAAATATTTAAAAAGATCCTAAAAGAAGAGAAAATTTCACGAAAAAAATTCCGGATCCTCGGAGTTGTAGCTCCATTATTTAGAATTTTATTTTTACGTTGAAAATAGGGTTCCGCGCGGCCGTAGTAGCGCCGTCGCATGGCCATCGAGCAAAGCGGATGTAAGAAATTATTTTTTTTATAATATATAATATAAATTTAAAAATATGAAAAAATTATAGTCTTATCTAGACACTTGAAGGAATACAACCTCGATATAAAAAAAATTTCAACTTGATTTTTGGTAAAGTTATTCAATTGTTAACTAAACAATTTTTTATGAACTTTAGCTCATATAAAATCTGTTATTAAACTTTAATTAATGGACCTAAAAATTTTTTTCTTCCGGTAGCCTATTCTTATGCACACAATCAACAAGATTCCGCAGTAAAAATTTACTAAAGTTTGTTTATTTGTTTATAATAATCTTTTTAAATATTTGCGCTATCTTTAATATTTTCATAGTTGTTGCTAAAAAACGGAGACCATCTTTTTTTCTCTTCGTTTTTTGTTAATAACAATTGAAATTTTTAATGGCAAGAAAATTCAAAAATTCCCCATACTCAGAATTGAATTCTGAATCCAATAAAACAAACCCCATATTTTTAAAATTATGCTAACTATTATTCGCAGGAAACTCACTTCTCGACTAGACTAAAGTTTTTGAAACACATTTGAAATATACTGTACCTCAATATCGATGGAAATTATTTATGTTCAATAAAAACACATGAATAATGTATTTGAAAAGAAGACAATATAAAAAAGGGAAATGTAACAAAGATAATATTAAATATAAATACATTTAGAGCACTCAAAATATAGTAGTCACCCGAACACAAATTCCACATAAGTAAGTAGTATTGTTACATTCGATACCAATTGGCTACGATATCTGATGTGTAAAATATAGAAATATATAATTTATTTCGTATATAATCTGTTTACTTTGTTTACATCTCCCGATACAGAAATTAACTCCACCTTCCTTTTTACGGATTTACAATGGATTTTAAAGTATATAAGCGTTAGCCAATTTAGTTTTAAAATCCTGAATTCAATAACGATGTTTTATTAGTAATAGTATATTACTTTACGAGTGGAGTAAATTGCATATTACAGCGAGTGTGTTTGGCACAAGAGCTAAAGAAACGAGCTAAATATGCAATTTGTTCCTCGAGTGAAGTACTATGCTTTACCCACGGCTTACCAAATAGTTTTGTATAAAACTAAAAATAACAAAAATAAAATTTTAATTTTGGCATAAGTTGTCAAATATATTCGATTTCGCAGACAGTTCTGTCTGAGAAATGTCAAAGGTTTCTATTTACTTACTCCACTAGTGGAGTAAATGAAACTATAACACAACTCCTCAATAATTTGACACTTACTGACACAGATATAGGTTAAAAAATAGGCAATTTACTTATGAGTCGTGGGTAAATATTTTTGTTTGTGAGACGAACAATAAGTGACAGCAAACACCCATGACCATGACGTTATATGATACCTTTACTTTGTATAAAAATTTAATTTTAATAGGTAATTTCTATTAATTTTACTGTTAATTAAAATGCCATAAAACATATACTAGACCGAATACCTATCTGTCTCATGCTTTGTTACTTTCACCTAGAGGTAAAGTTTACAACTATAAAAACTTATTCTTATATTCTTAACACATCAGATGGTCATTTTTAATCAACCTTCATTAATCAATTAACATTCAAAAACGTTTAAATATTTTTTTATTTTTTATTATCTTTTTTGTCGCTGAATACAAAACAAAAGAAAATTAATATTCTGGCTTAACAATTGGCAAATTTATTTGTGGTTACAATTAATAGTTAAAATATAATAAGTATGAACAAATGACTCGCGAACACATGTCCATTCTGATTATAGATGTAGGTGGAGGTCTTCCTTTTCATGAACGAGTGGGTACAATTCTGACAGCCGGCAATTAGGCATATATGAAAGAGAGAGTTAATTATGATTCTTGTTTTCTTTTAATTTTAATATCCCACGTGTCACGAGTTTAGTGTAACATGATATTTTGCAACAGTAAAGTCATGAAGGAGGCAACACCACGGAGGGAAATAATTAGTCAAATCGAAGCTTCTCATATTCCTATAATGAAACTTTTAAGAAAGATTAAAACCTCAGAAGGAAATCATATAAATTTTATTTAGATCATTTTACAGTAAGTTGATATTTTGATTATTCACTTTATATTACGTAAGATATTTTTATACTTCAGCCTCCAAGTAGACTAGAATCGGAAATCTACGGTACCGATAGACGTAACTTTCTACTCGCATCGGTCCCACATATTTTCGTTTCTATCTATCTTCCCTATTTTTTTGTATTCGAATTTAACATTTTCATATTCAATGATTTGTCTGGTATACCTTTATTCTTTAATCTCATATTTCTCTTTTTTTACATAGCTAAATGGTTCATATCTTTTAAAATGGTAGTTGTAATAACTGTAATCTTCTTAAAGAATAATTGTCTCAAATATTTTAATCAACTAATAAATTATCCTGTGTATACTTGACAAATACCCATTTAAAGTTACAAATCTCCAGTAGTCCTTGGCGAAGGCTTCTGTGGTTCCCTCCGTCCTTGCCAAATGGAAGGACTCCACGACGGAGGAGACACGCCACAGCGTCAATCTCCCAACCCCACATTGCACCACGTGGGTCACACTTCCACACAACACTTACACTCACACCAACGAAGAAAGACTTTTTAGGCACGTTCAAGCACCATGGATGGATGAAGAGAAGATCCAACTGCACATGGAAAATGCAAGTGGGAAAATTTGTGAGAGCGAGGCCGACGACAGATACTAACTCCTTTCAAACATTCCTATCCTTTCCCTGAAAAGGACGTAAGTCCTACAACAGGGTCCTCTTACATACCAAATTCATAAAAATTATCATATTTATCTTCCAAACTATATATTCTTCGACCTTCCAGTAGTCTTAGAATATGGAAGGAAGATATATATCCAATACAATATAATAATTACAAGTATATGTAAAATATTTCAAAAAGCAGAAAAAAGGTAACTATGTATATAGGTACCTATATCTAGAAAGAGAATTATTATCATCCGATATTGTACACAAAAAAGTTCGCTTCAAACGTGCGGCCTTGTTTACTAACATCATATGAATAAGATATCTATTAAAGTTCAATAAAGTCACAAGGATACATCAATTGATCAATTAAATCTATTAGAAAACTATTAAAAGGTTCTAAATAACGAAGTAACGAAGTTTTGTTGTATGCGAAATATTGCACAAGGTTACAAATATTTACAAATAATTAAATGTCCGCTATAAAAAATGTACACACAAGCAGCCTTGTGTAGTGTGTCCTAAATATGATATAGGTTTCTTTTTACAAATAAAATCTATGAAGACTATGATACAATCAAATTTTAAAGAGAAGAGATATAAATATTTATTATTTATGATCCCTCTGTTTCTGTTTAGCGTTCTTATGCTTTTTATACCTTTCACGTATACGAATTTCTCCAGTCAATATTAGTGTTAGTATTCTCTCCTGTGTCATCCTTTACTGTGCTTTAGGATAATTCATTTTTTCATACAGGGTTTTTTATAAATCTTTTATTTCCCTCTTTTTTTCATATTCACCATTTATTTATTGATTCTTTCTCGGTTTTATTTAATAACCAGTTTGCAAAAATTATGAAGTTCTTATCTTATATCACTCTTCCTAGAGAAGAACTCTGATTTCAAAACTATAAATCTTTCTATTTTCTTTGATGTTTTAGATTTAAAAGTTCCAAACATGTAAAAGAGTTACCTTCATGATTGTTGGGTCGTGTAATGCTTGTGGAGTCAGTCCAAAAATCGTTTGTACTAAAAGTTCGTAGTATTTACACTATCGCGTTCTTACCAGAGTAATTTTCATCTAAGGTCTCCATTTAACAGTGAGTAACGGGGACCATCGACCCTAGACCATAGCATAATACCCTGGACCTTTTCTCTGACTCGGGCGCACCCGTGGTCACATCGAGGACTGGAGTATCTCACTCTTGCACCAGTTAAAGTGTGAACGATCCTCTATAAACATGGATTTTTCGACATCCTCTTCTTCGGACGAGGAAGATATTATTTTGAATGCTAAAAAGTGGTGCATATATAAAGGATCTCAAAGACGAAAGTGCATCCCTTAAACAAAAAACGTATGTTGTATGGAGAATTTCATCATTCATATTAAGATTTAAGAAAAGATCCGGATCGTTTTTTGACTACATAAGAATGAAAAAAGAAACTTTTGATTATATTTTAAACGAGTACCATGGTCGAGGGTCAAAAAAATACTAAGCTCAGTTTTTATTTTACCCTGGCACCAAGGATCAGACCTTAGCTCCAACCTATGCGCAGAGCGATGGTCGGTGCTTCGACGTAACCACATAGATCTAATATTATGTGTTTATTTTTTTTGGTGAGCGGAGCTATGGTGCGATGCTATGGTCGGAGCGATGGTCGGCACTCCGTTGTGGCCGTACACTAAGAAAGCAGATTACGGTCTTAATGTTTGAGATATTTTCTCAGTTTTTATCTTATGCTTGACTGGGATTATCCTTGTAGTTATTCTGTTGCTTTTATTATGCAGTTTTTAATCCGCTGTATAGACTTTTGACACTCATAGAACTCACTATATACTGTTTTTTTTATGGTCTAATATCATCTCTTCCTTCCTCGGATTGCTGTACTCTAATCTATTAATAATGTTGGTCAGTTTTATTCCTTTATTGTCTTTTCGCTTCATATCAAAAATGAATACGTTACTGTTACGCATTCGACTTTATATTTTTCCATATATCACTTAAGAACTTCTTCTTATCTATATTTTAAAATGTTTGCATAACTCGAGAAACTTGAGGCACCTAATTTGCAATGCACCTTTTCTCGAATGTTTATTTAGGAAAAAAAGAAAGTGTACTATTTATTGCTAAATTAATCATCTTTTTCATGCTATTACTAATAACATATCAAATATGTTACAGGTAAAATTAAGTTACAATCGTTTATTTGAACAAAAACCTAGCAACACTTTCTGTATATCAAAAATAAACCAGAGCTGGATCGGCTCAATAAAACGAGGTCAGTTGTCGATACTAAAATAAACGACAAAAAATGGACTTGGCAAGCCCTTGAGTGAATTACTTTCGCGTTATGTATTAAAAACGTTTCTACTCTGACATAATAATCCACATGGAATCTGTTAATTTTCCACCAAGCAAGCATGAACAATTTAATCTAAAAATAATAGGCAAATACTTACACAAATAAAAATTTGACTAAACAATGTCTACTATAATGAATATGATTTAGACTGAATTTTTAAGTATGTATATAAAACTACAGGAGTTAATTTAAAAATCAATATTAACGGAACAAAATTGAATATTTTTTTGGAATTGATTCGGATAACGGTACACATTTTGAATATCTTCTTGATTCTACAAAAAAAAATAATAAATAAATAAATGAGTAAATAAATAAAATTCCGATTACTACTAAACTAATTTCTTTTTGTATTTATACCCTATTTCAAAAGAGTGTAGAGTAATAAATCACGAAGTGTCATAAAATTTGGCTGAATTTCGGTGTAGTTCATGGGCGTAGGCAAATCTTAGGATTATTAAACTTAATAATTAAAGTAAATTAAAAATTATAGACAGATAATAATAAAAGGCCATTTTTGGGAAGTAATTTGGTCTGAAATTTAAGTACCTAGGTACATGTATTTAAGTAAAATTTCTTAAAAAAAAACATTAAGTTTAGCGTAATATAGTAATAATTAAAAAGATTGGATTAATTTTTGGCAACCAATTAGTATTTGTTACAGGTATGTAATCAGAAAAAAAAAGTAACAATAATGCAAAAAAACATCAAATATATGTAATATGTTATTTTAGAACACCTGACTTAAATTTTGAAAAAGACCTTCAAAATCATACCTCTCTTAACTGTCAACATCTTTATTTTAACTTCATTTACATATAGCAAACTAGCTTAATATATCGATGCAAAATTTAATAAATATTATTATAATTATGGGTACCATTTCGAATTTAATGTGTTTATCAGATTGTAGCTATAAATTTAATCGCAATTCAATTCAAAATGTCGTAAACAAACGGAATCACTTTCAATGGTTTTTATAAATATACTTTGAATTTAGAAATACGGTCAAGTTTAACAATGAAACAAAATGTAAGTTTTAACTGCTTGAAAACTGGTTCATAACCCAGTAAACTAAATGAAAATTGTATAGAATATGGTTGAAGCATTTTAAGAAGAATGATTAGTATTCGTCCTGGATACTAAATATAACCAAAAGTATCTAAAAATAATGCAATATAAGCTTCTGCCTAGACTGAAATGTTAATAAACGTTCAAGGTGCTTGATTATCTTTTGTTACATACTCGTTCTAAATTTTTATTAAGGTTAAATCTAAAATGTTACGAATGTATTAAAATTAAAAGAGGACATATACTTGGTAATTTAAAAAAATAGCAACTTGTACGAAACATTCGATTGCTGTAGTTATTTAGTTATTGGACCGGAACTTTTACGATTTCTACATAAAAAAAATCAATGCGAATTTATTGCACATATACTATCTACGATGATTCTATAACAAGACAGTGTTTCTTACTTCTGAATTTTATAATGCAATTAAATTTATTTATCGTTTCTATTTTATTTAGTATTTAACTTAAATGCGACTACCACGTCAGTGGTTTTTCTTGATTTTTAAACATATGCGTCTTACATGAGGTTTTGATGGACGGACTCATACGCCAGTAAAAACAGCCGTTTTTTTGGGCCAACTTTGCACTAAATTTCCGACCCAAATTTTTTTTTATAAGATTTGGGATCACTTACTGAGCATAAAATCACAAAATGCTGACAGATCCAGGTGACGCTAGAGGCGTCATCTTAAAAAAACGTTTTCGGCCGATATCTTGGAAACTAATCACTTTAGGGCAAAAGTCGTAAAGACCATTATGATAGAAAATAAAATTTCGCATCTTTTGTTTCCAGTAAACTTTGTTGTAAAACTTACAGTTTATTATTTATGGCCCATTTAATGAACCGGTTTTTCGATTGCGGCCAAAAACTCTTGAAATATTAGATTAATCAATAAAATGCATAAATTCATTTTTAAAGATCGTTTTATTCTCTATAACTTTTGTTTTAAGTTTTTTTTTCTAATGTCCATACTTTTTGAGTTATAGGACGTTTAATGAAGAAATGTCGACGCTCGGCGGTTGGCGCGGCAGCGAAATATCAATACATAGTATAAAACAAAGTCGCTTTTTCTTTCCCTATTTCCCTTTGTATGCTTAAATTTTTAAAACTACCCAACGGATTTTGATGCGGTTTTTTTAATAGATAGAGTGATTCAAGAGGAAGGTTTATATGTATAATAACATCCATTAAGAAGTGGAGAAATACTGTTATTTTTGAGGTTTCTAATGTGATGTCGCTAATTATCAATTTTTTTCCGCTTACATTGCAAACGCAGGCTGAATTCTAAGAGATTTATCAAAATAATGTACTAATTATTTGTACACATTGAAAAGGTCTACAGAAAACTCCGCGATGGTACATGTCTATCTCTTATGGATATCCCACAATAACATTTTTTTGTCATTTACTTTTTACGACAAATAATGGCTAATTTTCTAAGCGATTTTAACCAATACAGCATTAATCCTTATCCAATTAAATAGCTTAAATACATTGTTGATTAAATATAGATCTATATGGTACTGTACAGCACAAGATTTAAATGAATATTTTCGAAGATATTGCAGATTTAAAATTGCGGGACGTAGCGCTTGCGGTGGTACTGGCCGGCAGGGGCCGCGGCAACGGAGGCCGCGATTTTCCTTATAGCACTTTGAATTTTGCAGCGAAATTAATCATTATGACGCTACCCTAAGGTGGCGCAGTTGCGATGTTATAAATTTACACCTGTAATTCTTACATAATTAAGTACTATGACGCCACCGTAAGGTGGCGCAGTTGATATCTCATATATTTAAAAGAGCAAAACTTACTTACCTAAGAACTATGACGCCACCGTTGGGTGGCGCAGTTAATATATAACCGATAAATTACAAAGTACTATAAATAATAGTAAAAACTGGTAACTAACGAGAAAATATGATAAAAAATACAAAAAATCAATCGTAAAAATAAAAAAAAAAAATTGGAAAAAACATTAGTGTTAGGCGATGCGAAGTTCGCCGGGTCCGCTAGTAATTAAGTAAAATAAAAAAATGTTCGTTACTATTGCAGGTAAGGAATTGAACTATTATTTGTTAACTACATAAACAATCGGGATATTTTTTTTAATTTATTTGTTGAATTTTTACTATTATATTCTATGCGTATCTTGAAATTTTCAACTTTTCGCTCGGTAGTCCAACATAAAACGTCCTATAACTCAAAAACTATGGACATTAGAAAAAAAAGTTTAAAACAAAAGTTGTAGAGAATAAACGGATCTTTAAAAATGGATTCATGCATTTTATTGATTAATCCAATCTTTCAAGAGTTATTGGCTGCGATCGAAAAACCGGTTCATTAATGGGCCATAAATCGTAAACGGTAAGTTTTACAAAAAAGTTTGCGGGAAACAAAAGATGCAAAATTTTATTTTCTATAATAATGGTCTATATGACTTTTGCTCTAAAGTGCATAGTTTCCGAGATATCGGCCGAAAACGTTTTTTAAGATGGCGCCTCTAGCGTCACCTGAATCTGTCAGCATTTTGTGATTTTATACTCAGTAAGTTATCTGAAACCTTATAAAAAAAGAAATTTGGATCGGAAATTTAGTTCAAAGTTAAATGCTATTTTTACTGACCTATCAACTTAGAAATAAAAACACAACAAGCGTTACATGCTCCAATAGATGTTCTCGATACATTTGTATTTAGTTCTATACCTACGAGGACATTCTTAACTAATAAAAAAATATATATCCCACTTCCGTGCTAGAGTGAAAAAACTTGAAAATTGGATAAATTTTAAAAGAACTGTTTAAAAAATACAAAAGATAAAAATGATTAAAAATAGCTCTTTTAATTCAATTTTACATGTAACTTCCAAGCAAATGTTTCTGTCAGCTAGTCTCACAATTTACGTGGAGTATTAATCTTATGTCGTTACCATTCTTATTATTCAATTAGTTCCTGGTTAAGTATTTTACCAATTTCTCAGTTATACTTTTGGTAAGAACCCTTCAAATATGTATTTTCGATCAATATTTCTGTTCGTTACAGTCTGATATTGCGAGAATATTTAACTGAATTTTTTGCCTCTAATATAAGTCAGGAAACAAATATGTCTGCCAAAAACGAAACATTGATTGAAAAGCATCTATTATAAAAACATTTGTATGTCGATTATAAGCTATTTTCGAAAAGTGTTTTAGAAGGTTCCTCTAAAAAATAATTAAATAAATGTTTCTAATGATTTTTTTAGTGATATTAATTGCAATCACCCTATACATTTTTTATCAAAGTTGTTAGTAAAATTTTTTGGTTGCTTCTGTTGAAGCTGCTCATAATACAAGTTAGCGGTGAAAGTTTGACCTATTTCCAAAAACTCATAATGGACAATTACAGTTGCTATTCACCAAACATATAGCAAAACCTTGTTTGGGAGCGAGGAAGCCTGGGGAGTGTGTGGTGCCGAATTAGTCGGCGACAACCAATGATACGACCGCTTAGAATGTAAATACAAGATCCATTTTTGGTGGAAGGTTAATAACCGATTAAAAAATGATTCATTATCTTTGTGTGAAATGTTGGCTGAAAAAATGGTGAGACGACTGCGTCCACAACCTGTCGAAGATCCTTCCTGTTTTTGGTCTAGCTGAACGCGGTTTATTGATCAAACAAGATCTCCCGATCCTGTGCTGTCCGATTACTGACGGCATCATCTCCGAATGCGGTACATATTTTCCGCGTCGCCACTGCAGCGTTTGTACCAAGTTTGTACTCATACAGTAAATTATCCAGCAAAAGATTAACTAAGAAGTCTTATCAATATAATTCTCATTCTCCCCTCTACGAAATTATAATTTTCTGTTTTAAAAAGGCAAGCGAAAGCGAAAGTAAAACATGCTTGTTGATCGGTTGCTAAGTATGAAAGTAAAACTTTCGTGCCCTGGACAACGAAAATAATTAAAATGTCAAACTAGTAATGTCAAACGTTTATTTAGAATTAAAGTTAAATGTAAAATTACAATTGTTATATGAGCCTGAAATATTTAACGGCAAATTGTACCGATCTTTAGATTTGTCTGGTAACAAACTTCTGCACGCTATATTGGCTGCTTCTTTGATAGAATCCATATTTTGTTAAATTCTCGTCTAAAAATTATCAACTTAATAACTCAGTAATAATACTGTTAATAATTTGATAACTGTCAGAATATTTTTTTATTGACATGAATGTTACCTTAGTAACGTTAACAACCAACAGTGTGGTACTGATATTTTTATTGTCGTAAGCCACCTTCTACCCATTTTATTACAATAGATTTTCAGCATCAAATTTGAATGTGTTTTACGGAATCGAGAGGGGAAAATGAAAAGTTTAATACATTACACGCTGCAAAAGCCCTTTCAGGTGCTCGGAGTTTTAAATAGCCTCGGCTACGCTACGCTTCGCCTCGGCTATTTAAACACACCTCGCACCTAAAAGTAAACTTTCGCAGCTTGTAATGTAAATAACTATTTGACATTGACTGAATATTTAATTTTCCTATAAATTCTATCGACTTAGTTTCTACATAAATTCAAATTTACGTTAAATAATTATATGACTTAAACAATTAATCATGGTCCTATAAATCCAGTGCATCAATATTTAGTATAAGTTTAAAAATTAATTATTTTACCAACGTTGTTACCCAATCACAACAATATGTTTAATCTTTAATACCACTGGAAAATTAATCAGTAACTATTTCATAAAACATTATATTTGTCAGTTATATAAAAAGTGGTAATATCATTGCCAAAACTTCAAAGTTTTTTAATAAATTAAATTAAATATTGGTCCGTCCAAACAGATTAATTACATCAAAAAAAGCCATTGTTTCCGCAAAATTACATCAGAGTGCAAGTGGCAAAAAACTAACTATATATAACAAAATATAACTAACGATTACCGGTGTTAAGTGTCGCGGTTTTGAGTGAAAGTGAAAGATAAAAGAATACTTTCATATAAATTTACTTTCTCTTTTCTAACCAGAATTCGAAATTGTTTATTTCACGGCAATGTCAGAATAATAATTAAATTACACACTTTACTTATGAATTTTATAAATGGCACGAATATATAATAAATATTTATCAAATAGTTAACTTAATAGAAATGCGCAATAATTTGTGAAGTTTTAGGGAATGTTTAAAAGATACAATTGAATTAGTTAACGAAATCTCTGAGAGTCGATTTTGTAAATAATTAACATGTTTTAATACGATTTTAAAAGCAAAAGATGACCCTGTACAATGAATTATAATACTGGTATACATAATAAAAGTAAATGTAAGTATATTTTAAAGTAAAAATAAACATAAAACAGGACTTTGAAAAATGATATAAAGATATATGAAAGAATATAAAAATATTTTCAACTTTCTATAAACCAACAATTGCCAAGATAATAAAATTTTAGCAATATTAAGTCTGAGGGTTTGTGAATTGAAATATCTTTTAATTCTGACATTCTGAAAAGGAGAAACGATTTTATAGCTACAGTTTTAGTGTCTTTGGCATATTTACTTACCAATAAGGAATATGAAATCATAGGATAGAGAAGTTAAAAAAAAACAAAATTTTAAAACAATAATATAATAAAAAGAAGGTAGAAATATAATAATATACATAGGATGTTTGTTTTTCTAATTTTCTATTTTTCTTTTTAGTATATCTACCGTTCTTTTCCTCTCCTTACCATACATCAGGAAAGCCCTTAACAGCCTGTGAAACCGCAAACTAATGTTTAAACAGTTTGAACAGCTTTTAAGCAAAAGCAGTTCAAGCGGGTAAAAAAGTGGTTCAAAGCTATTAAAAACTCAGTTCGATCGGTTTAACAAAGATGTCTGCAACCTTATTTGGATGACTGGCACAAGTATAAACCTATACTTCTATAATTACATCCAGAGTTATCTTTTCTTTAAAAAAAATCATTTAACTATAAGAAAATTCAGGTCATTCATTACTCTATCTAACCACATCGCCGATGTAAAAATGTCTATAAAAGCTGGAACACTGAATAATTTTTAGTTTCACTAAGTGTGTTTTTAAATGTATTTCATAGCAATCGTAGATAAAATATATTACCTAATACACACAGTACAAGGTAAAAGTGATCGTTTTTCACCCATATTCATAAAAAATAAAACTAAAAACTATCTCTTTCGCGGATAATATTACTTACAATCAGCAAGCCATTTAATCATTACATAAACACTCCAAAATAAGTATAATAATACAGCTAAGACATATGTACATTCTTCAAGTGAAAATATATTTAATTTTTTTTATACATTTACAGATATTGTGCAAGGATCAGCTGTTAAAAATACTGGCACAAACAACATTTTCTTTTATTAAAAAAAAAACAATATTTTTTTTTACATTTGGAGGTTGCATTCGAATTCGGTAGAATTATCAAAAATTCTGAGATAATCGCATCTCTGAATGTAATACTGCATAAACTATCAAGATAATGTAAATTGATTTGAATTTTGAAAGTAGATACCAATATACTGCACACTTCTTAATCTACATCTACAAAACCAATAAGTCATGATGTTAAGGAATTAACTTTAATATGAATAGTGCGCAATCTCAATTGTACAATTAAAAAAAGGCACACTTTATAAAGAGTAAACTCTGATGATATATACAAAGTTAAGAAGAAAAAAATAAGGAATTAACAAATGGACAAACAACGAGAAAACAAGTTTACATAAAATACCCATGTGCGGAGAAAGAAGCAAACATAATCGAACTGGTGTTGAGAGGAAAGTATGGATCAGAACAAAATAAAGCTTCAAACTTCACATAGAAAAAGAAAATAATAGAAAAGGAGTAAGGAAAGAAGATACAGCCAAGTTAAACAGAAGTCGACGTTAAATATATTGGATAAAATTAAATTATTTAAGTATTTATCCTCACATAATGAAAAGTTTAATTAAAATAAAATTTATTAATCTAATGAAAAACAAGTGTACTTTGGACAGAAACTTCTACAGCTTATTATCTTATCTCAAAACTAACAGATTAATGCGAGTAGTTTCCTGTCATTCTGTTGATTTACAATTAGTTTTATCAATTTCATGTACCTAAAACTGCATAAATATTATTTAAGGAAATAGTAATATGCAGAACAGAAACATTTCGGTATAGCAATAAAGCTTTAATAAATTTCATTACTAATACCAATGATAAGATAATACTTTGTCATTTTATATAATCTCCTTTAGATATAATTACATAAGAAGGTCGAAATATATGACGCTAGAAAACAAAATATATATGTTTTATTTACAAATTGCACATTATATTGTTATTATGACTTTATGATAAGTCAGAAAAGTACATACTATTAGCTATGTTTTCGGTATTAGTTTTGATACTTTAACCAGTTTTTTGTCAAAATTTGGTCATGGGACAACAATGGCTTTAGTTAGAGGATCGAAGAACGGTTACTTTCGGTTGGTATATAAACGTTTATTTAACAAAAGTTGTAACGAAACTTCGACAAAGCAACACACATCAGCAACTCATCCTACATCAGGACAATGCAAAGACAATCGAGTTTTTGGAGCTTCAAAACATCAAATTGTTAGACCATCCAACGTACAATCCTGACCTAAGTCCGACTTTTTTACATTCCCAAAGATCAAGTATTTCTATGCGTAAACAGTAACTCCTGTTCCCAGAAGAAGCCATCGATGCCTTTAAAACAGCGATTGTGTAGGTGTAAACTGAAGACTGGAATAACTGTTTTACCAATTGGTTTGTATGTAAGCCAAAATGATCTGGTGGGGCATATTTTGAAAAACAATAAAGTACTTTAAGTCTAAATATTTTTTATCTTTATGGCTATATGCAAAACTAAAAAGACAACCCCCGTACCTCTGATATCCTGGAATGAATGTCTTGCGCGCATCATTGACAAAGTTCAAATATAGGACAAGCTACTCTGGTAGATTTAATTTTTTTTTATTTAAGGATGTCCTCGTAGGTGTAGACCTTAATACAAATGTACCGAGAACATCTATTGGGGCAGAAGAGACAATTTATTAATTTCGGATTTAAAGGACTGCAATTAAGGACGAGTGGGGAAGACGTGGGAAGGTAAGGAGTTCCACAATCTGAAAACCCTGGGGATGAAGGACCGATCGAATTGATCCGTTCTCGATGTCGGGCACTGAACAGTATAAGGGTGCATGGAGCTGGCACGTCGCGTTGCTCTGGCTGGTCTGGCAAGTGGAAGCATTATAGAGCAGAGTTTTTCTGAGCAAAATCCGTTTAAGTATCGGTAGAACAAGGAAAGATCAGATACTGCTCTTCGGTGGGACAATGGGGCTAGATTTTTGGTGATACTGGTGTCGTTTATTAGTCGAACTGCTCTTCTCTGTATTGCATCAAGAACTCTCTGCCTTGACGAAGCCGCCGATCCCCATACATGCGACCAGTATTCCAGATATTTGTGCTTTGTAAAGAGTAGCTAACTTGGATGGAGAGAAATATTTTCATGCTCTAAACAGAAAGCCTATTTTCTTTCCTGCTGCAGTTGCTGATCCAAAACAGCAACTCAATTTTATCACTCCTGTGACCGCTATAATGCTATCCGATCGTTTTATCTTTTCGAATTTACGAACAATTAAAAGACCGGAGACACCTTAAGGTAAAAATTAAAACCAAACATGTAGTGGTATAAGGAAACATTATAGCAATGGTGTAGTATAAAGAACAAAGATTGGTACTAACACAAGTACCTGAAAGAAATTTGTGGAAGTTACCATATGGGTATTATCATCAGGCATTAGAATTAATGAACTGTCATTAATTGTCAATAGTAACATTTGGTCAGTGTTGTTAATCCTGGCAAGAAATTAAAGATAGATTGTTGTTAGACTTCGGTTAAATTTAACAATATATGATAAAACGACTGATAGTGTACCAAAGGTCATTGTTTGAAAATACATTTACCCACGACTCATAAGTAAATTGCATATTTTTTAACCTATATCTCTGTCAGTAAGTGTCAAATTATTGAACAGTTGTGTTATATTTTCATTTACTGCACTAGTGGAGTAAGTAAAAGAAACCTGTATTATGCACTGAATCACGCCTACAGTATTCATTAAATTAACTAACAATTGACATTTCTTAGACAGAACTTCTCATTGAAATCGAATATTTTTGATAACTTATGCCAAAATTTAGATTTTATGTTTGTTATTTTTAGTTTTATACAAAACCGTTTGGTTAGTCGTGGGTAAAGCATAGTACTTCACTCGAGGACCAAGTTGCATATTTAGCTCGCTGTAAAATGCAATTTACTCTACTCGTAAAGTAATATACTATTGATACACAGTTCAATTAAAGCAGTTATTTTTTATAGACAAATTATATTTAAAAAACTCCAAACAAACTTTGCTCTTACGTTAAAAAAGATTTCCAATTATGGTAATGTTATTAGAACGTGAATGAATTTGTTTAGATAAGATATTTAATTGATAGGCGACATGTTCATGAAATTCATAAATAACTGACCAAAATTCTCTATGGTTAGATGGAATTTCCAGCACCTAACTATCATGTACAGTCTATATTATAGTATATATAAAAATGGCGTATTAATCTACATCACAACCAATAAAATATTAGTTTAAAAATGAAGTCTATGTAAATTAAATGGAATTTTAATATTCAATGAAAAGTAAACACAAAAAATAGTTGTAATGACCTCAACACTACGGTTACCCATTTAGCATCATAATCGGTACTTAATACATACTTTTGTAAATAAATATTTAACAACATTTGACTATTTAAAAAAACATTTTCCTTACATTTTGATAACATAGTAAAATTGTGGGGATTTGGAAAATTCTCACATTGACTTAACGTTAACGATGAAATAAAACTTAAAAAAAAAAATGTTGCTTGTTTTATTAAAAACATTACTATTCGTGGGTACTGATTCGATAAATATGATCCTAAAAAAAAATCTTATTAATATCGAATTTGCTAATCAAAATAACCTTGCGAGAAACGTAACATACATGAACATTTATTTATAACCATTTTTATAGGCATGTAAACAATAAATAATTCAAAAACACGTGTTGCACATCAAAGAGAAAATATAATATGTATGTAAGTACTTTACTTGTCGCCTAATTTAATTACCTGTGATAAATTGCTACAATCTTAAGTAAAAACCATTTATTGGAAACTATTAAAATAAAACCGTGCACTTCTGTGTAAATCAACCTTCAATAAGTATCTGTAATCTAGATTGAAAAAGCTTCGTAGAGGGTCAAATTTCTTTATTTAATTAAATAAACAAATCCGTTTATAGAATCAAGGTAAGTAAGGAATTTTTGGAGGTTGATCCTTTCTTAGTCAATTAGAGAGATTATGGTAATAAAAATAGACTTAAAAAACTCATAGTATTAAAATAACCTAATAATAGTAAGTACCAAGATGAGATTCACTTTGTGTAATTATAACTTAGATGAGCATTGAATAACAGATCAAAGATAGAACTAACCATTTTAGTTTGCAATTCGAGAGGATATCACTTGTAGACCGGTTTCGGCTTATTGCGCCTCATAAGTACAAGGAAGATATCCGTCCAGAAGCTCTGTAAAACGTTATAATAGTATTAAACTATTACCTTTGACATCTATTTGATAAACGCTTTACTAAAATGACAATTGATTAGCAGGAAACCGTTAATCAAGTAGATAACCCTACAAAGCCGTGAGGTTTCTGTCAAATAGATTTTCAGTTTGTGATTAGTTATGGAGATGGCGCTATTATCGCACATTTAGCATTTGCTTTACTGAAGATAATGTATTTGTGTGATTTCAGCCATATCTCAAGTTCAGATGCTCTCAGAGCAGAGCTTCTGGACGGATATCTTCCTTGTACTGATGAGGCGCAATACGCCGAAACCGGTCTACAAGTGATATCCTTTCGAATTGCAAACTAAAATGGTTAGTTCTATCTTGCAGATATACTAACCCCGTTTAACTTTGAACTATAATTCAATGTCCATCGGGGCATATAGCCAGGGAAGTAGTTGTTGGTTCTTAGTAAACGGTCTATGTTCTTTGATTTTCAAAGACTCTGTAAAACGTTATAATAGTATTAAACTAAATTAATTGTACGTACCCTTACTACTTGAAAGTTCATTTTTATTTGGAATAATAAAAGTAATAAAAAACTCTCTGTTTTTTATATAACTTTTACTTTAATTAAATTTTTTTTTTTTAAATGACATGTTTCGCTGAATTAGCATCGTCAGATTGACATATAAAGTTACATTTTGTTTATTTGTATCTAACTATCTGATGTTGATTAGGTAATATTAAGGCTAGATTAGGTATGGAAGTAATTAGATATAACAATATTAAAGCCTAGATGTTATTAGCCCTAAGGGATTATCCTGGATGTATCTCCCTCTAAGATCAGTATAACAATAACATCCAAATACTACACATTTGTAATAAAAAACAAAATTTAGATTTCCTTGAAGAACTTGAGATAAAAAGACATCTAGCAGATCCACAATTTAAAGTTGTTAATGAACAAATTAATCTTAGAAATTCTCCACTATTAAATTGTTTACTTTGATTGAGTCTTCATTTTATACATAGATAAGATATAATTGTAATACAAATATATTAAGTTATTGTAAAGATCAGCAGATATAGTTTTTTCCTGGTTTTTCTATATCATTGCACAGTTATACTGATCTTAGAGGGAGATACATCCAGGATAATCCCTTAGGGCTAATAACATCTAGGCTTTAATATTGTTATATCTAATTACTTCCATACCTAATCTAGCCTTAATATTACCTATTCAACATCAGATAGTTAGATACAAATAAACAAAATGTAACTTTATATGTCAATCTGACGATGCTAGTTCAGCGAAACATGTCATTTAAAAAAAAAATTTTTAATTAAAGTGAAAGTTATATAAAAAACAGAGAGTTTTTTAGTATTAAACTATTACCTTTGGCATCTATTTGATAAACGCTTTACTAAAATGACAATTGATTAGCAGGAAACTGTAAATCAATTAGATAGAGCTATAGATAACCTAATTTGAATAAACTCTGTGTTTAGCTGCTGGAATGATGTGTGGCAGGAATAACATAAAGGTGTATTATTACATATTTTTACCACATTTTTGTTTTTGGTAACAATACGTGCAAAAATGTTGCTAATTTTTGGGTGTCTATATCGAGGTCAGTACAAACACCGTTGACATTCTATAGTACACATATTTTGTTGTTTAAACGATGATTATTTCAAGTTGATGTTCTAGAAAGTTTTTAATGCAACGACAATATTGTCAGTTGCACAATATTATGAATAAACAAGACATGACTAAATACATAAACTTCAGATAGCCGTTATCGCTAACCTACAAATGTGGGAATTTTTTACTGAAATATTTTGTGTTCTATTTTTTTTTTAAATTCAATCAACTTTTTTCTAAAGGAGGTCAAACAACGCACTCTAAATAATATTAATTTTATTAATTTAACCACGTAGTCGATATACATGATTAAATTTTATAAATATCAATAAATAGTTTTGTATGTAATTTATAAAACTATATTATATCAATTACATAGCGAATCCAGTAATCTGTAAACATTAACATTCTTTAAAATTTAGGTATCTATAGAAGTAAATATCAGATGTAAACAAAAAGTAGACAAAATATACAATTCTAATATGAAACCAAATATTGCGAAATATCCATTTTATAGAAGACAATTACAAAATTGAAATTTCAAAAACCATATGTATTACGATTGACGATTGTTTTAATTATTATATAAGTATAAATGCATATTCTGTAATTATCAAAGGTTTTGTTGAAATATATTATTTTTAATTAAAATATTTCGTAAAATCAGCAAAACTAGCCATACATAATAAATGCATAGTATGCAATTGAATTCTTATACAGTGTGTACAAAAAGTAACGTAACTTGATAATATTTCGGTTTGTGATAGGTTTTCAAAAAAAAGTTTCAAATAAAAGTTATACGAAATAAATCAAGTTATCAGAATAAGTCAGTTAGAAATATACAGGGTGCACCTTTACTCCAGAATAACGTGACATTTTTTTAATGGTACCCACTGTATAATTTTTTAATTTTTGGAAATCTATTAAATTAGAAATACAACCGTTAAAACCGCGTGTTTCTAACTTTATTCATTTCAAAGTTACAGGGATTTGAAAATAAAATATTAAAAAAATATGTATGGCAAAAACATAGTAGGCTTCTGTCATTACTTATTTCTAAATGTAACAGTATTATTTATGTTGAGATTTTTTATGTAGTTAGGTACTTTTAAAATTCCAATATGTTTACGGAACAGGAAAGAATAACGATTCTGATGATGAGAGGTTACGGTAATCGTAAAAGAACTTTTGATGAGGTAGCTCAATTATTTAATGGTACCTATCCAAATCGTAACCCAATTACTAAAACTGCAGTTTGGAGAATTGTGAAACGTTTTGAAGAAGTGGGTTCAACTAAAATCGCTCTAAAAGTGGACGACCAAAGAACGTAACTAATGATGAAAACGCCTTGTACATTATGCAAACATTTGTAGAAAATCCTTGTACATCCATTCGGAAAACTGCATTAGAACATGATGTTAGTATTAGATCGGTTAGTAACATTATAAAGAAAAATAAGTTTCATCCTTATAAAGTTATGCTGGTTCAAGAATTATCTGAAGATGATTTTGATCGCAGAATGGAATTTTCTGAAACTATAATGCAAAAGGTAGATGTGGACCCTAATTTTACAGAAAAGATAGTTTTTTCCGATGAAGCCACGTTTATGTTAAATGGTACAATTAATCGCCACAACTGCAGATATTATAGTGATACTAATCCCAGATGGATTCGGGAACATAAAACGCAAAGGCCTTTAAAAGTAAACGTTTGGGCAGGTATTATCGATAACACTGTTATTGGTCCATTTTTTATAGAAGGTAATTTGGATGGTCAAAAGTATTTAGATTTGTTGAGAAATCAAATAGTGCCTGCAATAAGAAATGCTGTTGGTGACAATTTCGATGACATTTTTTGGTTTCAGCAGGATGGTGCACCACCACACTTTACCGTTGATGTTCGAAATTATTTAAATGAAGTTTTCCAAGACAGGTGGATAGGAAGAAGGGGTACAATAGAGTGGCCAGCAAGATCTCCCGATTTATCACCACTAGATTATTTTTTTTGGGGGACATCTTAAAAACGTTGTGTACAAAACAAAACCTGATAATCTGGACGATCTAAGAGTCTAAGACATAGAATACTGACAACAACCCGTCAAATAACGAATGAGCAGTTGCGTAATGCTACTTCTGCATTTTACAATAGAGTGGGATATTGC
Organism: Altica lythri; assembly: GCA_964028335.1. Lineage (NCBI taxonomy): Eukaryota > Metazoa > Arthropoda > Insecta > Coleoptera > Chrysomelidae > Altica > Altica lythri. Next base: position 42,821,733 of record OZ034801.1, read on the forward strand.
CAAATAGAACAGGGAAGGCACTTTGAGCATTTAATAAGATAAAATTAATAAAGTATTAATTGACAGAAAAAGTGCCTACTATTTTTTTGCCATACATATTTTTTTAATATTTTATTTTCAAACCCTTGTAACTTTGAAATGAATAAAGTTAGAAACACGCGGTTTTAACGGTTGTATTTCTAATTTAATAGATTTTCAAAAAATGCAAAAATATACAGGGGGTACCATTAAAAAAAATGTCATTACGTTATTCTGGAGTAAAGGTGCACCCTGTATATTTCTAACTGACTTATTCTGATAACTTAATTTATTTCGTATACTTTTATTTGAAACTTTTTTTTGAAAACCTATCACAAACCGAAATATTATCAAGTTACGTTACTTTTTGTACACACTGTATTTAAAACAACGAATAATTTAGCTCAAATATTATTTAAATTTATAACCATAGCTCTAATCAACTATGAGTTTGTCAAGTTTATAAATTGAAAATTTTGAAATATACAGCATACGTAATTTCAATGAATACTTCTTAACACTCTTTAAGTGCTGATTTAAATTATCTAAAATATAATTATTTTCAAAGTAAGACAGACTTGATGCTGTCCGTTTAGTCTCTGTATAATTGAAAGGAACTAAAACGTTACAGTTTTTACCCACGACTCATAAGTAAATTGCGTATTATTTAATCTATAAGTCTGTCAGTAAGTGTCAAATTATTGAGGAGTTGTGTTATAGTTTCATTTACTAAACTAGTGAAGTAAGTAAATAGAAACCTGTATTATTATGTTGGTTACCTACAGTTTTCATTAAATTAAACTAACATTTGACATTTCTCAGACCGAAGTGTCTGCGAAATCGAATACTTTGACAACTTATGCCAAAATTTAAATTTTATATTTGTTATTTTTAGTTTTATACAAAACCATTTGGTAAGTCGTAGGTAAAGCATAGTACTTCACTCGAGGAACAAATTGCATATTTAGCTCGTTTCTTTAGCCCCTTCGCTCGCAAGCTCGCTCTTGTGCCAAACACACTCGCTGTAATATGCAATTTACTCCACTTGTAAAGTAATATACTATTATTGTTTCTCATGTTCAATGAACCCCAAAATATGAAAAACCGCGGAGTGTTATTATTTAAAGGGGCGCATTTTTGAGATCCACTTTTTAGATTTTTGCATTTTTCTCGAAAACAATGCATTTTTTGCACATATATGTCAACAGAAAGTTTTAGAGAATTAAATTTCCAACAATTTCTAAAATGAAAAAGAGGTATTTTTCATAAAAATATGTCGAAAATACAAAAAAATATATATAGGTAATAAAGGAAAAAAATCATCCTTTTTTTTTCGATTTTTTGCCAGTAATTTTTTTGAGTGCATTTGGTTATAGATAATGCTTCACAAAAAAAAACTAACATTTAGCCCTTTAAAATGCGATCAACTAAGAGTTTTTGCGGTTTATAATAATCGAGTTATATATTTTCAAAATATCTTACTTTTTGAAGTTATACTTCTATTCATGCACTCGATTTGTGTGGGGTTAAATGGGAAAAATCATTACATATGTAATGGTGTGATTAAGAGAGAGACAGAAACATATATAAGGTATATTGGTCGGTAAAAACAAAGATGAAATATTTACCACATGTTTACTCATAACTATAAGTCCTTTAAACATAAGAAACAATAAAAACCCTGTAAAGTTTTAGTTCCTGTTAACCCTCTTATTTTGGACATTGAAAATAGCTTAAGGAGTCAAATCAAAAGAGGAGAGGAAGCATCCAATACGCATATTAACGATTATTATACCTCGCAAAGGTTTTGCTCTTGGGGACCAAATGACCATTCTCTAATTGCAAGTAATTTTTGACGCAGATCCTAAATCTAGGTTCAGAGTAGGCTCAACACTTCAGAATTTTGAGATACTTGAGATTGGATATAGGATATTTTAATCTTTTTTTTATTATCCGTCATGTCATATAGTTACTATTCTTCAGGTTCAAAATGTGGTTTTAAAAAGTAAAATATTATGATGTTTCGTTCAAAAGTTAAGGTAATTTTAATATAACGTAAATAAATAAATGTTTTTCTGTGATATCATTTTTTAAATTAATTTTCAAACTTACATCTAGGGAATTTTTGATTCGTCGATCACGAATTTGAGGTCCGATTAAGAAAAATCGTATGATAAATTAACATTTAATTTCCCTTCCTTGCTCTTCTTTAAAGAGCTTGGAAGTTTCAACTTTGTAATAATTTAAATGTTTGATGTGGATTTTTATTGACCATCCCTCGGTAGATGCTTTTTCCAGTGGATTGGCAATTTTTGGACGACTGTACAGTCTATTGATCCTTTTTCACTTCTGGGGTATTGATTAACCTTTGGACTTTTAGCTCTGATGATGGCCGGTGTTAGGCCGAAAGCGCTCAGCTAATAAATTTTATAATTTTTAATACACGCTTCCTAGAGAAAAATACGTGTTTTCCTATCATTTCTTTGACTTCAGTAAGTGTGTACAAAGTCAGACAGTCTTCTTCATTAAAAGAATTAAAATTAAAATCTTTAGCAACTTTCACACACCTAGCTCGTCTTAAGAAGAAAAAATGCTGATAATTTTAATACAAGTAAATAAATGAGGTGTAAAAGTTTTCGGATGTACCATGGTACGATCAACTTTACTTGTACTTGTCATAAGGGGTAGTATGAATCTAGGAATTATAACAAAATATATAAACAAATTTAATGAATAGGTCATGTTATTAAAAATAAATAAATAACTAAATAAAATTCGGATTTTAATATAGATAAACGCTGAACTAGTTATATGGTACTACAACTATATCCGTAACATTTCTCCATCATATATGTTATGGGTATATATTGAAATTTTGGAAAGAAAGTATATTACCACTTGTTGGGATAATTATATAATTAACCAACGACTAGGAAGTATATTATGATACGAATTATACAAAAAAAAGATGGCTTCCAAGACTCTATGTAATAAATTTGCTAATTGGACGGAATTACCGCTGAGAAACCGAATAAACTGTCTTAATGATTCATACATCCAAGATGTGAAACTCCAAGTTAACATGGTTTTAATGTTAAGGTGGGGTTTCGATGTTAACTTTAATAATTTATAGTTAACTTACAGAGGTTATAAGTCAATCTTCAAGAAACACCAGTCATATGTAATTACACAATGTTATTATAAATAATATAACGATAAAGAAAAAACTTTTTTTTGAAAAGCAATATTATTATATAAATAAAATCTTATCTAGGTAATGTGTAGTTGGTGCTTTTTTTGACTGACGATATAATTATAAGCACTTTCCAAAACGACAAAGTAATTATTATTACAATAAAAGGGTAAATAGTAACACTAAAAAAATTATATTACCTAGGTTTAATTACAAATCGATGTTTGACAAAAAAAAAAATGAAAAATATCTGTTAATGATGTACATTGTAATGAGAAGTCTAAATTTTTGTGATGAGACATACATTTTTAAGTTATTTTTTTGAGAAAACTATATGCATTATATTTTATCAATAAAAGGTATTCGAACTTCAAAAAAGTATATATCTAATATTTTGGAACACATCAGTAAAACCGATTTTGAACAAGACTACTTTTCAACTTGTGTAATTGGTTCAGATAGATGTCAAAGATAATAATAGTATACCTAATACTATTATGACGTTTTACAGAGTCTTTGAAAATCAAAGAACATATAGACCGTTTACTAAGAACCAACAACTACTTCCCTGGCTATATGCCACGACGGACATTGAATTACAGTTCAAAGTTAAACGGGGTTAGTATATCTGCAAGATAGAACTAACCATTTTAGTTTGCAATTCGAAAGGATATCACTTGTAGACCGGTTTTGACGTATTGCGTCTCATCAGTACAAGGAAAATATCCATCCAGAAGCTCTAAGAGCAACTAGATTGGAGATATGTCTGAAATCACACAAATACATTATCTTTAGTAAAGAAAATGTTAAAAGTGCGATAATAGCGACATATCCATAACTAATTGCAAACTGAAATTCTATTTGACAAAAAACCTCTCGGCTTTGTAGGGTTAACTAATTAACTTTGATTTTCAAAGACTCTGTAAAACGTCATAATAGTATTAGGTATACTATTATTATCTTTGACATCTATTTGATAAACGTTTTACTGAAATGACAATTGGAAAGGAAACTGCAATCAAGTAGTTAATTGGTTCAGAGTTAATGGCAAGGAAGTGCACCCTATTGTGATGGGCAATAAACGGCAGGTATAGACAGCCCTTACAACCTTATCTATCATAATATTACTTAAAGGGTCGAGACTGTGAAAGTTTATGTCTCTTAATTCTTGGTTGATTTAGTATTAATTTGGAGAAATTTATTTGATTGAATTGGCTGTTACTTGATGGATATCCATAACTAAGTTAAATAAAAAGTTTATATAAGTATAAGTTTATAACTTAACAGTGTCGTTTAGAACGAATAATAATCTAAGCTCATACATTAAAAACAACAAATCCAAAATTAATAAGTCACAAAAATCTGGTGTTTACAAACTTAACTGTAGTGATTGCCCTAAAACATATGTAGGTAAAACTTATAAAAATTTCAAAACCCATATTTCCGAACATAAACGTAGTTTCGATAAATGTAAAAGTGACTCAAACTATGCAAATCATTTTTTATTAGAAGAAAATTTCGAAATTTTACACGTTGAAAATAAAAGTCTTAAATTAAATCTATTAGAATCATTAGAAATTAATAAAAGGAAAAAATCCAATATTTTATTAAACAACCAATTAGACGTAAAATCATTCTCCTTTACTTAATCTGTTTAATACCATATGTGTGTAATGGTACAAAATGGGTTTCCCCATCTGTTATACCTGTGTATTGTTAAAAAAATTTAAAACACAAACTTGCATTAAGGAGTATACAGTAAATTTTTTTATCATCTTTGAAAACGACAACCGATCTGGTTGTCGAAAGCTAAGAGTCATTTAAAAAAATATATATTTTCATTTTTGTTAGGCATTTTCAGTTTTAAAAAACGACCCTTGACAAATTTGACATATCCATCAAGATTAATAAGGTCCTTTTCAAAATATTGATTTATATTTTTTATTAGTTTGTTTTAGTCTTGTTTTTCTTAGAACAGCAATCCTTTTTAAATAACATAATAGTAACTACACTAAATATATAATTTTTAGTCCGGCCCTTATCGATAAAATCTGTTATTCTACCTGTTTGTTTATTGCCCATCACAATAGGGAGGAGGTCTTACCCAGTTTATTTTCTGTGATTAACTCTCAACCATTTATGTTGAAAACTACTATACCATCCTTAACTCCTAAATTGTCACATTAAGAAATAAGCAAGTAAAATTATGATTTTTATATCTTAAAAGGTAAAGTTATTGCAGATTCGAAAATATTTATTATTTATAAAAACATTTTTATTACAAAATATTTTCTGTATACTACCTGCATAACGATTATAACAAATTTTGATAAAAGTGAGCTAGAGATAAAATTTATCGATTGGTCATATTATGTCGAATTTTGGTAAAAAACGTGGAAACAGCAAATTTAAAAAGATGCATATTTAACAAAATTTTAGATTTTTTTAAAAGTATACTATAATTACACAACTACACAAAAAATAATAAAGTTTAATTAGTGCAACTGATTGACATATGAAAAAGTTTAAACGCCAAAGGATTATATTTCTTAATTTTAATTAAACTTGAGAGTTGTTTTTAATTGTTTATAATTTCAAGCTAAATATTTTTACTCGGACAAACACTTTTTTTTGGTTTTTTTTAATTGTTACGCTCCCAAAAGTACCCTAGACAAGTATTTATAAAAAAAATATTTAAGTAAAAGTTCATTGTTATATCATAAAATAAAGTAAATTTTCACGAAAACTAAGAGTGGCGCAATAGTTTAGAAATTCTAAGATATTTTAACCCTAACAGGAAAAGCTATCTTGTTTGAATAGAACCGGTTAAATATCTTTACTTCATTTACTTCTATCACTGGTAACACTTTCTTATATGTGTTTCGAAAAATGAATTTCGCAAAAATATTATCCATGATAAATGAAGATTCGAAATATTACCGTAAATTCGTTCTACATATCTTACATAAAGTAAAAATAATCAAAGATAATAAATAATTATTTTTTTATCTATAATACTTAATATTTACCAGAGTTTACTACGCCTATGTACGTAGCGACAAAAATAACAGTTCTGAAAAAACTATCCCTCCTTTATACCCGTAAACGGACGCATTGACATCTCTAGGAAACATCAATCGTTTCGAGTAACAAAAATTCAAAACATTTCCGAGTAAAACAGACTCGTAGGCAAACTTGCGTTTTGATGCATCCCAGTATTTTTATTATTCGTAGTAACTGAAAGTACATAAACAAAATGATCAGCATGTTTTTCACGTGAATGTGAGATAAGCGTAAAAGTTTGCACGAAGTGAATACATACAAAATGAGAACATGGAATTATTTTCTACACAAATAGGACAATAAAAAAAGGGAGTATGTGGTTGAAACTATTTTAAAACGTGGCATTAGACAAAATAGAAGAATGCAGTATACAGACAATACACAGATATTAATTGGAATTTGAGACAGTAAAATTAGAGATTCTTTTTAAAAAAGACTGGTATCAGTAAAATGAGTTTAAATAATATGCTATTGCAAATTATAGGTAAAAAAAATTAAATTAGAGGTAAACATACAACGTCAACAATTTCATATTATACAGAAGACAACTACAATGCTTTAACGATTAACCTTTTTTGAATGAATATGTTATGCATAAAAAAAAATGTTCGGTCAGTCATCACGCTTACGAGACGCTGAGAGAGAATGAGACAGAATTTGACATTATAAGAGACAAGGATACGTATAACATGTTTATTTGTGTATTAATATAAATAAAATGTTATATACATGCGAGCTTAGAGAATGAGTGAAAGAAAGAGACGCGTATATATGATTCAATATTCGTGTAGAAGGCAGGGGGAGAGACCGTTATTTTTTTTTATTTTAAAAATTTACACTATTTGTCCCTTTAAAACAGAATTTTTTGTTTAAAAAAGGTAATGTTACACGTAAAATTATTTCAGTTCACTACATACAGTCAGAAATGTCACAAGAAATAGTCATTTGTGTCGGTCAGTCCTACTGCAAAATTTGAAAGCAAATTGTAAAAAAAGAATCAAAATTAAAGTAGGCACAAAATAATTACACAAAGTTAAGAAATGGTTGACTATAGTAGGGCCGTTCAAAAGATGGAATGATCACGAGACAAATGTACTCCTTTATTTCGGCCCACAGTTTATATCATCTCTGGTATGAGTACAGTCTAAACTGTCCTTCGTTTATTGCAGTTTAGAAGGCGTTACATCGTAAGATTAAGCCGTCCAGATGCCCGTATTCACTGATCACGCGTCCTTGAATTCCATCTTTTGAACGGCCCGACTATAGTTTCGGATCAAGGCTGTTTTCAGAGTTAAAATAATAATATAAGAAATTATATCAAAAGGATCTTATCTTAACTTTCCATGTAAATAAAATTGGTGATAGAAAGCAAATAATAATACGATTTACTTAAAGAAGATATTTTTTCCAATTTTGTGGCCTCTTGCCTTATTTAAGCACTCAACCAAGTTCAATTTTATATGTTGTATTTAAATTTTTACAAACACAATTCCCACCACCAACATCCATGAACTGAGGCGGGATTCGAACCCGCGGCCACGGTGTGAGAAGCAAACACTCCCGCACCGGGACCCTCAAGATATATAATGTATAATTGAAATAAAGAAACTCAATAAAATTATATATAAAATTGTAAAACATTTAATTTACCTCAAAGAATTTATTCAACTAAGAACAAGCAACTAAAAAGGGACCAAACAAAAAACAAAAGTGTTCAAAAAGAAAAGAGAATAATAAAATAAATGTATGTCAAGTTCTTACTTCCCAGTAAACACAAATTTTATTAAATTGTATTAATTTTGTGTATTTACGAGTTTTTATGGATTTGAAATTAGACAACCAAATTACTATTAAGCGAAGAAATAGATACTTCAACACGAAAATTATAGTAAATATAAATTTAATTAGTTAATTTTAATGTTTTTATTTTCATAATTTATAATCATATTTACACAACGCTATGGCTAAATTAAACTGCATATTAGGAATAATTGGTTTGCGGTAAAGTACCGATCGATTATAGTAAACAACAACGCCTGATTCATGTCGGGTAAAGTACTGTTCGTTCTACTCGTATATGCATACCAACAAAAATATTTACTTACCTAATATGAGGTGTAATTTGGCATCCGTTTGGAAGGCATAATGTAGGGTAACTAAAAAGGGATTGTCTCGGACGGCCTCTAGGACTTGTCTTTCAGTTTTTGTATGTTCAGTCGTTTTCTTCTTTTGGACTATCGTTGCCTTTTTCAGTACTTTCATGGCGTACAGACGACCGTCGTCCGAACCACCACGCTTTCTTACAAGGAACACTTTACCATAAGCTGAAAAGAAACAATATTTAGTTACAAATAATGGAATTTAAATTATCCCCAAGATAAATTCAACACTGAAAACTACTTGTGACGGAAAAGGTTTTTTTGTTTCTTTTTATTTTTAAAATCATTAGAATGTATTTAAAGGAGGAAATAAAGAAAAAATAATATACATTTTAGTAGATTTATATCTACTATTCAGCTGGTTCGCAGGTCACGACTTCGGGAAAATTTCACTACAGTTTTTCGTTTTAGGCCCCCCTGACCTCAAAAACACCTTCCGTTCAAAAGTTTATATATATATATATATATATATATATATATATATATATATATATATATATATATATATATATATATATATGTATATATATATGTATGTATGTATAGTTCCGATATAACGAAATCTGTGGACACGATAGTGGTCGCATTTCTTAACGGATCGGAATGAAATTTGGTACAAAAATCAATCGTCCCAAAATCTCGGTCGAGTTCGTTAAATGGGCCAAATCGGTAAGGCCGTTTGGGCGTGACATCAAATCAAAATGGAAAAAAATTCGTAACTTTTTTACTTCACCCTGTACAAAAAAATGTTAGAGGACTTTTTTGTTTGTCTTTAAGAGACCTACAACTTTTATCTAAAACATTTTTTTCTAAAACGTATACTTTTAATATAATTAATTAATATAAATCTACTGATGCGCCTGGCTTACCAAGGGCCATTTGTTTTAATACGCTAAAGGGCTAGTTGAACGGCAAGGATATGATTTCGAGCTGCAAAACAATGGTTCTTTGGTAAAAATATGTAATATGATATTATAACAATTGGTTGTACAAATATTTTTTTTAAATTCGTATAATTTAAACTACCTATGATGTTACTATCCCATTTTTATTTCTTATTTCATCTTATCGCGTGACAGGGTATACAGGCATATAGATAATTTAAAATACATCGTTCTAATATTGATTTGAATATTTTTATTTATCGACAAATGTAATATATTCGCTTTTTATAAAAGACTTGTAGTGGAGTAAATATAGACATCAACATGGCAACGCTGCGTTAGTCTACATAAATCTCTCAACTAATTTACAGCGTTGTCACATCGTCTAAACCTTGTCGAATCCAAATCATTTGAGTTTAGATATTTTGTAATAGACTGTAATTTATTGAAGATATATACAAAAAATCCGCAAATGATACGTCAAAACTGCGAGATTATTGCTCAAAAGAATTTGGGCTAAAATGTCATAAGGTGAAGCGGGGTAATTGTGATGCAAAATTTTATTAATTATGGTTTAACAATTCAATACACTTCTAGGTGATGTACCTAGCGGTAGCTGAAAGAAAATTGGTTTATTTTCGTTCCTTTTTTTACTAAAAAAATTAATGTTTTAAGTGACGTCATTCTGTCACATTTGCCTCGTGGGTTGGGGCAAACGTGATAATGTGTTTCAATTCTACTATTAATTCCACGGCACAATTTTAAAGGGTAAACGTAAAATAAATGAATTTTTCTTAACAATTTGTGTGATTTTGTAACAATAATAAAGTCTTCAAAACGCAAAAAATATTTTCATCTTAACAAAAGGACGTATTTTTTGTTAAAGATTCTAAATTAAATAAAAATAAGTATATTTAGGACAGATTGAATCCATCGATCTTCACATTAAACATCATCCCAGTTCCTCTTCGGTCTTCTAAGGACGAGGGAAGCATTTTTAATATATTTTGACTATTAACGAGAGCTATATCATCAACAAGTGGCCATACAAATTTATTGTTTTTTCGCCGTAAAAATTTTATAACCCACTCATCATCATCACATTTTGACGTAACAACGTCTTATAATTCGATGGAGCCGGCTGCACGCCCAAAAAAACATGACTCATGCGGCGTTACCTCGCCGGCTGAATGCACGGCTCATGAGGCGTTACCTCGATCTGAGGCGTTCGGAATGAAAAATGACAAATGCAAAATGATATCCATACAAAATATCTATCAAACAAATAAAATTAAAATTTTCTTTTGAAAAATGCAACCATTCCATCAGTATTTTCTTATGACGTTGTCACGTTCAACTATCGTCAGTAAACCGACTTTACAGACAACCGACTTTTTTCAACAACTTTTACCACAAAGTGTTTGGTTGTTTATTTTTTTCAAATATTGCACTAAAACCCACCCTTTAACTTCTATATTATGATTTTCGTAAAAGTTTTAATAATTGAGTTCTGATTCTTGAAAGACAAGTAAAAATTCTTCATCTGATTCATTCGATTCACTGAATGAACTTTGTTTTCGTTGACTTTTTACTTTTTTGTTATTTTTTTTTATATTTCACTATTCTACTTCTGCTCCAGATGCTAATATTTTTTTGGTACCTTAGGTGGCAGCTGATGTTGACGAACACAGTTTCAAAGCTTATTGGTTTCAAACCTATTTGATCATTTGAAATGCCAAACTTTTCATTTGATGAAACAGGTTGTTGATCTTCTGATGGTCCAGGTTGTTCATTTCATGAGCCACCAGCAGGTTGTTTATTTACCTGTTTGTTTATTTTTGTAAACCAGGCTGACCATTGTCAGTATCAATACTTGTAGCAAGTTCATTTGGGGTGTTTTGATGAGTAGCAACATTAGGAGCGATTAATATTAAGTGTCTATTATCCCATCGTTTTAAGGCTTCAGCATTAAATTTTACTCTTATTATTATTTATTATTATAGGGTACAATGATTGCTAAAATCCATTGATAATAATACTTGCTTCAGTTTCTTTCCAGGTTTCTGCAATAAAAGTAGCAAACATATTTTTAGGCAATTTTCGAAAAACATTATGAGGTTGCCATTTTTCCAACTCAAAAATCCCATAAAGTTTTTACTTAAGAATTCTAAAATTTTCATTTCCCGCCAGTTTAATTACTAATGGAGTAACATGGGTGGCATGTCCGTCATATATAATTAGGATGTTCACTGTGGCAAAACTTGTTATCTTCGAATTTATTACGTTTTCATAAAAAGTCCGTGTCACTTGATTTGTAACTTAAAGGCGACCTTGATCAAATTTTTCCCTAATAGTTGAAATTATAAAGTGTTAACACATTTATCCCATTTTGAAAATTACACCACTTTACCTTATAGATTTTTTAGATAACTCAATATTTCCACATACATATGTATATGTATATGAATTTTTTCGGATAAAGTAAAATAATATTTTAAAATTCTTAAAAGCACAATTTCTCCATCTATAACCAATGTCATAATTATGTTAAAATTGGATATCTCACAACAATGAATTTATCCAATTATTTTTTCGCAAAACTATTCCAGATTTTGGGTTCAGAGCAACAAGTTTTTTAATAATAAGGTTTCTAAAAAAGGTTTAAAGTTGTAGGAACCCCATGATATCAATATAGGGGAAAATCTTTTTAAATCAAATTTGTTTTTTTTTTTGAAATTGGAATTTATGCAAATCTATCCGTATTAGGTAATGATATCAATAATTTGAATTCAGGAGATTAGCAAAATTATTCATTCATGTTTATAGTTATTTAGGTAATGAGTAATAATTTTAATGTAGTCGAAATTATAATAGATTATTTACGTGCTGAATAGATCTCAAACCTTGAAAAGAACACTTTTTAGTAAAAATCCTTGACCAAAATGTTTACAGGTTAGATACATGATGGTGTTGAAAATGGCAAATTGCATACCACAATTTTACTCATATAATTATTAATTATTTAGTAGTGGTTATAATTTAATAAAGTTAGTTATTTTTAGAGCCTATAAATTTTCACTTATTAATTTCATATTTGTCTTGATTGACAGATTAGTACTCTAGATGTATGTTCACATTTGAAACTACAAAATAAATACTTTTCTTAGAAAAGCACAAATAAATTTAATTTGTATTTTTTTATAAGTAATTTGAGATGAATTTATATTATGACTAACTTTGAAAACCTACACACAATAGAAAAATAGCTTAGCATTTTGAGCATAGCGATAAACGTTAAAAAAAATTATTTTATATATTGAAAAATTAGGTTACTTATAAAGCTATACAGTGGGATATGTTTTAATAAAATATTAGTATATTACGTATCAAGAGTGGTAAGTAGGACATTACGTACGAGTGGAAAAGTTACGCACGAAGCCGCGTAGCGGCGAGTGCGTAATTACACGAGTACGTAATACCTCTTACCACTCGAGTTAAGTACTATGCTTTATCTATGACTCAATATTTTCATTTTAATTCTAAATATTTGACATCTCTTAAAAATATATGACGTACGTACTGTACTGTTATCTACTCCTTGACAGTAAATGTCATTTCAACATGACATTTCATTATGCACAACTGTGCGTTATAGCTTACTTACCCTGCATGGTGACAATGAGTATAAATGACATTTACTGTCAAAGGTGTAGATAAAGAAAATTATAGAGTGAATTAGACCTCTAATCCCAAAAAGACTGGAAGCTCTTTTTCTAATTTTTCAACGTTTTTTAAGAAGCTTTTTCACTAATTTTTCAACGTTTTTCCAGATTTACACTTTTCGAGCTTCTTCCAATTTTTAACTTTCAGAACGATCGTTTCAAAATCCCATAAGAAGAATAGCTTTAAATATAATTAAAGCAGAATAACTGAAATTCTGTGTAACTATAAAGTATACGTATATCATTAATGTAATAATAAACATTTATAATATTAATATAGATAAACAAACAAATAAAATATTTGCCGTTTGTAAATTTGAAACCGACTTTGTTTTGATCTATTCTTACACCAATGATTATTTATCAGATACATGTTATAAAACAACTTATCAATAACAGCTCAAAATTATTTTTTGTATATCAAAGAAAATATGTATGGTTTTTCTTTATTTAGTTCCAGGCATGTGCTTTCTTGTTTGATACAAACTGTTATGCGAAACTCAGTTTCTTGAAAACCAGTCGCTTTAATTTATATACAGATATTTGTTTACGTTAAAAAATGTGTGTAGCTTAAAAATATAATTGTGAAAGAATGTTTCACCAAAAGAGAAAGTTAATTTAGTAAATATTGTTGTATAATATCAAAAACAATTGATTAAAATTTGGAAACACTTGTGATAAACAAAAATACGAATTTAATTAAAAATTAGTTAAAAGCAAAAAAATAAAGTCTCTTTTTCATTCAATTATTTCCAAATCCATTATTTTAGAAAAACAAAACTTTTATCTGCTTAATAGTAGAATATTACGTATCAAGAGTGGTAAGTAGGACATTACGTACGAGTGAAAAGTTACGCACGAAGCCGCGTAGCGGCGAGTGCGTAATTACACGTGTACGTAATACCTCTTACCACTCGAGTTACGTACTATGCTTTATCTACGACTCAATATTTTAATTTTAATTCTACATATTTGACATCTCTACTTTTATCTACTCCTTTGACAGTAAATGTCAACTCATTGTCACCATGCATGGTAAGTAAGCTATAACGCACAGTTGTCCGTAATGAAACGTCATTCCAACATGACGTTTCATTACGCACAACTGTGCGTTATAGTTTACTTTCCCTGCATGGTGACAATGAGTATAAATGACATTTACTGTCAAAGGAGTAGATAAAATTCATTTATTACATGCTGTGAAAAGTATATTTTAGAATTACATTAAACATATTGTTTTGATATTAACATTTCATTCGGTACTAAATTCGAAAAAACAAAATTCCATCAATGAAGAGTTAAATCACAGATTAGAGGAGTCGCTCGAAGTTTCCCCAATATCCGAATTAAACCGAATACTAGTGTGATATAATAACCGTTATTATATTGTAAAAAACTAACAGATTAATTTTTCCGTTAGTGATATTGATATAATCGATGATATTCCGATATTTTGGACATTGTTTGAATTATGGGCTTTTTTACATTTGTTAAAATGCGAAAACTATACTGTAAATATGAGGTTAGTGATAAGCGAAAGTTAAAGTAATACAGCTGTATTCCAAATTAGCAATTCAACTAAATACTTGTGCATTTGTTTTTCAAGCAACTGTTTTAAAAGTCATTTTTACCGCATACTGTTCTTCTCAGCTGTTTTTAAAGTACTTTTGATTAAAATTTTACAGTTACACATATTAATTTACTACTTTTCTGAACCTAACTTGGTTATTCAAATAAATAATTCATTATTCATTAAAATTAATTTTGTTCATTATTAACTGTTACATAAAAACTACCTAAATAATTCTTATAGTTACTGTATGATGTTATGTTAGCAGATTAAAGTACTACCTTTTAAAATAGTTTTATTAAGAACAATAAACGTAATAGAACGATATTAACTTAACATCTGAACAATAATAATAATATCTGACAGTCGTGACAGTTCCGATTCCTCTTCTTCTTTTATTTATAAAAGTCTAACCCTACATCTCCTTTTCTTAATTTAAAGAATGAAACCCTTAAGTAATTTGGGGTTTTCTTTTCTCTCTTACTTCTTTCGGTACTCTCATGTTGATCTTCTGTTGTTAGTTCCCTTGATCCCTCCCTTCCTTTTCTATTTCCTCCAGGCAGTGTTTGAAACTGTAATTGTTGTTCTTCTGCCTTGTCTACTAATCGTTCCTTATCTGGTTTCTCCAGTTGTTCTGAGGCAGCTGGTAGTGCTTGTAATTGCGATCTATTTCTTCTCAGTACTACAGTATCCGTCATTACATCGTATGATCTAGGTTCTTCCCTTTTCTTCATAATTTTACCCTCTTTTTTTCGGTGGTAATCCAACCTCCAGTTCCTTTCTTCAATTCTGGCATTTCTTTATGTGCTTTATGTCTTTTGTCGTAATTTTCTTTTCTGTCTCCATTTTACTTTTAATTTCCTCGTGATCTGGTAATTTTGGTTTCAGTTTCAGATTTTTCCATTTTTCTTAGTATTTTAGATTGTTTTTGCCAATGTTTTTTCCCTACTACTTTTTTATTATTATTTTTGCCATTTTTTTTTAATTTTTTTTTGCGTTTTTCTCAACTTTTTCATACATCAAAGATTTTTCGGGTTATTTTCTCGTTTTTTTAAGTCGTTTAATTTTTTCGATTTCTTTTCAATTTTATCTCATGTTTATTTCTTTTCTTTTTGGATTCCCCCATTTTTTTATTTTTTCCAATTTTTTTTTTACTTTTTCTGCGTTTTTTCTCCTTGAGTTCGATTCGTTCTCAAGTTTTAGTTTTTTTTCTTCTTTTTCAGATTTCTTGCAATATTTTCGAATTTTCTATCGTATTTTTGCTCATTTAACCGATTACACATGCCTTTTAATATAAAAGATTAACAAATGAAAAAGGAAATGTATTCGATACTGCAGGAAAATATAAAATAAACAATATCTATAAGAAAGTATAAAAAATAATAAAACTCGTACAATTTCTTTGTAAACAATCTTTAAAAATACCCATATTTGACTTAGACTGAAGTGAATTAATTATATATAATGTCTAATCGAGACAGCTTTAAAAAACAATTTTATTATATAAAAGGAGGTTTTTATGCGTGTTAACCTTGTTTGACATTTTAGAAGTATTCGTATTTTTTACGTGTTATCGATTTTGTCTCGTCTGAAATGTTAAAAATTTCCTTTTTTTATTAAAGCTATTAACTTTTGTTTTTGTTATTTAATCTATGATCAATTATTGTCGGCTACAAACAAATAACTGGTTTATAATTTCAGAATAACATTTCAACAAATTGTATAATATTATTCGGAATTATGTAAAGCATTCTTTATATTAATCATAACCATTCAGTTAACTTAATTCAATCTGTGAATCTCAATCTTGAAATTGAATCCCATTATGTATTTCATATATTTAATTGTTTCACCATATTAGCTCATTCAAGTTCGTTGACATTTTAATAACAAAACAACGCGTATTTCGGCGTATAAACTTTACTCATGGTCCTTTACACCATAAGAAGCCCGCATTTTTGTTCAAAACAAACCTACTTAGCATATAATACCCGTTATGTACTTATAAGCCGTATTTGGTTTTAATGTTTACTTGAGAAAGGCACTGAAACCTGTAAAGGGTTCAAAAGGTTAACTCATACAATTCTTACAGAAAGATGCGCACATTGTCGTTAAACTTTGATTGTATAATTTATTATATAGAATCTTCATCGAGTACCTCAGGCAGAAATAGAAATATAAGCGAGTCTGCTTTATAATTGGAACGACAATTAAATGGCTTTCTGAGAAAAATTGAACAAGAATAATAATATCTGCACTAAAGCATAATGATCAATATGTGCCATTGACCATAAATATATTTATCGATGTTAGTTAATGAATTGCACACAAAACGATACGACTTAAGTTTTAACCTACTGATCATAAGTGCCCATTGGCGCAAATCTTAATGATAGATGGATTGTGGCACCAGCTTATAAAGAAATGGAGAAACCTGCTTTACTAAGGTAAAAGATAATCGTTTTGAGGGCGGGAAATATGGTGGTTATAAATTTTTTTCAGTAGCGATAATAGCCAAACCGTACTATTTTTTGCCATTTTTACATGCCTGGGGTCATTGGAGCATTTCTTTTTTATAATCTGGATACGTGATGTACATGTTGATCTTGAAAAGTATTCACGTTTAAGAAAACTGGTAACGAAATAAAAGTTGTACATTATTTTTTCTTCTACTTGCAAAATTGAAAAATAAAATAGATATATTTTTTTTCAATCCTTTTGAAGCTCATAGGCTGCGCTTAGGATATTCAAAATTTACAGAGAGAAACTTTATGATATGATAAAACCATACACCAAATATTTTATTTAAACCGATCAATTAGGTTTTGCAATCCAGATTTATTAAAAAAATCACTTCAGCTTTCAGATTTATTTGGTGGGATTAACTTTTTTTTGTAATAAACATTAAGGTCTCAATGAACAGTAGTTAAAAACTCAACTAGAAAAAATAGGTGGTTTATAAAAAATTCCTGCAGCCGTTCAAATGACTTGATTTAAATGTATTTGTTTAAATTTATTTTATATAAATAGGCATGTAGATCTCATTTTAAGGGTTGTTATTTTTTGAGATGTGTCATTCAGATGAAATCTAAAATAGAATTTACTGAACATAATATAATATGATATGGATTTTTTTATTTGAGGCTCACTCTGTCGGTGACTTTCCAGGAAGTGAATCACCCTTAAGGAAGTCGGTTGCTAAGACTATGCTTTTTTAATTTTTTTGTAAGATAGTTTGTTTAATGACTTTAATGTTAATTTTTTAAAATAGAAAAATGTCATTAGGGAATTTTTTTAGAACAGATGAGATAAATATAAAATGAAATTGTAAATGCATGAATTATAAATTTAAAAATAAAAAGAAAAACATTATATAAGAAGAATTATTCAAAATAAATAAATAAAACAGAGCAGGAGCAAATCGAAGAAGCCAGAGCTAGCAAGTAGAGAAGCAGAAAGAAGACCAGTAAACAACCAAACCAGAAGCCGAAGCAGAGGAAAACAATCATAACAGAACGCAGATCAAAAGGAGCAAGCAGAGGAGTAGAAGACCATAACAATATATATAATACCAAACTTCTACAAGTACTCGTTTCTATTTCATACTTTATCAACATTCACCATTTTTATTGAATGAATCTGGATTGGAAAATGATTATGCAAAATCTATTTAAGTGATACTTGGTTTATGGTTTTATAATATCAATTCATCCATTGCATTAGTAAGCAGGTAAGTGCAGGAGACGTAGGTAAAGTTAGCAGTGGAAGTATGGCAGTTTTAAAATCTGACTAGATAATTTCAAAAGGCTCATTAAAGGCTAATTAGGTACCCCATTGCGAAATTAAGTGCTCCAATGGTTTTCGAAAAATTAAGGAAACTGCTAACTTTACGTAAAGTTAGCAGTGGATTCTAGAAACTGCTATAAAAATAGATTTTCAGAATTCAAAAATGGATAGATAATTAAAGGCTAATTAAAGGCTCTAAGAAAATGCAAAAATATTTATAACTTTTTGTGTATAAATAGTATTTTTAGCAAAAAATGAAAAACTGCTGACTTAACCCTATATGACAATTGACAAAATCCATTAAAGCTCATCTTTTCTAATTACACATGTAGTAAATAATTAAAGGCTAATTAAAGGCTCTACGAAAATGTAAAAATATTTATAATTTGCTAATTATTAATATAATAATTTAACAAAAGTATTTTAGCGCCAACTTCAGACCGCTGTTGTAATTATCCAAATTCCAAATAAAACAAAAAACGATATTTGTTATTAAATAACTGTCAAATAATTAAATGCTAATTAAAGGCTCTACGAAAATGTAAAAATATCTATAATTTGCTAATTATTAATATAATTATCTAACAAAAACTATTCTAGCGCCAACTTCAGACCGCTACTGTAGTTATTCGAATAAAATAAAAAATAATATTTTTTGTAAAATAACTGTCAAATAATTAAAGGCTAATTAAAGGCTCTACGAAAATGTAAAAATATTTATAATTTGCTAATTATTAATATAATTATCTAACAAAAACTATTCTAGCGCCAACTTCAGACCGCTACTGTAGTTATTCAAATAAAATAAAAAATAATATTTTTTGTAAAATAACTGTCAAATAATTAAAGGCTAATTAAAGGCTCTACGAAAATGTAAAAATATTTATAATTTGCTAATTTTTTATATAGTTATTTAACAAAAACTATTCTAGCACCAGCTTCAGGTAGCTTTTGTAGTGATTCAAATAAAATATAAAAATGTGTTAAATAATTAAAAGCTAATAAAAGGCTCTACGATTATGCAAAGATATTACAATTTTTTTCCTTAGTTAAATATAAAGATATAATGTAATATATTATATGTTCAATATAATAAGTATAATAATAAATCGATTAATGTGACACCCACATAATGAAGGCTCGTTAAAATTATAATTTTCGTCGTTCATAATCAATTTTGTGTCGTTTTTATAAATTTCATTTTATTGCAATATGTTATGTTATGATAACTAGGTAATTCAAGGGTGTTGAAACTGTTTTATTACCCTGAAAAACTGTTTTATTACCCTGAGAATACTTATAAAACCTTTAGAGATTTTTTTTACAAGGGTGGTCAGCAATCCAATATAGGCGAATAGTTGGATTTTAACAGTCTGAAGTTGGCACTAGAATAGTTTTTGTTAGATAATTATATTAATAATTAGCAAATTATAAATATTTTTACATTTTCGTAGAGCCTTTAATTAGCCTTTAATTATTTGACAGTTATTTTACAAAAAATATTATTTTTTAATTTATTCGAATAACTACAGTAGCGGTCTGAAGTTGGCGCTAGAATAGTTTTTGTTAGATAATTATATTAATAATTAGCAAATTATAAATATTTTTACATTTTCGTAGAGCCTTTAATTAGCCTTTAATTATTTGACAGTTATTTTACAAAAAATATTATTTTTTATTTTATTTAAATAACTACAATAGCGGTCTGAAGTTGGCGCTAGAATAGTTTTTGTTAAATAATTATATTAATAATTAGCAAATTATAAATATTTTTACATTTTCGTAGAGCCTTTAATTAGCCTTTAATTATTTAGTACATGTGTAATTAGAAAAGATGAGCTTTAATGGATTTTGGCAATTGTCATATAGGGTTAAGTCAGCAGTTTTTCATTTTTTGCTAAAAATACTATATATACACAAAAAGTTATAAATATTTTTGCATTTTCTTAGAGCCTTTAATTAGCCTTTAATTATATATCCATTTTTGAATTCTGAAAATCTATTTTTATAGCAGTTTCTAGAATCCACTGCTAACTTTACGTAAAGTTAGCAGTTTCCTTAATTTTTCGAAAACCATTGGAGCACTTAATTTCGCAATGGAGTACCTAATTAGCCTTTAATGAGCCTTTTGAAATTATCTAGTCAGATTTTAAAACTGCTATACTTCCACTGCTAACTTTACCTACGTGTGCAGGAGGTTGGTAATGGGTCAAAGTAATCATCTGTATTTCATATAAAAAGCTTTTATAAAAAGACCAACTACGTCTTACAAGTAACAAGGGAGCAGTTTTATTGTTTTAGGGTGATTGTTAATGAAAAGAACAATATCACCTTCGTCTTGCTTACTTTTAAAGAAGCAAAAAAAAGGTGGTATATGTAGTCTAGCTCGGTAAGCAAATGTGTCACTTGCTTCATTTTATTGTAATATGCAGGAGCACTATTTATTTTATTGTTATCTTCACACCCATCAACTGTGAGTTTTGATTACGCGGTTAAAAAATATCATTTACAGTCTCTCCAAAGGTTCTTTAGCATGGTCATTGAAAGAATGAAATTGATATATACAAACACGGTGATTTCAGCATCATATCAACTTTTTCGAACATGTATATACTTCTTTATGCAAGTTTAGTAAAAAAAAAATTATCTTTGAAAACGACAACCGATCTGATTGTCGAAAGCTTAGAAACATTTTTAAAAAAATTATTTTCATTTTTGTTAGGCATTTTCAGGTTTAAAAAACGACCTTTGACAAATCCATCAAGATCAATAAGCAAGGGTCATCTTCAAAATATTGATTTATATTTTTTATAAGTTTGTTTTAGTGGCAAAAAGATCCCCAAATAAAGAAGTAAATAGATGTTATTATGCCACAAAGAAGCTATCGAGAATATTTAAAGATTATTAATAATTTTTAACAAAAAAAAAAATAAATAAATTCCAACAGTAACACCTTTTTGAAAATGTAATTAAAAAAGCAATCGGTATAACCTATCTATTCAAACAAGCTACCCGACACTGAGTGGACGATTTGCCATCAAATAACATAAAGATAAATATTCTTCCATTATCTCTAGAAGAGGATTCCAGAGCGACTCATAATTACGCTTAAACGCTGAATATGGCATGTACGAATTTGTTGTCGAATGATAATCACGATATTTGAATGAAAATTGAAAACGAACTGTTTTAAATTTATATAAAATCGCTATAGAATGTTTTAAACTTTGTCTTAACTAGTTAGAACTGATTGATAGCCTTAATTTTGAGAAAAGATTCTTAATTTGTTCGCTATTTTTATGTAACTAGGTCACAATCTTAATCAGATAGCATCCTATCCAGGCGAAACAAAGTGCTTGCCAAACAGGAGCCGATGGGCACGTGTCTTAAATGACTGAATGTTGTAAACCGAGGAAATCTACTTTCTACCTATTGTTCTATATTCAAGTTGGAAAGGTCAAGCTTATAGTTACTAATTTCGGATTTTATATATGAGGAATAATGATAGGTACATAAATATTTATTAACCATTACATATGTTTTTCAATTAGATTTTGTGGTAAATACAGCCGAGTTGAGAGAGTAGATGGAAAATTCAATATTTTTACAAGTACGAAGGCTGTCGAAAAAGATTTCGACCTCAACAAGTGAAAAGAACAACATCCTAGTATAAAACTATTTTAAAGAAACAGACACTAATCGTTATTTGTGCTGCTGTTGAGATGGAAACATTAATGGGAATTCTCTGGAAAACTTATTTTGAAAATAATGATATTTCTTTGTTAGATAGGAAACTTTTAATAGTGCTATCGTAGTATTCTTATACCCAACAAGCAATTCTGTTAGTCAATGCAGAAAAAAATTCTTTGTTAAATACGAGAATTTTCATACTCCTATCCTAGTATTTTTATACCCAACAAGCAATCCTGATACTTATCAATGGAGATTTGTTTTGAAATTTTAGAAAGTATAAAAACAAGAACATAATTAATGATATTAAGAAGAAATTGAATAAATATCGCATCCAGCTGGATGTATCAAATCAGAAAAGATTCAAGAAGAATGGTAAAATAAAAGTAAAAATCGAAAAGAATGAAAAGCTAAAACAGATCAATACAATGCCAAAAGTAAATCTTATATCCTTAAACGAGCAATTCTTGTATATATATATATAATTGGAATCTCGGAATCGGCTCCAACGATTTTCATGAAATTTAGTATATAGGGGGTTTCGGGGGCGATAAATCGATCTAGCTAGGAATCATTTTTAGAAAATGTCATTTTATTCGTGTTTTATCGATAATCAACTTAAACATAAACTTACTTTTTTTATTGAAAAATAACAAACAGGTGGCGTTTGAGTAGTCCCAATTTAAACTGAAAAATATGACCCTTCCTGACATCTATTGGCGAATGATAATACTATTTTTTTTTAATTTTGAGCAACTAATTGCTTTAACGACACAACAACAGCTAAAGCTATACCAGCAGATGGCGTTGTTAAGTAACACGAAGTCAATGAGTGTTTGCTTTGAGGTTAGACTAAGAAAATCAATTGTTTATTTATATTATTTGTGTCTTCTTAATGCACGTGATCACTTAAAAATGCCTAAACGATCTTGGAAAAAAACGCTTATAAACAATCTAACTACACGAAGCCACAACTCTTCTTAAGAACACCTAGAAGAGCATCGTCATCAAACTGATCAGGATTCTCAAATTTCTCACAGTAAAGACTCATTTCAAGGATACCGTCATGAAAATAATCAGGTTTCGCTCGTCCCACACGTGCTGCTAAAGTAAGATGCTTGCAAAATTTGACTGACATTACACGAGCAAAGCTCGGTCATCCAGGTACTGAGTTTATAAAACTTGACAATAATATTTAAACAAATAGTGGCTAGAGGATCGATAAGATGGAATCAACTTTGTACTCTCATATCCGTAGTTATGAGTAAAATCAACTAACTCTAAATACAGAAACAAACCATTTAAAGAGTAATTTAAAAAAATCGAAATACATTACTAAAGCATTTGAATGATTATTTCTGTCTAGTTGGCGCCAAATTTAAAATATATGCGAGTTTTACTAATTTAATTAAACCAATGGATTTCAAACGTGACGGAAATACAATATTTCTAATTTGCTGAATAATTACCGACTAACCAAATCGAACCGATAGTATGGCGTCCGCCAGAATCGCGCCATTTTCATAGTATCTACAATCGTTCTTCTTCTGGTTCTCGAGTTTCTTCATCATGACCAATGCAAGTGATTCAATTTATATATGAGATCTAAAAACATTCTCTGAATGCCAGACTGTTTCTCCGACTGTTTCCCGTTGATTAACGGACCCGTCTCCGAAGTTCTGACGGTGTTATCCTATAAAATATGTTAATTGCTAAGTGTTTTTCTGTTGTTTATTTCAAATAGTGTTTACTAATTTCAGCAAGGTTTTCTTAATGTTATTTTATTGTGTCTACAATTTTTATTTTAAATGTAATCAATTATAAACGATTGAAATCGAATTTTGTAAAATTAAGATTATGAAATATTTTTCTTGTATTCATACTGTAGTAAGAATTCCCATTCCAGGTTTTTTAATCTGATTTTAATGCGTCTACGATTTTTATGTTACCCGTAATTAAATAGAGACGATTGAATGGGAATTTTAAAAAATCCTGCTGTAATTATGCAATATTTTTCTTATATCTATACTGATTTCAGAATTCCTATCTTGAAGTATAAAATATAAGGTCACCAAATTTAAATATTAAAAAATAAATTATTGTAAATTTACAAATTAGAAAAAAAACACTTTTGAAGCTGTACTTCTTATGGGATGTTTTGCGGACGGAGGACACGTAGAAAGAGGCGACAGAAAAAAAGCGTTACAGGAGATATACCCACTCTTGTAATTAGAGAAAAATGCGAACACATACCACAGTTCATCGTATATACGGCTGATAGCGCATATTTACCAGGATTGCAAACGCATTTAGATTTACCTAAATTTTCATCCTACAAACTATGATGCTTGTAGATATTCGCTCCGTGCAAAGTCATGGTAGGGGAATTCGAAGTGGACACTAGCGCACGCAGCGGATAACTTTGGAAATAAAGGACGGTGTTTTTAATTTTGACGTTACAAAATACATGTGTGGTTATTAATTTTATGATAATTAAAAAAAAAATGGGTAGAAATAGCCATCGAAGTTGCTGTGTAGTAATTTGTAAAAAAAAAATTGCAAAAAGTGATTGTAAATTTTATAAATTTCCTACTGCCAAATGGAAAGTTAATCAAAAAAAATGTGGATCACTGCAGTCTGGAAGCAAAAGTAAGTAGTATCCGTACCTTAATTTTAGTACCATTAATGATATTGAAAATAGCTTGCATTCTAATAATAATAATAATAATAATAATAATAAAATAAAACATTCAAATTTATAATTTGTATTTAAAACTGAGAGAATAATCAAGGTGCATTTAATGCTTTATAATTATTTCCTGTAAAAGAATATTTTTTAATTTGATATTTCATTATAGAAAATTATTTGTTATATGTCTCAAATAATTAAATCTATAAGTAATATATTATTTTGATAATAGTTTCATATCCTGCTTTATCTGCTTACTAATATTATTTAAAGTTTGATCTACTTTGGCTATAACTTAACCTCTCATTTACGACAGTAGACGCTGCAGTTTTAATACTGTATTTAAATTATTAATTATAATTAGGTACTATTCTTCGGGAATTTTTACATAATAAAATGCACAAGGTTGATGTTTACTTGTGACAAGGTTTCACGTGCAAAAAAATATAACAAAATTTAATTGTGACTGCAAAGCTCTGTATATTTACGTACTAAAAACTTAAAAACAGCGTGCTTTAGTTCACAAACACCTTGGCGCTGCAATCACGCACAGAGCGAATAGTCCATTTCACCGATTTTGGCCGATGACAGAAATCATACTCGAAGTAAATTTAGAGTTACATCTCTGTCAGATACAGGCAAGTTAGAAATTTAAATGGGGACGTTTGTTTTTTATTACAACACTTACGTAACTGCATCTTGTTTCACCGGTAGATAAAAAGTATTCAATACGGAAGTCTTGACTGAATTCACATTCCTAGTAACCGTCATGTACGGCTCGTTGTTGGAAGGGTTGAATTTAATAATTATTAATGTCATATTTTTGTAGATGTCAAACCACACTGATAGTTTCAGAAACTTACGACCTAATTTAGAAAAAAAAAACTCTCCGCCATTGGTAACTTGGATGACAGTTTAATCTTATTTCAGTGGTTTCTAATATCAAATCGGCCAAAAACGATGAAATGGACTATAACAATTATCTAGTTTGGAACAAGATACTACTTCAGCTTCACAACTGTAACCGTATCCTTCCAAACCATCATTATATACACAACATTCATAATCATGGATGGATGTAATCAGAATAAACAAAATGGATTTAGGTGGCAATTATCTGTTTGTAAAGAAAAATTGTTAATGTAAAATTTAATGTTTTTATAATGCACGTCTACAAACATGCTACACATGCTTTCCTGAATAGACACGACTACGACAGTTCATCGTATAAGCTGGCTGATAGTATTTGAGCTACAATTATTGTTTTATTTTAAAGCTGTGCTTCTTATGGGTTCTGTTGCAATATTTAATTGTGTGAGAAATCTTGGAAATTTGGAAACCGGTAAAGTGAAAAGTTGAAAAAAAAAACGTGAAAAACAACTATTTAATGAAAAAGCGAAAAATGGAAATGTTCAAAAAGAGCTCAAACTCATTTTTATATGCAAAGTGTAGATTCTGTCACGTTTTTTTAAATATTTTTAATTTTCCTTGGGTATAAACAATGAAATAATGGATTTGGTGTGTTAAAAAATAAATTAATCTGCATCACATTTTATCTTCTATATTAAACAGAGAATTTATTAATCATACGTAAAAAATTCGGATGTAAAAGAAATTTTCAACTGTAGAAGATATTTGCAATGAATATTCAAAAGATCTAACATATTAAGATAAAGATTTATCACTAGAACTTACAATTTTACTCGCTCATTTGGAATAATTTAAAACAAGTCGATAACTCAATCGGAGAAATTAACAATTTGCTATAAATGGTCAAGAATAGCCTGTTTCGTTATATAGAGAATATTAATGACCAAACCAAAGCTAGCAGTAAGACTTTTATCGTGTATTTATTTAGCAATTAGAGAATATAACAAACCAAGAACGATTGTCATACAAAATAAGATGTCAAGATTTGCAAAGGATTATAAAACTGATTTTTTTTATTTTGATGTTAATTTTTTTATTATTATTATTTCAGGATGTCCTCCTTTAGGTATAGACCTAAATACAAATGTACCGAGAACATCTATTGGGACAGAAGAGACAATTTATTAATTTGCAACCATAACAAGATCAATGGAGTTATTAGTATTACGTATAGCGTTTACGTTTATGTTTATAAAAATGTAGACATCTATTTGCGTCTATAAATGTGTTTTACACTAAAAAAACTCGTATTTTATGTAATATTCTTTTATTGTTTTTACCAAGTAACTTCATTTATTTATTATATTGTAACGAGCGAGACTTCCTAAGTACGCCCCTGTCGTCCTGACCGCACCCAGGTAGAAAACAACTAATTCTCGAAACAGAATAATCGAGAGACTTCCTTCGATTATACGCGGCGCCTGCAAGACCTTCTAGAATCGTTACCGAAGGATGTTCTGGAAGCGGTGAACAGGTATATAAGCTGAGAAGCCGCGAACCACGGAAGGTTGAAAGTTAACAGCGACAGTCTAAATATTTGAGCGATCTACGAGCTGCGAAGTGCAAATAAATAGTGAATATAAATCGGAGTTAATTGTTGTACATAAATTAGTGTGTAGTGTGTTATAGTTAGTTTAGTTATTTAGTTATAATTCGTTTAGTTTGTAGTGTGTGTAAATAAATTAGACATTTTCGTTCAGCAGTGATTTTATTTGAACCCCTTGAACGTAACAATATATTAATTTCTTTATAAAGAAACTGTTTCTTTTGTGATTTTTTGTAATTATTTATTATTTCCTATAAATAACACTTTTGAAAAACAGGTATATATTTTTTCCATTTCAGATATGTGTCGTGTTCATAAATATATATTAGGTGTTTCAAAATTTGTTTTGAATTTCCTACTGCTCAGCTTGGAAAGTTCCGGTTTTTATTTAGCTGAGACTTCTCTTTATCCAGTTAAATTTTGAGTAACTCACAATGTTTTATTTTATGTTGCTTACGCAATATTTAGGCTGTTAGTAAGTACAATTGTACCTAAGCATCAAAATAGTTTCCGACAAAAAATTCTAATAGTTCCAATGTATTGTAACTGGTTAAATTAAATATTGTTTTTGTTTTGCTTTATCGAAATTTGTCATATAACAAAGATCTAACTTTAGACTTGAAAACAAATTCAACGAATCAATAAACTAAGAATACCACGGCAACAATTTCTGAGAGAACAGTCAGATGTCAACCATTCGATCGTTAAAAAAAATTTCCAATATTTTCTTTTATTGACATAAACAAAACTGAATTTGTCCCGGGTCAAGATGGTCAGTGCCGTGCTGTGGGTACCGTTGACGCAGAAAAGTGTATGTATATGACCTCCCTGGTGTCGGACATTACACTCTCCGCCTTAGCTAGGAGGCCCGCGCGGTACAATCTTCATCGACACGCGGGACCGGCGATTACTCGAAATTTTCATGTTGCCATGCAGGACCGGCTAAGTCTGTTTCCTGTTTCCTGTTACGAATATTCATATATTTTTAATTAAAAAATAATATTTGGAATATATTATCACTTTTAGCAATATAGGTAACGCGAGATGAACTATAAAAAGCACAAGCTTATGTAAATTTTTTATGTTAAAGAGAAAATTTTATTTAAAGTATGGATTAAAGCAAGTCCCGATAAAATCATGCCGATGGTAAAAAGAAGTTAATAAAAGTTTAAAAAACAACTTAATATACTTTTAGCGTCTGGAGTACATCGAACTGTTTATTAAAATGTACAAATTCTTGTGACTATTTTACTTTGCAATAATCTAAAAAAATGTTGTATATAACGTTTAGTAACAATTTTTCTAATCAAAGAAAACTTATTTGGCAGATACATTTGTAAAAATCTTGAATCTAATGTATTTATGAAACATATACAATTTTAAGAAACATTAAAAAAGAATTTACCTGTCAAATGTTTACATAGGCAACCCAAACAGTCAAAGATAAAAAAACATTTTATAAGGCAAAGGTAAAAACTAATTAAAATAATATACATACATAATAAAAACAATAACTGTTAAATTACAAAATTAAGATATATTGTAAGCATACCAGAGAGTATATTGACAGTGCCAGTGTTGAATCATAAAAACCAGAGAGTATATTGACAGTGTTGAATCATAAAATTACTTTTGTATAAATAGATAAGTCACTTTGATATACTTGCTGCAAAAATTAGTTTTAAGTGAAGCTTTTATTCTTAGGTTCGGAATCATCGTAAAAATATGAAAATTCCAACTATTGGAGTGGCTAAATTTCTAGGTAACACACGTTTCTAGTTGTATGAACTTGATTTTATTAATTGCTGGTACGATCTATTTCAAAGTGTACAATTTCGGGTATGATGACCTCCATTCACTAATTCTAAAGTGTTTCGAATCTAAATTGATTTCAATAAAAAATGATTAATGAACCGGTCCTGTTTTCAGTTTATTGTGTTTTAGGGGCCCTCCGATGGTTAATCGAACAACGGTACACGTAGTTCACCGGCTTTTCCTCTTTACTTTGATTTTCGCATTGCGCCTCACTTGCGGCAAGTTTGCCCAACTAGACGTCGATGAGCCCCCAAGGTCACGGGGGCCCGTCAGCGATGTCTTCGAAGAAAATTGATTGATCATTCTGATGTTTGTTGTTGTTCGTTTAAGTAGTTAACTAACAACTTCGCAATAAAGTGCGGTGCCGGTCTGTTTTTTTAACAGGTTAATTGCTCTCGGACAATTATTATTTACCAACGCACGTTTAGTCTAGATGGTTGTATGCGAATAATAAAACATTTTTCTTTTACACGGTATTTTCTGAAGTGGATTTCTATTATATTCTTATATTCTTTACTAGTCTAACATCTTTAATCAAGATGGAAATTTATAAATTGAATAAATATTGTAATAGTTGCTTTTAATTCCGTAAAATCAATATAAACCACATAAAATAATATACCTAATCAAACGGTGTTTAATTACAGTAATTGATATGTGAATATACCAATAGTATTGCATAAGTTATAGAAAGTGAAATTTCATTAAATAATTCGTTGAAAAATATAATTCTATTAAACATTATTAATATACTTTGTATTTTTTTACATTACCTAACTTAATAATACGGTGTAACAAAGTTTTGCAAATAAGATTATAGCTTTAAGTTAATAAGAAGAACAAAATAGTTAAGCTAAAAGTTGATTTAATTTATTTACCGTAAGTCTTTTAGGTATCAGTTTTAACAATTACGTGTTTTTTCCAGTCAGCAGTCTTTTAAGGTGTGCAAACAGGAAACAGTCACTGGGAGGTCAGAAGCAATTGGTAGCATAATTTATGCAATTTTGTCATCGTGTTACGGTGCATTGTCTTGATAAAAACACTTGATTTTTTCAATTGGGGTCGTTTTTTTCGTGATTTTATCAAGTAATTGTGTAGCACTAGATCTAGTCAGACATTTTGATCATCTGTAATTGTTTTTAAATTGAAAAGCTATTTTATGAGGAGACCTGAACCTTTTGTATGTATAATATTTGCTGCCTTAAATACTTCGAAACAGATGGATTTAGAGAAGAGGCTGGACAAAAATGAACGAATTGTAGTACCAATCTTGAAAAATCATAACTTCTTAATTTCTTGAGAAATACAAAGAAATCGGAAATCCATGAGTTGGTAAAAATTGTGAAAATTAAAAAAACTGTAAGAGAATCCAGTTTTAATAAAAATGGAAAATTAAATAACTTGTCTGTGTTAATAGTAGCTAATACGAACAGATATCCAACGAAAACAGCTCTTGTAAGATTCGTTCGAATACTATTTATATTTCTAAAGGATTTTATAAAAAATAGTAATTATGTTTCTTTGGTACCCTCGGTTATTCATAAATATCTGCAACATGCTTAAGCTTCTAATTGACCAACCTGTTGTGTGTCAACTCGGTTCATTCTTTTTCGCCATTTGCATGAGTGCGAAAATATAATGATCGTTACTTGTAAGAATTTTTATATATTAGCTTCTAAATAGCCTTAATGAAAGACTTTATTTCTCCATTTTACAGCAAAGACATCTCAAATCTGACAAGTTTAACTGAAGAGTGATATATTTAAGTGAAAAATATAGGTATAATAGAATCTGGGATCTATAATAGAATGTGGGAATCTTGACAGGTCACTGCCAATTGCGACAACATCTCTTTAGGATGAAATTAACAGAATCGCCTCTATGCAGAGGCTGCGAACAAGAAGAGGAAACAGTAGAACACATAATGTATGACTGCTCTGCTTTTTCTGAAATCAGCGGATCCGTGTTGGGCGAGTACTGGCTTACACCAGCCGATGTCAGGGAGATCCCCCTCGGGAGCCTTATCACCTATTTTAAATCACTAAGCCTGGTGACAGCCTTAGATGAGGATATTCCTACACACGGGAGGATGCACAATGGGTCATATGTGGCCTCAGTGCTGGCTGAGCACTAGCTCGCCCCTCCTCAAATTTCCAGATCCAGTAGGTATAATAGAACATTTAAAATTGACATTAAAATATAAGGTCATAAAAACAAATTTGGTAACCCACCTTCAGTAACGGCAGAAAGAGAAAATAAAACTACAAGCTATCTCTCTTGCAGCTCAGATTATTGAAGACTGTCTTTATTTAGTATATGCACCAATAGATCACCAAACGGGTATCAATTTAATAAATGATGTTATTAAGAAAATAATAGGAAGAAAACTAAAAGTTCTAAAAGCAAAATTGTAGCAAGATAGGGATTAAAAAAGATAAGTAAAACATTAAATGAATTATCCCGTATTAATTCAGGTAAATGTAGTGATTAATATGAAAACATATTATGTTTAAAAAAGAAAATTTATGTTTGAATAGAGTGGTAAAGGTACAGATTTATCTTTATCTGACAATCTAGCAATAAAGGAAAATTAATCAATTCGAAGTAAGAACACTGCATACTTTAACGAGATTTCCCTTGGGATTATTCTATGCCCAACCTTAATAATATTTAATTTTTTTATATTTTCCTATATTTAGCTAATGCAATGAGTCCTTACTTATATATGAGGGTTTTTAACAACCCATTGCCCAATCCAATTAGGATTTTGTTATTATATATCAACGAACGGAGCGTTTTTTGACAGTCTTATACATAATATCTATATCTCAGCATGATGTTCCTAAAGTTAGGCATTTTAACCAGGCACAAATCCAGGTTGTGTAAGTGGAATATTCTGACAGCATGGCACTAGTTACGATTTGTATCAATTTATATATATATATATATATATATATATATATATATATATATATATATATATAGTCTTTATAATAACGTACATTTGGAAAATTCTATTGTTTCTTTGTCTAAAAAAGCTGATAGTTTGTTGGTCTACAGGCTATTGCTTCTTAATTGTTTATAACTGTTCATCACCTGACTTGAGTTAAACCACATAACACAAGCCTCAGATCTCTTTTAGAAGAGATTTTGAAAAAAATTGACCATCTGTATAACCAGATCCGTGCATATGTGGGACAGGTGGTCTATACATAATATTTACACCGCGGTTGCAAGACCCGAGATAACTTTCATCCTCTGGGTTGCTGTAGAATTTGTAAGTTCTTTTAATTAGGATATTTACATTTTTACTATCATTATGAGAATAACATGTACTTAAAATAAGAACTGCGGTGAAACCGACATAATACGAGGTGTTTATTTGAAGTTTTTCTAATAAAATAAAATTGTATACTAATTGAAAAGTAACGTACAAAAACTTAGAAATGCTATCAATTAAAAATCGTTAAGAGATTGCAAGACTAAACCAAAGGATATGAAACACATTTACTCGAAATCCAGAATCGCATGCTTTTTATAAGAATGTGATTTTTCCTTTAATTTTATGGAGAAAAGTTCATTGGAATATGCCCAAAATGATTTAAGTTTTTTGCTAAATATTGTTTAATTTTTTACAAATTTACTTTTTTAAACTACAAAAGAAAATTTGATTTAAAAAAATATAAAATGAAATAGATTTCTTTATAGACTGAACAAAAAAAATCTGAAAAAAGCTGCACTTGAAAAACTGACAATGCTGTACCAATTTTTATCAAAACAAATATCTGAGCACATGCTAGTAGATAAGCAACTGGTTGCGCAATAAAACCACTTTTCTGACAAAAATAAGTGGGTTTACAAGGTATTTATATTTACCATAATAGAAAATAATATCGGAGATATTGTAGTATGAAAACAAGGATAACTTATTTGCAGAATTTAGGACTTTTTTATCGTTTATTCAGTAGAGCCAAAAAATTCTTTAATTTACTAAACACATCCAGGTATAATTAGCACCATCTATTAGCAATGATTAATAAGAGTCCAAATCAGTAGTCATCATGAGAAAAACCGTAAAATTGACAATTTTTAAAGAAATCGTGAAAACATTTAAATATATTGCGAAAATAACAATCCATATCTCAAAAAGTAGCAATATTTGTAAAAGGTATGTTGGGCATAATCATCATATATTGACGTCTAGAATCTACAATTCAAAGATTAAACACTCGTACTGTGTCAATCTGTATATACTTTTTATTATTTGGTCATAAATGAAAAAACTTGTGGTAGCCCAGTGACCAAATTCGACCGTAATTTAATTAAATTTTAAATTTAGTTTGTATAATGAGCAAGGTATGGTTCACTAATAGCTAATATATAAAGCACAAATAACGATTACACAAACTAAAACTATGACATTATCTTAATTCTGATTATTTTTATATTCAGTAAGACAATAGGTATCCATCCTTATACTATAGCAGTCAATATTTAATAAATTAATAAAAAAAAACTAAAAAATTCCTAAAATTTAAATACAAATAGTGTATTAATTGTCAAAATTTTGAAAATGAATTCAAAAAGTGAACGTTGGATACAGAATGGGTAATCGAGCCATTAAAGTACTATGTTTTGCAGATGACGCCATACTCATAGCAGAGAATGAAGACGACCTACAACGTCTTCTATACAAGATGACAGGACATAAAGTTAACATGAACATTACTACAGAAAAAACAAAATCAATGGTTATCTCCAAAGAACCCATATTAAAGTTTAAACTGGCAGTCGACAACAAAATAATTAAGCAACTGAGAAAATTCAACTACCTGTAATAGAGGTATCAAGTGAGAGAAATCTGATCGAAGAAAAAGGAACATAAGCCCTAAAAGCAACAAGAGTCAGCGATATCATATCGCGAAACAAAATGATGAATGTAAAGAGCAAGATGAGAATATACAAAACATGCTTAAGACCTTTACTAACGTACGCCACAGAAATCAGAGCTGGAACAACATCAAAAACAAAAGGAATAATGAGGACTACCGAAATGAAAATATTAAGAACCATTAAAGGGATCGGATCAGGGATCGAATAAGGAGCCAAGGCATCAGGGAGAATCTGGGAATACAGGATGTGGTAAGATGGGTTAGAACCCGCAAGCGGTGTTGGAGAGACCATGTAGAAAGGAAGCCAGAGGAAAGATGGGTAAAGTGGGCAAAGTCGCAAAAACCAAATACGCGAAAACCGGTAGGCAGACCACCCAAAAGATGGTACAAAAGTTGAATCTCAATATCACAGGAAGAGCTCCACCAAAGAAGGCTAAACGTATCGGATTAAAACAGGACTAGGTCCTATTACAAGAAGAAGAAAAGAAAAGTTAAATAGTTTAACTCTTGTAAATCACCTGATAGTAATCTGTCCGTGAATTGGCAACGCTGTTACTCGGTTGTTTATATTTTCATTCCACATTATAACTTAAACCAAGGTATTTATAATGATGTTTTTTTACAATCCAATTATAATTTTTTACGCTATTCATATAAAATCGTTTTCAATTTATTCATTCCTATCCTATAAGAATAATTTAAAAAACTATAATAAATAATGTAAATAATAACCCCATTAAATGATAATTAAATTGATAGACAGGTATTATTCTAATGAGCTGATATTTCTTAATTATTGTTTTATTTTTCAATTATAAAATATTAAAATTTGTTAAAAATAAATTTACTAATGAATATAAATAATAATATTTGTGCGTTAAACTCAATTTTGTAGCATTAAATATTTAGTTAAAGTAGACTACATTGAAAGTATTTAATCTGAAGCTCAACCGCTAGGCAACGTTGCCAAATGTTTTGACTTTATTTTAATGTAGATTACTTAACATTTTTTGTAATTTTTAACTATTAATATATCAATATACTTCACCGTAAGTGATACATTTTATTGAAAAAAGAACCTGAATGTTTCACAAAGCGTTTTTTCGTTTTTTTTCATTGATGCCACTCGCCACCAGGTAGCGCTGCAGAGTAGCAAATTCTGTCCCGTTCAACCGATTGTCATGAAAATTGGTATGTATATGTATTTTTCTACGGAGAAGGTTTGTATGATATGCTCACTGATGCCACTTGCAACCAGGTGGCGCTGCAGGGTAGCAACTTCTGCCCTGTTCAACCGATTGTCATGAAAATCAGTATGATTCTGTATTTTTAATGGTTAATATGAATATGATATTCGTAATAATGGAAGTTACCACCAGATGGCGTTTCCATGTATCAAATTCAATACTGATTAAGTAATAGATATCTATACGATTTCATATAAATAAAGTTCGAAAAATATATTTTTGGTGTGATAAGTAAAACAAAACTATAAACTTTTTTCCTTCTCTATCTCTTCATCTCTTTTATTTTTCTTAAATTTATTTTAGTTGTTGGCGTAGCAACGCGCGCCGGGTACAGCTAGTATTAAATAAATAAGGACTTTAACTAAAAAAATAGTTCTAATTTAATATTTTATATTTAATATGGGCGGCATGGCATGTTGGGCAAAATCATCAGATTTTGATAAGCTAGAATTCAGGGATTAAACATTCTTAATAAATCACCCTGTATATATATTATATTATTTACTTATATATTTATAATAAATTACGATGAATGTTACATTGATATGTACGTCGGTAAGGAAATATTTTACATGCATTTTATTATTTACAATATAAATTTATAATAAATTACGATGACTGTTATTTTGATGTACGTAAGGAAATTAGTATTTTCGTCAGCAAGTGACGCAGAACAAATCAAAATAATACGTTTACAAGTTAGTACCGAAAACTATTAAGAAAATGAAATTTGGTAGCAGAATGAAACTTTAAACTTCTTGTTTTAGATAAAACAAGTTAACTAATAGATAATAAAAATAAAATTAGAATAATCAAAACAAAGTTACAAAAAAAAATACTATTTTTTTTAAATACAAAACAAATGCTTATGATTATAACTTTTTTATTAAATTTTCTAATGTAAACATATTTTTTAACTTATTATACATTTACTTACTAAACAAATTAGTTCGTAGTTATTTCTCAACTTTCATGTTTAAACAAAAATGATTATGCAATAAACAACTGAAAATTACAAAGGCTTTTGTATAAGAATCGCTTCCTTTTATTACAAGGCCGAAAAACTTTGATAAGACAAATAAAGTACACGATAAGACTGAAAGTAAACAAAATAAGAAAATTAATCTTTGTGTATGTAACTCTGTAATCTAGGTTTCTTTTAAAATATATACATAAAGTTGTATTAACATTAACACTTTCTTTAAAGCAAAATAACTATTTATTATGTTTATAACATTTTATTGTCAACTACTTCTTATAGTGGAGTAAATATAAATCAGAAACATACATTATTTCGGAATAATCCATAGAAGCGTGTATTGATGTAAAAGCTTTATTTTATATTCCAAGATAGAAAGTGCAAATCACAGATTTTGAGGATAAAGGTTTATTAAACGTTTAAAAAATAAGATTTTTTTATAAGCGCAGTTGTTCGAGCGTTATAAACAAATTTTAGTATTATCCAGTATTTATTTTAGATTTTTTTTTAATTTCCAATGATCGAATTAGTTTTTGTATAAAATATAGTACTTTACGTAACAAGTCCCGTAAGTGGTCTTTTACTGGACGAGTGGGCAATTAAAGGGCGAGCCGAAGGCGAATCCTGCAAGCCTGCGAGTCCAGTAAAAGCACTTTTGGGACGTATTACGTACAATTTTTTTTTAAATCGGCCAGAAATTAATAATTTCCAGTTTACTTTTGGGTCAGAAAATCTCATTTTGTCGGACCGGGCCTGAAAATTATTGTGATAGTCCGGTAAAAGCTTTTACAGGACTCATTTTTATTTTCTGGCCTTGTCCAACAAAATGAGATTTTCTGACCTAAAAATAAACCGGAAAGTACTAATTTCTGGCCGGTTTATAAAAAAAAAATATTTTAATAGACATGCATGGTTTGATAAAAAAGTTGCACGGACTCTTGAAGTAGAACTATTAAATATTTTATTTATGATACATTTCTTAGTGCAATTTTAAAAAGTTCTACCTGCCAATAATTTTCCCAAAGAAAAATCCTCACTATTAGAGTATTGTTTGTTAAACTATTTTTTAGAAATATTTAAAGGTAAGTTGTCCCTGAATAAAACTTATTACTTCAAAAACTTATCTCATTACACGTGCACATAATCATAAGATAAAAAATTATACTATTTTTATTGGTTTACCTTGGAGAAGGATATGTAATTAGACAAAAATATACATACATGCTGTCAACGAAAAGTATTTTTCTACTGTTTATAATTAGAAATCGAATTGTATAATTGTATATTTTTATCCAGATAAATATAAATGATTCATGAATATTATTATTCTAACGCTTTACAAGTTTATGAAAAACATTTTCAAAGACAATGACCGTTCAACTAAGAAGAAACAACTACTTCCCGGGCTATGTGCCCCGACGGATATTGGATTACACTTCAAAGTCAAACCAACCATTTTGGTTTGCAGTTAGAAGGGACAACATAACTTGTAGACCGGTTTCGGCGTATTTGCGCCACTTCAGTACAAGGTATATATTATCCGTCAGCGAGCTTAAAGCATAATCGCTGACTGAAGATCCAACTAAAATCACAATCGATATATGTCTACACAGTAACGAAAGTGTAATCGATGTGATAGTAGCGGCATCTCCACCTCTAACCGCCAACCAAAATTCGGATTTTGACAACAAGACGTTGGTCTCGAAACTATAAAGTATTATTACAGAAAATTGTAACATTGTCGTACAATGTCGACAATGTTACAGTTTTCTGTAAGAATGCTTTATAAATGATTCATATCTGATCTGATAATATTAATGCTATTTTCCACTAAATATTTATACCTAATAGTTTTAACCATTGTACTCACCTCCAGTGCCGAGAACTTTGAGCAAATCAAAATGGGACATATCAATCCTCCCGTTACCGGAAAGATTAACTGAAATAAAGAAAATAACAATTAAACAATGTACAGATATTGGATAATGTAAAAATTTAGTCAACTTTTAAGCAGATAATAAAAAAAATAAACTGCTACAAAATTAATGTCTTTGTTGCATTCACAAGGGTAAGATTGCAAAAAAATGGATAATTTACAGTTTAATTAATATAAGTGAAAACAAAATTTTCATTATATACCTCTAGAAAAAATAATTTTCCGTGCGCTAAACAACTCTCGACGAATCGCAAGACCCACATAATTGGTATTCTTCGCGTCAATTTTTATTTCAAAATACTATTTAAGCGAATAAAAATGCAGCCGTTTTTAATATTTAGGTTACTTTCGGAAAAGTATAATGAAAACACCTTTTATTAACAGTTTATAAAAAAGCTGGGTAATTGTGCAATTTAGACTTCTGAACTAGACGCGCACTAGATTAAGATGAAATTTCTGCATGAGACTTTCAAATTGCTTGCATTCTTATCAGATGAATTTTGTATTATACAGAAAATTCTAAAATAGGGAAATATTAATATCGCTGCACTTTTTATTAAGTCTTAGCTGACTAGTTTTTTTGTATTAATCGAAATTCTGTTATAAAATTTACGAATACAGTTTCTGTTATAACATTTACGAATACAGTTAACAGAGCAAACTTCACTGCTATAAAAGGAGCTAACTTCACTATTAAAAAGGTACCTAACTAACTTCACGATTGTTTTTTTTGGATTAAAAGTATTCTTGTTTTATTTTGAGGATCGTTAAACATATTTGTGAAATTTGTTGATTTTCAACGTTTGTGTCAGTTGTTTTATTCAAAATACGTCATAAACGATTTTTTTATAATTTTAATCGAAATTGTACAATTTTTAAATATATGGAAAACTAGTTAACTTCGGGAGCTAATATCCCAATGATTAGCTCGGAACCATTCGACGTAGTTGCTAACGCCTTCAGAAAGGCAGCCATTGACAAATGGAGGCTAAAGAAGGCCCAGGACTCCCAGGAGTGGTGTGAAAAATCACCGGGCAAGCGACAAGCAAAAGTCTTCATTTAAAGAACACTCGGCGACGTTTACTGCCACGAGGCACGAAGTATAGATGTCAGAATGATTGTCAGTCTCTTGACAGGACATTGCAGGCTCAGAAAACACATAAGTCGAACAGATAATACTACAATTCATAAGGTTGCCTTCTGCTCAAGCCACCTAACTTTTGAAAACACCTTTAATTAGACGATATAAAAACATCAATTCCAACACTAAAACTGCAACTTTTAGTGGCAAGGAATAAACCATGTACATCCGAATCTTTCTGCTGTTGAAAACTATTAAAAATTTGCGTAAGTCTCGTGACAAGCGAGGACAACGATAACGTCAAGACCATAAAAATTATAATTTGAATGTGCATATTATCCATTGTTATTAAATCGAGTTCATTTTTAAAATATATATATATCTGTTAGCAAAATTAACCTTCACACCTGTTTATTTGTCAAATTGTCAACGCCATTTTTTTTACAAATATAAAGATGCCGAAATTGAATTAAACTAATTTTACGGTGTGCTTATGATTAAGAATATATAAAGCATATAAATATAATCAATGTAGCTACGGTACAACTCGTTTAAAGTATGTAGTGCGCCGCAAGGTGAAAGAAACATTTTTTTACACAGTTGAATAAAACCAGTAGCAAAATAGTTCATTTCAAAGAGGTTTTTAACATGATTTCATTACATAAAGAGTAAGATTCTTTTCAAACATGTGTTGAGTTATTAATTTTCCTTATAGTAATTAACCTAATAAAATATAAACTAGAAAATATTTGCTAAGATTAGCGGCCCTAGAATTATTAAGGGAAAGATCTTCGGTACTAACTAAAGACAATAATGACAAAACTACTTAGAATGGTGCTTTAGTTGTTAAGATCAGAAATATTGTACAGATATAAAAACAGTAATCGTCTGATATCTTTAAAAATTCACAATAAATTATTATGTTTAGATCTTTGATCGGCGTTTATTTAATTGAGACAGGCGGTAGTTATATTAAAAAATTTTAGAAAAGAAAATAAATTAACAAGTTATTAGATTTCAAATAAATAATAAACTAAGCCGCTGGTGAACCCTGTGTGGTTGCCGAAGAAATTAAGCTTGGTGGTAACTAGCTGTTCAGGACAATAAGGGATCTGTTAATTTCTGCCTTTTTAACAGCACTATATCAGTCAAAGGGTATAATACCTGAGTGATACCAATACACACGAAAAGGAGATACAGCTGATTTTGAAAACAGCATACCAATAAGTTTACTTAGTCATCTTTATAAACTTTTCAAAAGAATAATCACTAAACTGAAAAAAAAATTGACTCGGACCATGGACCATCTTCAAAGTGTTAAGATAGTAATTGAAAAACCGATTGAGTTGAGTAGGCCACTTGTCCTTTCCTTGTAGAGTTCTATTAAGCCTTTGATACTGTTGAGCTAGATGCAGTCTTAAGGGTTCTACATGCATGTTATCGAATTACTAAGTTAATATGTCATACCTATAAAAATACTCCCATAATTCCATAGAAATTGGCGTCAGAGGAGTACCAAATGGAAATTTATTCAGTAACCCAAAACTAATTACAAACTTGGTTCGCTGTGAAAATATTGTCATTGAAGTGGAGGTTAGTTATAAGATAGAAATCTCGAGAGACAATCAAACATACAAATTAAAACCATGGGAGATAAAGTAAGGGGTTGCTCGAGTGGAGAGATAAAAGAATCAAATATACGCGATGGGCAGACAATAGAAAACGAATGTACCACAAATTGGATTTAAAGTGCTCACGACAGAAGACAGTGAAAGTAAATATGACAGACCCATATCCAGCAATACATACATAGCTGATTGATAATGATGATAAATTTACATTTTTTTTTAAACTTTAATTGGTTCTTGAGTTTATAAAAAAAATTGACAGGAATATCAAATTAAAAATCATTTAATTAAATAAAACTACTTATTTGTTTCTAACCCATCTTTGTCAGCATTTTTTCGACATTTTTTGTTACTATTTCTATTTTTAATAGAATTTTGACATGTTTTTTCTTGTTTTGTTAACAGATTTGTTTGCTGAGACAATCATTATCAAGTATTTGACAAATTGTCGTCCACAGTATGATATTTAAGCATATTTAGGTACGTATCAGCCCACACAGGTAAGAACTCAGAGAACCCTACAAATACAATATTTTAAGAGCCGATCGTTTACTGAGAAATCGTATATTGGCCGTTCACCAGAATCCGAACTTTTTGCTCTATGAACGGCTGATTTTTAGAGAGCTCAAGTTGTTAGTGACAAATCTGGAATTTGCGGCGTAACAAACCTATTCGTTTATTATAATATTTTTATAAGTAAAAAGTGCTTTTAAACAAATGTTCACACTCAACGAGCAACGAACATTGAATCCGTTTAACGATTCATCAGGTTACAGACAAGTAACCGAACGCTGTAGAGAGTGTAGAGAGTTCTATAAAAAGGTTCACACCCCATTCGGTGCAG
Source organism: Altica lythri (assembly GCA_964028335.1). Lineage (NCBI taxonomy): Eukaryota > Metazoa > Arthropoda > Insecta > Coleoptera > Chrysomelidae > Altica > Altica lythri. The sequence goes on from OZ034801.1 coordinate 42,863,405, forward strand.
GTCAGGTGGGTGTTCTCATCAGTCGAGCATCTTGTTCGCAAACAATGCTCGGTTGGTGTAAATGGGCCATAAAATAGAGTTAATTTCTTAAGCTTCAATAGCTGTTTTTGGGCGCAATGAATTTCATCTGAATTATTTTATGGCACCATGAAACTCGTCCGTTTAGGTGCAAGGGATAAAAATACATAATGAATTTCATCCAATACCACAATGAATTTCATCCGATTTCATATTTACACATTTGACACTGGAATTTATATTGGAGTATACAAAAAAATATGTTCAAATATCTTTTAGTCTTACTTTCTCATTTAAACTTTGTAATTTTATATATGTGTCTGTCTGAAAATCGTTTAGTTTTTGCATAAATATGAATAACGATGGATGAGGTATATAGATGCAAAATCAAATATATATGTATACTTCAGGTAAAAAATCAAGGTTAAAATATGTCCAAAGTTTAGCGAATAGGTATAAAATTTAGAATAAAAATAGTATGTAGAATCTAAGATTTAAAAATATTTTTTTTTTTCAAATAAGTACTGTTATTACTTTCATTTAATTTTTAACAAAAGTTTCTGTTTATGGTCTAGAAATTATATATTTAACATTTTTATCAAATGTCTATCTTCCTATTTACTATTAAATTTCGGATGAAATTCATTGCAATGTAATAACTATAGGCGAACGAAAATCATGATCATAAACGATATGATTATTTTCCTTATCTCTGAGGATTAACATAAACGGACGAAAATCATTGCGTTCGGATGAAATTCAATACGCCGATGTTTTTTAAGTAGGTATCTTAAAAGTTTACAAACAAACTAATATTATATTACAGTAGATTTTAATGTTGTTAAATATTTTTGTGTCATTAAATTACCACAATTAAGACACTTCTTTTCGGAAAATTATTTTACAACTTATAATAGTTGAACAGTATTTAAGTATATAGCAATAGAAATAATAAAAAAATCTGCTGTGTTGTAAATAATATGTATTCTACATACCTATACATCATTTAAAAATTCCACAGAATATACATTGTACATTTAGTAATTGTTTGAAAATCAAAAATTCACTAAAGATCATTTGTGTAAATAATTACTCTACAATTTAGCCAAAACAGAAATTTAACCTAAATCAACCGCTTAACGACCCCGACTAGACACTATCTATCCTTCTCTTCCAACTCTATTCAAGGTCACTGTAACATCCCCGATGTTATTGAACCTACCCTGGTAAACGTACGCTATATAAGCCCGTCATTCCTTTATGGCTTTCCTCCAGAATTCGGCGTTTAGTGAGAGGCGAAGGTATTTGCCAGTCTGTGTCTTTTTTTTGGAAAAAAATTAAATCTAAAGTAAAAAATCCAGACGTCTGAGAGCACGCACTTTACCGAAAAAAAAATTTAGGGATACATGACCTCTTAGCGATCTTCCTAAAAATCTTAAAAATAATAAGAGTAAGAAAAATATCGGTTTTTGAGTACCAGTTCTAATCTAATTACATTATAGAATAATGTAGATAATAGTAATTAAATTAACTAAGCTAACAAATAATATAAACCCACATGTATTAAAACTCTGGATCGTAATTATTGAATTTGGTTCATTAGAAAACTATATATCGTGCAATATACACGAACTGCTGTTCGTTAGTTTGCTTTACCAGTCTTCATTGGCTCTTAGAATCCACTCAACTATTCATATTTCCCCTTTTCCTGGTTGGACCTGCTTTGAGAATGAGAATAAAACCGAATCGTTTTAGTTTAGCGGATTTGGAGCGAGCGGTGCCGAAAGAAAAAAACTTTCACCCTCCACCTTATCAATTCGGTAGCTAGCAGCAGCATCGACGTTAAAAATCATTTTTAATGATTAAATACAATTGAAGTTTACAGGCGCTAGAACCCCCATCAAGGTGGCTGACCCAAAGTGGAGAAATTTGTCGAAATTTATTTCAAAATTAGGTGCATTTTAGGTGCTATTTAGGTGCGCAAAACAAAAATTAGGTGCACTAACCGTTTTTGAAATATTTACGAAAAACCATGGGACCGCCAGCCCTTAACAACCTAGCTGACCCATAATAAAAAAAAACAAAAAACAAGGATTGAATAATCTTTAAATTAGGTGCTAATTAAGTGCTTTTTAAAACACGAAACATAAAATAAAAAATTTAAAAATTAAACGTATTAAAATTGAATATATTGATTGTGTATGGCAAAATGTCACATTTCTTCTTGCACTTTGAACCAAAATGGACATCGGCAGTTTAAGAACAGTTAGAAATCGGTAAAAATTTCTTGTCCTGTAATTTTTTTAATGGATAATTCGGAAGGTCACCACAATTTTTTTTTTTTATTTTTTTTAACTCGGACCGCTGAGCGAGACTTGCAACCGGTCATTTCCGGAAATGATGATTAATATAAAATTCACTTTGTCAGAGATTTAAGTGCAATAGTTTCACGAGCAAAATAAACTGCTAATGAGCAATTTCAACTGAAAATATTTGGCCAAAGTTTTCTTGTGTCTCAACTAAGAGTATCAATCTGCACTTTTTAAGCACATAGATCATTAAAATTTTCTTGTAATTCTATTACTTAATAATTTTCTCGTCCGAAATGAAATAATTTTTTTAATTTTTTGACCTGGAATCACTGAGCTGATAGTTCTTACCGGTCACTTCCAAATATAATAATTATTATAAAAAACTTTTTGTCAAATATTTAAGTGCTCAGTAAGGGCAACAGACTCAATAGCAGAACAAACCGCTGATGAGACAAGTCAACTAGAAATTCTTAGCCTAAGTCTTAAACCAAGTGTGTCATTCTGCACTTTCTAAGCACTTAAAAACGGGTACAAATACCTACGAAATAATCCCATAAAATTTCCATAGTTTTTTTTTTGGATTTAAAACTTCTCTGCCGTTTTTATCTGTACTCAAAATGAAGCGCACCTATTTGAATTACTCAAAAATTATTTATACCATTATTTTTCTCCTCCAAGACATTTCAACTAAAAAATTCGAACAATTAAAAAACTTCTCAATAGGTAATTACTTTTTTTATTTAAATTTTAGCTAGAAATGTTTTATCAAAGGTAATACCACGAGTCCTTAAAATTTTATCGATAAATTTTTAGTTTCCACGAAAACTTTTTTATTTGGCAAAAATACGAAAACAAACTGAAATGTGATAAAATCACGAGTCCGTAGGACGAGTGATTTTATCATATTCAGTTTGTTTGATAACATGCGAAAACGTTTTGCAAACGTTCATAAACATAGGCAAAATGAGGGTCTCCTGTTCAAACTACCTGAGCACATCCTACGAACAAGCAAAAACATAAATAAAGGTTTGATATCGAACAAGAAAGTCGAAAATTTCAAAGAAAATCCTGATTATTATCATTTTCATCAAAAACTTTGCATTAAAGTTAAACAATTTCCTACAAAAGATGCAAACGAGAATTTGATCGACGCTAATTTAGATTTAAAGTTGACAGAAAAAAAAACAAAAATAAACCGAATAAAAGAAAAATTATTTCATTTCGGAGGAGAGAATTATTAAGTAATAGAATTACAAGAAAATTTTAATGATCTTGATCTTGATCATGTGCTTAAAAAGTGCAGATTGACACTCTTAGTTGAGACGCAAGAAAACTTTGGCCAAATATTTTCAGTTGAAATTGCTCATTAGCAGTTTATTTTGCTCGTGAAACTATTGCACTTAATAAGCACTTAAATCTCTGACAAAGTGAATTTTATATTAATCATCATTTCCGGAAATGACCGGTTGCAAGTCTCGCTCAGCGGTCCGAGTTAAAAAAAATAAAAAAAAAATTTTGTGGTGACCTTCCGAATTATCCATTAAAAAAATTACAGGACAAGAAATTTTTACCGATTTCTAACTGTTCTTAAACTGCCGATGTCCATTTTGGTTCAAAGTGCAAGAAGAAATGTGACATTTTGCCATACACAATCAATATATTCAATTTTAATACGTTTAATTTTTAAATTTTTTATTTTATGTTTCGTGTTTTAAAAAGCACTTAATTAGCACCTAATTTAAAGATTATTCAATCCTTGTTTTTTGTTTTTTTTATTATGGGTCAGCTAGGTTGTTAAAGGCTGGCGGTCCCATGGTTTTTGGTAAATATTTCAAAAACGGTTAGTGCACCTAATTTTTGTTTTGCGCACCTAAATAGCACCTAAAATGCACCTAATTTTGAAATAAATTTCGACAAATTTCTCCACTTTGGGTCAGCCACCTTGATGGGGGTGGCGCTAGAGGTATTTTACGTTATTATGAGTGTTGTTCTTTTCTCAATGTAATGTAGAATATTTCGATGTCTAGGCTGTAAAATTTAAAATTTTGCGTAAGTATTATATATGGCTGAAATCAGAAAAACAATATCTTTACATTTCTGGTATTTATTAATTTTTATTTATAAAAAATTAAACACATATATTTTTTAGTTTATACATTAGATTGTAAAATTATTATGAATGCATACAACCACATGCCGGATCGACGGTCTAGGGTCGAAAAAGGGTCACATTTATAACTCATTTATAGAACGCCCGCTATTCCCAGGTAAGGGGTGACTTCAAAGACTCTTTAACCGAATTGAAATATAAATAACATTATAATTTAGAAAATTATTTAAAAAAATATCATTACAAAACAAAATTTGAATAAATAAAACAAAGCAGAAGCAATTAGTAGAGGAAGCCGGAGCTAGCAAGACAAAGAGCAGAAAGAAGACCAGCAACAGGCAGAGGAAGAAAAGAAGTTATTTGCTATGTATTTATAATTAAAAAAAAAAAATTAAAATTTCAGTGAAGTGGAAAACTTTTGTAAAATAAAGATCAATAAAAAACTAGAAATTTTAATTTGTATCATAAAAAACGTAGTGTAAATAATTCTAAATCTTAATTCTGTTCAAAATTTCCATAACCCTTAAAACGTGCAGCTATTTTTAAGAAGGATAAAGAGTTCTATTAGAATTAGTAAGCTTCGATAACTTGCTTTTAATCGAAATGACTAAGAAATAACAATTGACATATCAACAATATTAACGAATAAAATATTAATTGTATTCGTGATATGGATAAAAGTTTTATTAGTCAACAAAATACAGAAGGTATGTGGAATTTCTTGGAATACAAAAGCAAGAGTCTGGGTTTTAATTTTCGGCGGTATCATCCAAACAAAAAAGTGACTCACGGTCTGTTATTTACTCGCAATAGAAAATACAACCTACGGGACTTCGATAATGGTCTAATAAACATATTTTTTTCTTTTTTTAAATATTTTTGTTAAAAATACATGGTTCATAAAAGCTTTGAGAATGTTTATTTCTAATAAGTATTTATGTATAATTATTATGCATAGCTTTTTTATACTTTTGATAGAATTTAATGCAACAAATGGATCAAATCTTTATTTTTAATTAGTTCGTTTTTTATTTTAAATTAGAAATTTCCTTTCAACAGACAAAAAAGAATATATTGTTCCATTAATCCGTTAAGTGCAAATACTATAAACTTTCCACGTTACTGCATACACGTCCTTGTTTGTATCTTAGTGATATTTACTCTACATTACCCTTTATTGTCCTGTATCTCGAACAAGGATGCTCTTTTTCACTATGAATTCTTCTCCCACGCATTCTTGATAGGTATTCGGTCTATAATTAGATCACTCACATAATTTGTTAGAAAAAAAGAAACAAGGCCGCACATATCTATTTTGAGCAGGAGAGTAAAAATTTTATTTGAAATGTCTACAGTAATTAACCAACCATGTTTATAAATTTTTTACACAACTACTTAAAAAAATAACAATCAAATCATTTAATGATAGTAAATAATAAAATATGATTATATGCAATCACCAAAATGATAAAAAAGAAATGTACTTAATTAAAACAAAGGAAATAGTCTGATTGTTTTCCCCCCTGAATAAGTATACATTTGTAAAAGCTGTTGAATTGTAGACACTACTCTTCGGTGGACCAATGGCGCTAGGTTTTTGGTGATACTAGTGTCGTTTATTAGTCGAACTGCTCTTTTCTGTATTGCATCAAGAACTCTGAGCCTTGACGAAGCCACCGATCCCCATACATGCGAGTAGTATTCAAGATTAGGTATTATTTAGCATTTGTAAAGAGTAGCTAAGTTGGATGGAGATATTTATTTTCGTGCTCTAAAAAGAACGCCTAACTTCTTTCCTGCTGCAGTTGCTATGGATGCAATATGTTCGTTTCAGAGTAAGTCATGGGAGATCGTTACAACAACCAGCGTAATGGAGTCACTTGCTATTATAATTATTATTAGTGTCTGATCGTTCATTGTGATGGATGAGTAGTTTGCACCTTGTTGGCTAGGCAACATGTCTTTGTCTTGGAAGCGTGGAAATTAATAAGATTCTTTCTTCCCCACTTTGCATTTGTTATTATTCTATAATTGACATTTTCAATCAGCTCGATGAATATACCGATAGTGTATCATATGATCGCTTGGAAACAGGATTTGTATTTAAAATCGGTATATAGTTAATGAATTTACATTTACAATAATAGATCGTAAATAGGTAAAAATTATTAATTTGTCAGTAGAACAAAACCTTTTTTGATACTCCAGGATTCGTCTCCGTGTTTTTGATTTTTGACCATTTTCGTATTAAGCCGTCAGTTTAATATGGAATTGTTTGCTTGATTTGCAGTAGAATGCATATTCAATATAGTTAAACTTTTAATAATAACACTTTGCTTGTTATCAAAGCTTCGGGTACATTTGAATGTGTTAAAAAATATCACGTGTATCTAATTTGCGAAATCATTATTGTTAAATTGAAACTACAATTATTCGCAGTAAAATTGTATTCACATTAGAATGAAATGAATGTTTACCGACATATATATAACAGTATTCACAGTGTACTGCAAGTGTGACGCATCTTTTAAAAACAGATTTTTCATGTACTTTCCAATGGTTATACCGGTTTACACATCCGTCCGCTGACCATAAGGGCGTTAGTTCTTAAGGATCAATAGTTTTGGGATTACTTCCATCTTCCAAGGTTATTTTTAAACACCATTCCATAAATATAACTATGAAAATATTTCATTGCTTTATGACAAACTCTGTAGTACAAAGATAGGTAGAAAGGGATCAATATTCTAATTTAAATCCGAAAATATGAGTTTATAACAGTTAAATTTTATAAAATAATGTTTAGAACGGTTATTAATAGAAATAAGTTACGGATTTAATTAATATTATGTGAAGTTTGCGAGTCTTTTGCAAAGTGTCGTTAAAAAGTATTGAAAGTGATTTTTTATTAGCCAAAGTTTTTAATCTTTTCGACATCATGTCATCCTCTTTAAAATAGCTTCCCTAGGAAGCTACACACAGATGGATACTTACTTGTTTTTAGTTTTGGTAGCAGTGCTTAAAATCTTCTATCGGTATGGTTTTCAGCTTACACGTAAACAATTTAGAATATTTTCCATAAATTAGCTTCTTTGAGGACATTTTCATTTTAGGGAAAAGTCACAGAGACTTTAGGTCGCGAAACCACAGTATTCATTTGCCTGTAATGTATGGTCAAACGCAAATGATCATTTGAGCGTTATAGAAAACTTGGTTGACAGTTTGTCCTGGAGGTATAAATTCACTGTATTTTTCCCCTTCTTCAGCATTGATTTGAACCTGATTTGCTAACTCAAAGTGTTTTTGTCAAGGAGAGCTCGCGGTATGCCACTCCTCAGTATGCCTCTTGGTTTCAGGATCGTATTAAAAAATCCATGACTCTGTGATCACACCACAAAATGAGGTTTTGGTGTTTTATTTTAAGATAAAACATTATTTAAGATAATATTTAACTCAGTGTACTAATTGAAGAAACGGAATTTATGGATTTCTGAGTAATTACAATATAGGTAGTCTTCTTTATATTTTTAATACAATAAAGTTTTTAAATCACCCGGAATGCAAATTCTGCATCATAAAGTCGAACTAGGTAAGTATAGTGACTGCTGGGAGAAATTTACTCAAACCGCAACAAAAAAAAAACCGAGTTGCACCGGAAAAAACATGTCGCGGTACCCCTTTTTGTAAGTTAGGAAATATGAGAAAGAATTCAGTATAATGTAGCTATTATGAAATTATAAGTAGTAATCTGATTAGTAAACGGTTTAAAAGTGGAAAGAGAAGCCAGAAACCATAAAATATCTAAAAACCATCTCTAGCTAAGTTTGTAAATCCTATGATAACGAATATGATAAAAGTAGTTACCATTGAGCCTTAATGTTATTATAACACATTCATTCTTCCGTAATACCGTTGAAATCTTAATTGTGGCCGCCACGAACAAGTAAGGTAATACACATGGTGATTTTTTAATTGTGTCTTCTTGTCTTGGTATCCTGTATAAAGTATGACAAGAAAGCTGTACCGTGGGTTTGTGAACAATGTCTTTAGATGGCGGATGTTTATTCGCAACGGCCATTATTAAAATTAAAATTACTGTAAAAACATTTGTATTTTTTGAGGATACTTAATTTTACTTCTCAAAATTAACTGAAATTTGTAATATCCGATAGTCTAGATAAGTCAAAGAAGTTAACTTTTAAGAATCTGATGTAAATTAGTATCCTTTGAACCTAAATCTTTGCTATTACAAAATGCTGAAAGAACCAATGGTCTAATCTAATATAGAAGATTAAATATTCAAAGGACATTCCCGAAAATATCAGTTAAACCAAGATATTTCAAAATAACGGAAAATGATGAGTCATCAATACATTTCCAAAAGAGAGTAACTGATTCAATAAGTATTTTTTCGACAGATAAGCTTAACTGTTCACGATTTAGAGTTACAAAACAATTAAACAAGTATTTACTTAAAAAAATACAGCAAGACAACCAAGGTTGTGTACCTAATCTATAAACTAATCCTAATCAGAAAATACACATTATAAATAAAGAGTCGGTATACAGTACTAGGTTGTTAAAAAATGCCTAAGAGTGTTAATCGTTTTTAAAAAATAAAACAACAGTATAACGAAATTAAAGAAAGGTATTCAATATCTAAACTACATAAGAAAGAACCATATAGATGTTCATAAAAAGTAAGAAAGATTGTAATTTAAAAAATAACAAGGAGTTCTATTAACTAGGCAAACAAAATTATTTAGCGAATAATTATATAATTCATGTAAAATCCAAATATTGATAATGTTAATTTGTTTTGAAAAGCATCAAGCAAATTTTAAGTAAAGTAATAGTAGTTTACGTACCAAGTCCCAAAAGTGGTCTTTTACTGGACGAGTAGGCAATTGCAGGGCGAGCCGCAGGCGAGTCCTGCAAGCCTGCGAGTCCAGTAAAAGCACTTTTGGGATGTATTACGTACAGAATTTTTTTTAAACCGGCCAGAATTTAGTAATTTCCAGTTTGTTTTTGGGTCAGAAAATCTCATTTTGTCGGACCGGGCCAGAAAATTATTGTGATAGTCCGGTAAAAGCTTTTACCGGACTCATTTTTATTTTCTGGATTTCCTCGACAAAATGATATTTTCTGACCTAAAAATAAACCGGAAACTACTAATTTCTGGCCGGTTTTAAAAAAAGCACATTATTTAAAAAAATATTTACAATTTAAAATGATCCAGAAATAATCGAAATGATTTACTTCAGTTATAGTACGAATACTAAAATATTCGAAAAACTATTTTTAATGAAATTATTATTAATATTAAACTATATGTAACTGCATTAGAATTTCTCTAATATAATCATTCAAATAATCTGTTTGATAACTCTGACCTACTACCGCTATTAACTTGTCAGTGAAAGGTAAGTGGAGAATTTATGCAGATGAATTAATTTGATATAAACATTGTTCATGGAAGTAAAAGTTACTACTGCTCAAATCAAAAATCCATCTTCGGTCCCTATTAATAAGAAAGATCAACTTTATGATTATATCCTTTCTTATTATACGCGTTCTCTTTAGCTGAAGTACTTTTATCAGATTATACAAACCAGTTTTGGTAGCCGACAATTTGCCAAAATGTTATATGTATGTACCTGTATTTTAATAATTAATGCATCGGCTATGAATGTTCCTCTTGCGTGAAAAATATGGTAATAAATACATTTCGCTGGCAACTAATTAAATTTTATTGACTAATAATATCGACTATGATGTGCCAAAATAAAACTTACGTTAGTGAATTGTAAAATAATTGTGTCGATGATTAGATATAATATTTCACATGGGAATACTTTAAATAAATTCTTGTCTATAAGAACTGAAAAATTATATAAAATAAATTAATTAAATTTCTCTTAAAAGAAATTTCATTCCAAATCCTGTCAGTATTAGCTCGATTTATGTTTGATGTTACGTAGATATTTATAATTATAAATCTGTGTACATAGGAATACAGATAAATAAATGTAGTTACTAATGTCTATGTATGTCTAGTTTTTAATCATCAGTTATTATATAACTATACCTGATAAGTATGCAAATCTGGAACAGCTAGCTTATTCAACTTTTTTCTTTAAGTAAAAGCAGACCATTAATTTTTAAAAGCGCAATTTCAAAAGCAAAATATATAAAACATACCTTGAAGATCTTCCCTGGTGCAGGTCAATAAACTTTTTGTTGACCCCTGTAACCAACTAAGCGCCCTTCTATTCAGGCATTTCCATATGCGGAGCGCTTGTTTGTGTTTTAGAATCTGGCGTGTGTTTTCCATGCAATACATTATTTTTTTTCCTGTTTTTTCTTTTTTTTTTTTAAACTTAGCAACTGGTGCTAGATGAAGGGCGTAGCATGGGGTACACAAAAACATATGTGGGGTGTCCGGATCGGGGTGAACGGCCTACCGGAAGTTGTTTAAAGTTCATTTAACTCTTTAGAAACTAGATACATTCTGAGGGAAGGTACTTGATAGGCCCGTATGTAGTTTATTTTATTCATTACACTTCTTTAATATACACCAGTTCACCAGATTGTATCGTTAGCATTAATAATAATTATAATACAGTTAAAATTGAACTCTATAAGGTATGTTATCAGAGTAATTATTTTAAAAGCGTTTATAGGACAAATAAGGGTTAGACGATAATTATAATGAACACTTGGTATTGCTAGTTTAGAAAATTATACATATAATAAAACACTTCTTATTTGGACAGATGGAAGCCATGTCGATAGAAGTAATAAGCAAAATATCACTAACTTCAGTTAATTTACTTAAGTAACTAACTAGCTATCTTATCCACAAAGTAATTGAATTTGAAATGTATAAATTATAAAAAAGATTAATTATTAATACAATTTCAACTTAGTTGTTTACATCCATAAAAGGGAAGGAATAGGATATTAACTGAAGTAAAAAAAATTTTTTTAATGTACACGATACACTATTTTAACTTTTTTCCACAAATGTTACGCCATCTTTTTCTATGTATATATTGTATGTTCAGTCAAATAAAACTTCAAAACGTTAAAAAAAGTTATGCTTTTTCCCTCGGTCATTCCCGAAGTGTTTTTTTATATATTATTATTATTATTCTTATAATAGGACCTAGTTCTGTTTTAATCTAACATCGCTTGCGTATTCTAACCCATCTTACCACATCCTGTATTCCCGGTTCCTCCCTGATGTCCTGGCTCCTTATTCGATCCCTGAGGGTTACACCCTTGATGGTTCTTAATATTTTCATTTCGGTAGTCCCCATTATTCCTTTCGTTTTTGATGTTTCAGTTCTGGTTTCTTATTATTATTCTTATTCTCCCATTATTATACTGTTAACAGATTGACCAACCTTAAAAAATTGAACTAACCGCAAAAACAACAAAACAATGACGTATTTCGCATGAAAACAGGAGTTTAATACCACAAGCAGCTGATTGTTGCCATAAAACAAGAAGATGTTAATACTTGACTATCACTTCTATCAAGGTCACACGTACTGTATTATATGGATACAAATTAGTTGCTAGAATGACAGAATAATAAACTAAGCGAAAATTATAAAAAAAATTAAATGTCATTATTTTTTAACTCATCTAAGTTAAGTTTTATTTGGCAATTCCCCTATCTCTTTTTGAAGAACGCAAGAACATAAATTTTCTACCTTGTTTTTAATTTGATACGATGCTAGCAATTTTACGACTTACTTATTTCATTCTTAAACTATGCATCACTACATTTACTTCATTGTTTGAGTGAAGGATACGTAGAATTTAGACGAGTTATTGGATCAGTAAAAATCATAATTATTGCACTTAGAAAAGAAAATAAAATCAAATAGTATTAGCCAATCCTTTCAAAGAAGTACAATACTAATTGAACCTTGAAGTTGTTCGATTTCAAACAAAAATTACATAATCAAATTTACGTTTTATGATTTATTTAAATTGTAATTTACTGGTTCACGTGTTGTTACCGCAGTGTAACCTTTCCTTAAAGTGATATAATTTTCTGGAAAGTTTCTAATTTTACCGGAAATATCTAGACAATTCGACAAAAACACCTTATCTAATTAACAAAATGATTAGACAATCAAAAATCCGTGAAAGCTATTTTATGCAAATACATACTCCGAAAATTTTCGTGATTCACACAAAATTTTATATTGACAGTCACAAAATGAAAGAGGTTCAATAAGGTTAAAAAAGTAATAATGGAAGATACTTTTGTACGAGCTTTTGTAGTTCAAGTGGAGCTTATTTGAATGATAATATTTATATGTATATGCTTCAGTTGTTCGCGTGATAGGTGATAAAGGGTTCACGTAATCCCTTCTAAAAATGTTTTTCGTTTGTCTAACACGTGCACCCAAAAAAAAACGTTGCTGTAAATCGATGCGTTTCCGTCGAAACTGTTATTTAAATAGATTGATATTCCCAATGAAGGGTCACAGGAAACTAAAAAGTTACAAATGAAGTTTTTTATGTAATGAATAATTGAAACTCTATAAAATAAGGCCTAGATATGCCGAAAATAGTAAACTTGGTATGTATATTGTTATGAAATAGTTATCCTCGTAGTTATTTGTGACACAAGGACGGAAAATGACATTTTGCAAGAGCGAGTAAAGTTGTGTAGCCGATGTGCGTAGCACCGAGGCGAAACAATACGAGCACTTGCAAAACATTTTCCGGACGTGTAACACACACTATTTTTTGGTCCGACTAATTTTTAATATTTTCAAAATTTCTGTTATGTTCAAGACTTGACCGCTTGTGCTACCTGAAGTAAGACCAGTGACTAGAAGACAGCCGACAGATATAAGCGCCACATTGGATGTTAATATTATAGTTGTGTTGTTGTGTAATAACTTGTTTAATACTTAATATACGTGTTAATCTTCAGCAGTTATTAGTGTTTTAATTAACATATGTTGCAAACACAACAAGTTCAAAAACTTTTTACTTTGTAACATACAAGATTAGATGTTTATTGACATCTATTGCACGATTAAAAGAATTAGTAATAAGGAATGATTTTCTGATAATCGTTTTTAAGATCCTTAATTTTTATACATACAAATACTGTGCTAATAAGCAGCAGAGTAAAAATTGTTATATTGAAAATATTAACATTAATATCTAATAATTTTATATAAAAATAGCAGAGACAATGAACTATTTTTATAATCGAATGATAAGTAGTTTTAAATTGACATAAATGTCAAATTTTATAATACAAGTTGTGAGAGAAATTAAATGTAAATTAGAATCCTGCTTACCTTTAGAAAAAGTTATAGGTAAGTTTAGTATATTATACGCTGTTTTTTAATAAATTTAATTAAAATTTGTATTATTCATAATGTATTTTTGATGACTTAAAATTTAAACTCATAGCGCCATCTCTTTAGATAATCTAAAAGCTACTTTGCCGGCCTAGGCCGGAAAATGTCATTTTCCGGACGATTTTGAAGTAATTAATAGTATTGTTTCTGGACGGAGGACCAAAATAGTTATTTGTGACACAAGGTCGGAAAATGACATTTTGCAAGAGCGAGTAAAGTTGTGTAGCCGAGGTGCGTAGCACCGAGGCGAAACAATACGAGCACTTGCAAAACATTTTCCGGACGTGTAACACACACTATTTTTTGGTCCGACAAATTTTTAATATTTTCAAAAGTTCTGTTATGTTCAAGAATTGACTGCTTGTGCTACCTGAACTAAGGCCACTGACTAGAAGAGAGCCGACAGATATATAATAAGCACCACATTGGATGTTTACCTATATTATAGTTGTGTTGTTGTGTATTGTGTAATAATTTGTTTAATACTTAATATACGTGTTTAGCTTCAGCAGTTATTAGTGTTTTAATTAACATATGTTGCAAACACACAAGTTCAAAAACTTTTTCGTGACATACAAGATTAGATGTTTATATAAAGATGTTCATAAATTGACATAAATGTCAAATTTTAAAATACAAGTTGTAAGAGTAATTAAATGTAAATTAGAATCCTGCTTATCTTTAGAAAAAGTTATAGGTAAGTTTAGTATATTATACGCAGTTTTTAAATAAATTTAATTAAAATTTGTAATATTCATTATGTATTTTTGATGACTTAAAATTTAAACTCATAGCGCCATCTCTTTAGATAATCTAAAAGCTACTTTGCCGGCCTAGGCCGGAAAATGCCATTTTCCGGACGATTTTGAAGTAATTAATAGGATTGTTTCTGGACGGAGGACCAAAAAAGTTATTTTTTTATGCGTAATATTTATCAGTCACTTTTTTCAGAGCATTAGCTAAAATAAAATCTATGTCTACTGGATAGTTACCAGTTTTGTCGATTTACCAATTCGTTGGTTGATCAATCTTCTTCTGTTTTGCTCCCATTTCGTCGATCGATACCTAACAGTACACGGTCAATCCATATTTATCTATATCATATAAATTTGTATATCTAAATTCGTATATAAATAAACTTTGAGTCTTTATCCATACAACCCTGAAAACCCATATTGCCAATGGTGTGCTGAACTATACTCGATCCGTTCAAAAGATGGAATTCAAGGACGCGTGATCAGTGACTGGCCGGCGTAATCATACGATGTCACGCCTTCAAAACTGAAATAACGAAGGACAGTTTACGCTGTACTTATATCAAAGATAATATAAACTGTAGGCTTCGAGGGTGGGTACTTTTTTGTTGAGTGGTGTAAATCGGACTTGTGACGTTGGTTGGGGAGAATAATATTCAAAGAGTGCGTGCCGTTCACGTGATCATTCGCATTCCATCTTTTGAACGGCTCGACAATATAGTTCATATACCACCTCACCTCATTTTATATTATGGAAACACAATAGTAAAATTTAACGATTACTTTCTGAGTCATTGGTTAGAAAAAGACCGCATTTGGAACTACTATAAAAACGATACCTAACTACGAACTAGTAATAGTACCGTTGAAGGTCTACTGACCTTTCTTCCAGAAGAAGTCAAATATAATAACAAACAGGTCGTTATTTAACAGTACCAAAACGTCAGAAAAAATATCGTGACTTGGATTTAAAAATTGGTCAAATTCTCACAGATCTTCTGAATTGTCGGAAACCAATAGGTCAAATAGTTAATTTACTTATATATAATTTTGCCAAATCAAATTGAACCACGAGTTGAGCAGTTACTTATTGGAGAGAGGCTGCATAAACTATAAAAGGAATTTGTCTACCACTCGTTTCATTGTACCAAGTTGTCAGATCTTATCTGTCGAAATGCAGACCATAATGGACATTTTCCATAGGAAGCTATTTTTTTACTGGAATCCCTTCAGGATATACCTACCCAATATCGATAATCACGATATGAACCTGTCGCAAACCCTGTGATAAATTTTTTATTTAACAAAATCTGAAAAAAAATTCATTTTTTTGCTATTTTCGTGTATAATTCGAAAAATATTGCTCCTAGAGCAAAAATTATAAGAGGTTAAAAGTGACATTATTTAATTTTACACAATATTTCGTTAATTAGAAATTGACAATTTAATGTTTATTGTTGGAAAAATACCAATAATTGGGAAAAAAATGTACAAAAAAGTGTATTCTTTAATTGTTTAATCTCTAAACTTTAGTTACAACCTTCATATTCTGCATAGAAAAACTGTTTAATATGATTAAAACGTATGCTAAATTTCGTTAAGAATAGTCGGATAGTTTTTGCATAATAATAAAAAACGTAAATTTTCAAATTCATATTAATTTCAAAATTTATAAAGCCGAGTTAATGGAATTTTTAGCGCGAGCTATGATTTTGATGTTAATTTATACCAAAACACCAAATGTTGTCACCTCGTAGAGATGTAAGTATAAAATTTCTACTTACATTCTGTCACTAATGTAGATCCTTGAAAATGAATTAAAAATATTTCGAAAGCTTGGAAAGAAGCTCTAAAGAGTTTTATCAACATTAAATATTGCTAATATTCATTTATGTTTTCAGCAAATACTACTATTTAATTATTTATATAAGCTTTTGTATCGTCTACTGGTAATGCTTATGGTCATTATGAGTTGCAAAACTGATTAACTAATGCAATAATTACCTCATATTGTCTGATTTGTATTTCATTTCCAAATTATAATTGTTCAGGTAAATTCAGGTAAATTGGTTTTAAAGTGTCCAAATGGTATAAATATTAAATAGTAATAGAATACAACGACCTAATGCTTTCTTAATTCTAGGTAGGATAGTTTTTAAAATTCTAGTTGACTATTTAACAATAGATATAATAAATAAAACGTAAAAGCCAACAAGTTTTATATTTTAAACTGTTGACTATGACTGACGGTTGGAAAGGAAAATAATCAGAATTTTAATGGGACACAAGAAAATCACTAGGGAATTTAAAAACTGTAAATCTAAAAGTTACAAATAAGTAACTGAAGATTTTTGCCTATGAATTCTTTAGAATTCATTTTTTGATATTTTGTCTCATGGAGACTAGACAAGGAGTACGAACTCCATGTATGCAAATAGGGCTACCAAAATAAGAGGGCGCTGGGGTTCCATTTGTACCAAAATGGCGACCAATAAGGACGTAGTTTGAAATAAAATAAATAATTTTTATTTATTTCATTATTAATTTATTTATACAATGAAAAAAATAGTTCGATCTTTCAGATATAAATAATAAGAACCAATTTAATAATTCACGATTATTTAATTGTCTATATTCATACCGGTACAATAGGAAAACTACCGCAAGTGGTGAAAAAAGTAAACCTAATATGTACGATACCGTGGACAGATTTTGGCAATTCCCCCGGTCGAGTGCGTACTCCTTGTCTAGTCTCCATATATAGATAGTAGGAGTCCGAACGTAATGTTGAACAAATGGTCTCAGTTTAGGGGATAGATTTTTAGCCGCTAGAGGGCACTACTTTTCAAGAAGTATTCGTTCAAATCTTTATAAACTAATTATTCAAACCACCAATTTTTAATAGATATTATTTTGAGATTACTTATTTTTGGTGCGTTGGATAAAGGAGCTTTTGCTCCATTCTAACTTGCCTTCCAACCACTAAAACAACCATGGACAGCTCAGCACAACACCTTCCCAGCAAATTTTAAATAAATAAATTAATATCATATATAAAACTTAATTAAATTCAACATTCGCAACATTTATTTGTCATAATAATAGTAATAGCATAAGTACGTCTGAATACTTGCGCAGCCAGTGGCAAAAAATAGAACTATGATTACTATTGTCTACATGATATGTTATGGAAAAGCCTATACCGTTCGTATTCCTGGTATCAATACTTCGTGCTTTGATTCAAACAATGTATGCAATTATCAATTAAATTAAGAATTTTATAGAAAAAATCAACAATTTTAAATAAATAAAATATTGTAAAATGAAAATCGATTAAAATTATTATGTTACTGTAAAAATAAATTTGTATTTTAGATTTTAAAAAACTTTGTTAAACCCGAGGTTAAACCTACCTTTACCTGATCTTTTTTTTATTTTTATTATTCTATCTATAACAGATTTTTTTAAAAGATCTTTTTGCAAAACAAAGTTTTCAAAGGCTTTGAAAAATATTCCCTTAATTTGTTTAAATAAAATAATGACGCGGAGGTGTTTTATTTGAATCGCTAGATGAGAACTCTTTTGACCAACTAATTTTTGTCAAACAATCGCTACTACTAATACTCATGATTTTTGACGTTTATTGCTAATTCATTGTATTAACATACCCTATCTAACTATCACTGCCATTTATGTGTATTTTAAGATTAAATTTCATTTTAAATAACCTGTGTATTTTTTACAGGAAATCAAAAATGAAGATATAAATTTATTGCTGCCAAGTTTACGAACTATTGGCAAAAAGAAAGTAATTGGTTATTTTGATATTCATGTATGAACTGCTTTCCCTAAAAGAGATAAATTTTTATTTTATGTTTCTAACATGTAAAGAGAGAGAGTGATCATATTTTCTTATACTTTCTATCTAGGTAGAAATTATATTTCTTATACCTCCTCATAAATTCGATAAAACCCTCACAAAGTAACTTAAATCGAGGTCGTGCATTACCTTTAAACTTTTTACCTGCTTGAGCGAATTTCGTTACCAGGTGTTATTTTCTCCCCTACACCCTTCCTAGATCACTCGGTGACTGGTGTGTTTGTGACGAAACTTAGAAATGGGCTTCATCGAACTGAAGCGTAACAGTAAAAATACATTTTTATTTAAAAAATGAGTCCAATGATAAACTATCTACGTGTCCTCGAAATGTAATGTGATTTTGATATTTAGTAATTAGACAAACAAGTATTAAAATAAATTTAAAAAATGTAACATCAGGCAGGAATTAAATATGCGATCTCTATCTATAACCGACAGTACCTGAAACCGTTGGCCCTAGCTGTTAGTCGGTGTTTTTGATTATATCTTGTTTGTCGGATGTACATTTTTTCCATTTCTCCTTAATGCCAATTTTTTTTGTTAAATTCCTAAACAGTGACCCTATAGTTAGCCATTTTTCTGGTTCTCTCTAGCAACTTAAAGTAAAATTCCAAAAATTAGTGCCAGATTTCATTTTACTAGTCATCAAGATGAGCATATTTTCACGTTTTTAAAATATTTTAATTGCCTAAAATATTATATCCGTAAAGCCACTATGTATTTACATTCAATTTAAGCTACCTTGAAAAAATGAGCACTATATTTGTACGTTTAATACATATACATACTATACTCAAAACACGTAACTTTATACCTACCTTCATAATACAATATCTATCTTGCGAATTTGCACGCAGCATAGGCCACTATTATGTATGTCAATGTTAGGTCATGTACACCGAACCGACACAGAGGAGGCCGTATGCCTGCCCGGTTGCCTGATTGCAAAGAGAATCGCCCTAGTTTCTTCTTTTTCCCTTTCTTTTTAAACTTTGACTATCTTTTGCTCGAGGCTATAATAATGTTAATAACTACGGTTTGTGGTTTATGTACTTAAATTTAGATATTATATGACGTAATTTTAAAAAATCACACACTGTTTTACAATTCACAGAAGAATCTTAAAAATATAATGTACATATTTGTAAAAGTAAACGTTGAAATAGAATTATAACGCTTTAGGAGATGCATCAAATAATAACAAAGAAGAATTATATAATTTTTGTAAAACCGGCCAGAAATTAGTACTTTCCGGTTTATTTTTAGGTCAGAAAATCTCATTTTGTCGGACAAGACCAGAAAATAAAAATGAGTCCGGTAAAAGCTTCTACCGGACTCATTTTTATTTACTTTCCGGCCTATCTTAATGAAAAAAGCAATAAAATAGTTAGTCTAAGATAGCGGTTAATTGGTTTCTATGGTAACCGAGTTTTGTATATATTTAAAACTATAAAATAACTTGACATATTTTGAAGTTTAGTTGAAAACGTGAAATTTATTATAAAATGGATATTCAAAATGATGCATTTGATTGTGAATTAATAGAAGATGAAATTATACCAGATGAAATTGTTAAGGCGGCCACCCAAGCAACGATTGTTAAAAAAAATGTTAAAATTAGTTAATAAAGAGTTCTTGTTATAAAAATGTAAACTGAATAACATGAAGTTTATGGTACAACAATGCCCGTTTTTAAAAAAATATTGTACGTAATACGTCCCAAAAGTTCTTTTACTGGACTCGCAGGTTTGCAGGACTCGCCTGCGGCTCTCCCTGCAATTTGCCCACTCGTCCAGTAAAAGACCACTTTCGGGACTTGTTACGTAAACTACTATTACATTTAATAGGATATAATATATATGCACTTTTGCACTTTGCGTCAAAACACAAAGAAAATGAAAGCTAATTACACCTTTTTTTTAAATGGATTTCCAACGGCTCATGTGACAAAATTCATCCTGGTCTAAGTTCAATCTACACACTGACTATTTCTTTACTACGACGTTGTTTTTATTTTATGGCAAAGAAATAAATCAGAAATAATTGAACCACTTATTCATATCTGTAAAACCAACTGCAAAATTATATACATTCAAACAAAGCCACTATTATCAACCTCTTCGAGACATTTGTTGATATTAATGAAATTTTAAACTAAGTTACAAAACCATTTTTTGTTTTTTGTTTAAACATATTTATTTAGAAACAACTGATTTTCTAACAGTTGGATTAATAATGATTAAATCGATCTACACACAGTTAATTTATATTGTGTTCATTTTAAAAGCATAGACTGTATAAACACTATAAACAGATAAATGTAAATTTGCTACCATATGGTTAGACTTAGGATTAGTTCATACACAGGTGTTTACCGAAACAAAAATTTGCTCATCTGGTCTATTAAAATATAGTCTGTGTAAAAAATACACTACAAGAAGCTTTTTGCATTAATAATGAGCATACCTACATTTAAGTAAATTTTATAATATTTAAATTATTTGAAACGTTTCTTTTACATATTAAAAAATTAATTAACGAGATACTCAAAACAGATATACTCTATTTCTTTATATTTCAACAGAGACAAAGTTTTCAGTCTTATCGCAATTATTTTTTAAACAATTGTTGATAATAAATTATCACTATCGAATTCTAAATTACACACTACACGCTTTTGAAAATCGTTCCTAGTTTATAACTACATCATACATATTAGACTAACATTTTGCAAGAATTATATAAAGTAAAGCATTCCAAGCTATCCAGACATTTAAATTAAGTTGTTTATTTTTAATCCGTGAATCCTAGTCGCATTATGTGAAAAACGATACAAAAACAAACCATTTCAACCACAGAAATGTTTTCAAAATGTCTTGAAATAACAACACACAACTTGATAGAGTCGGAACCGTTGTGCCAAATAGGTGACCCCAATACGTTTACCCCAATTATATTATTTGAACGAAATATATATTATTTTTTAAATAAAACTACTTAAATATTTATGATGTTCACAGCTAAAGATAGATAATGAGAATTTGTGAAGTTATATTTGTTTGGCTGAGAAGTATTTTGAGTTATCAACTAATCACAGAATTACAACAATTAATGTAAGCACAGGCAGATTTACGCGAATTAGGTGAAATCTCGTTTATTAAAAAAATAGTTTAAAATTATTTTACTATTATTCAATAGAAGATAATATAACCCCGTTTGACTGTTTATAACTCTTAAACTTGTTTTCGTATAGGAGCAATTATTTTTATGCTATTTTCATTGTTACCAAAATGACAGTGTCAATCATATTATTTTTTGCGATACAATCAATTCTGTGCAATCTGGCCTTGATAATTGTCAATAAGATTTATATAAGCTAAGTTCCCAGAACCGTCTAAACAAGCCGTTTAAATGAATGACATATTTGGATGGAAGCCTGTAAGCTCCACTAATTTTTTGCTTCACCTTCAGGACAGTCTCCTAAAGTTCTACATTCTTCTTTAAGTAAAGGTCCTGCAGCTCTATGTATAGCCTCATCTACACCACCACCGCCTAAAAGCGATGAATTTGCTGCGTTTACAATGGCATGAATCGCTAAATGATTAATATCATCACAAAAAAATTGAGATTTTATTAGCCAAAGTAGAGTTTTTAGAACTATCTATCTCACAATTGGGTAACCTATCTATTTTGGACAAAAGTTTTTTACTTGCTGCAAACTGCGTTGGTATATCTTCCAACTGTACCGATTGTGGGTTATTTTTATTCTTTTCATCTGGAGATATAGTTAAATACTTTTGTTTTTCTTCCTGCCAATTTGCTATTCTTTTAGAACTTTTTATTAAATCAAAATTGCGTTTCAAAATTGTCGGCACTCTTAAGCGTTTGAGTTTAATAGTATAATTTGAAGGAAATATTGTGAGATATATGTAGTTCCAAAAACTCTACTTTGGCTAATAAAATCTCAATTTTTTGTGATGATATTACTCATTTAGCGATTCATGCCATTGTAAACGCAGCAAATTCATCGCTTTTATGCGGTGGTGGTGTAGATGGGGCTATATATAGAGCCGCAGGACCTTTACTTAAAGAAGAATGTAGAACTTTAGGAGTCTGTCCTCAAGGTGAAGCCAAGATTAGTGAAGTTTACAGGCTCCCATCCAAATATGTCATTTATACAAGGCGAAAAAACTAATGTACTAAAAAAAGCCCTTTATATATTTAGGTGACTAACATCTCTTTATATTTTTTACTGTACATCGTCCCTGTTCCCTGATATAAACAAGAGTCCTAAAACATCTTTTAGACTGGACTTTTGACTGTTAGAACCAATTGAGCAGAAGTCAACTTTTCTTTTACAGCTCTCCGGACAAACTGACATCAAAAAGTTTGTCTTATGTGACAACAAGACAAAAAGCGTATGTGCATTGTAAAGTTATTTCGAAGTCTTGATGAAAGTCATATATTGTCTTTCTGGGGTTCAGCATCATATTCCTCTTTTTTCTACAAATTTAGCCTCTAATTTACGAAAATCCGGAGTATCCGATTTTCAAGAGTTTCATTTAACGCTGACCAAGCTATACTTAAAAATGGAAAGTGTGTTTAATAATAATAAACACATCTAAATTTTAATCCAATCTGTACTTTATTCTTCTTGTAAAATTAACACCTGAACAGGAAAAAATGATTTAGCCTACGAAGTCATTACATTTTTATTTATACATACTTAAAATGCAATTTAATCCACACACTTGATAGAGGATGCATGTTGGATGTTGGTATATCCATAATCATTTAATAGTTATTTATGTATCAAGGGCGTAAAACAGGCGTTTATGGACCGCAACGTGTAAATAAGAGCCCGAGCCGCAGGCGAGGGCTATTAACACGTAAGGTCCATAAACGCTGTTTACGCCCGAAATACATACAAACTTTTATGCACGTCCGATTTAATAATCATTTATAAAAAAAATTGCACTGTCAATTGAAAAAAGTCAACTGTCAAATGGCAACTGTCAATTGACAAAAGTCTACTGTCAAATATCAACTGTCAAATGTCAACTGTCAAATGTTAACTGTCAAATGTCAACAGTCAAATGTCAACAGTCAAATGTCAACAGTCAAATGTCAACTGCCAACTGTCAAATAGCAACTATGAAATGTCAACTGCCAACTGTCAAATATCAAACGTCAACTGTCAAGTTTCAACTGTCAAATGCCAAATTTGAAATGTCAAATCTCTACTGTCACATGTAAAATATTATCTGTCAGCTGTCAAATATTAACTGTCAATATCAACGATTCTTTTAATAATAATACTTATAAATGATATTTTTTATTTTTATTTTTTGTGAAAAATTTAATATAAATGCCATTTCAACTTGCATGAATTTTACACCTCAAACCTCGATATTATTAACAACTTACCCTGTATAACCATTCACCTAATATTATTAGGTGAATGGTTATACAGGAATTTGTATTCATTCGTTATTTAAAATAAATAATTTGTTTGAAAGTAATATGTACAGAGGCTGGAGATAATATTTTAAAACAATAATCTATATACCTATGTTGTCGTTACCATAACAATAAAGTCAAAAAAGGTGGTGGCCATTTTTATTTAGACTCAATGTCAGTTTGGATGATTGCAAGTATTTCAATATTTAAGACAAAAAAATTACTTTACCGCCCGCCATTTACACTTTATCGCCCGGCGGGCGGTAAAGTAGTCCACGGGCGCTAAAGTGGCACTTTACGCACGCTAAATGTATGTAATAATCTGTACTTTACCGCCCGGTCGTGCATAAAATATATTTATTATCTATTAAGCCTCATTATTATCATGTAAACATTACGTAGAAACCTATCCTTTTGAGTTCTAATAACATTTTGAATGACTTCTTTTTAATTTCAGATAAGTGTAGTGACCTTTAAGATACATACTAACAACTTGACAAAATAACATAATAGGATAGAATATATAATAGTCAAAAAAATTGTAATTGGTAGATGATCACTTAAGATAATGTTATAATATTTGAAAAGCGCACGGAACCATGTAAGTGGTAGCGTGAAAGATAAATTTGCTCATATTCCGAAACTATAAACTCAAAAGAGTGTTGAAAATACAAAGAGTGATAAATTGTTTCGGTCGAAGGTTCATTTCTCTCTCTCACTTCGAGATAAAATTAGTACACAGTGGTTATAGAATACAGAGAACGCCGAATGTGTCTGTGAAACATTTTTGCCAAGTTCGTATTTAAGGAAAGGCAATGACTTGTATTTTACGGTAACAACACTTAAAATATTTTTTCTAAGTGAAACGACCTTTACAATAACTGCGTATTTTATTATTCAGATAGAGGAATAAATCATTATTTTGTTTATTTTGAATTATTTATTGAATTCAATTTGTGCTATAATTAGATTGCTTATTAAAGGTTTTCTAACCTTCAGGATTTTGAGGACATATCTGTTCAAGAAATTACTTATACATTTTTTATTTTATTAACAATTTACTTATTTATTTAATTATAAAACTGAATGAGCTGAAGCTTTGATCCCACTTTAAAAATTAAATTTCATTTCGTGGCATAGATATATCGATCTTGAATGTATGTCCTTTAATACCATTTTTGGCTTTTTTATAGAACATTTTAAATGAATATTTCTAGTTAGAATTTTAAATAACTAGCAAACCTTTTATCATTAATTTTCATATTTTGTATATGTTCAAAGTTTCTAAACATAAAAAGCTATAAAAATTACAATTACATTAATTATTAATGCTCAAAGTAAGCCCAGTTGCTTCATATCATGACTAAAAGGTGTTTAGTCATGTTGTAAGAATTTAAGTACCATTTAATTTTCGTCTCAAGGAAAAGGTCATCTGATTGTTAACTTTAATAATAATACGTTGAGGAAGCGAACTAGAAAGGAATGTGCTTTATTGGAATTTGTCAATGTTATTGCTCGCCTAGATACACTTATTGAAAGCAAAGACAAAGAAAAATATAATAGCTCCGTTAACATCGCGATAAACAAACAGAGGAACAGATTGCTGTATTCTTTCAAATAAGTTGGAATACGATGAATTGTGATTGGCTATAACAATGTTTGACATGAATTAGGATGAGATATTGGGTACTTTAGTCAATAAAAGTCGACACAAAAAATCTTTAAATATTTATGTTTTTGAAATTCCACTTATAGCATTTTTTTGTTATTTATTTTGGGCTGTATTCAACAAAAAACCATGACATATGTACACTCGCACGCCATCTTCAGAAAAGCCTTTTGGGAACGAAAAGAAGGAATAAGCATAGGTGGCGGAATAATAAATACCATAAGATTTGTGGTCGATACAGTGATTAGGGCTAAAAGTGTGAAAGAACTGCAGTGAATAGCGAATGCATCCAAATGAGCCGTAACATTAACATTGATAAGACCAAGTTTATGATAATATCAAAGGGACCTATACAAATAATGAACAACTATCTTTGAGCGGACAACAAATAGAAAGAACTGAAAAATATAAATATCTACATCAACTAGTAAGGATAGAAATTCATAAAATTCGATATGTTATTCTGTAACAGAAATCTAACTACTGGGCTTAGATTAAGGTTTGCAAAACTGTACTGTTTGTACTGTACAGGGTAGAAACTTGAACGTTAAAAACAGATACATATAACTAAGAAGGTTGAAGCGTTTGAACTCTGGTTATAAAGGGGAATGCTGAAAATTCAAAGGACGACCAGAATCACAAATGATGAAGTGCTGAGAAGGATGAGTAGAGACAAAAAATGTTAAGAATAAACAACAAAGTACGCAAGGACAAATACTGCGGAATAAAAAATAAAGACTACTGCAAGGCATCCTGGTGAGTAAAGTAGATGCGAAAAAAGAACTTGGTAAAAGGGAAAGGTCACGGCTGCGAAATATTCGAGATTGGGCAAAAATGGGTGTAAAAGATATCTTATTTCACCATTTTGAAAATGATTAAAACACATAATAACTGTAATTCTATATAACTGTACGTATAGGTATTCATATAACACTTTTCCGTCACTCTTTCTTCGTTTACTCTGTCCAACAACAAAAAGTTATCATAAGAGGCATAGTTTTAAAAATAATCTAAAAATAGTTCTGAGATTTTATGTAACAAAGACATATTTTAAACGTTCAAAGGAACAAATGGCATTTCTTAACAAAATGCTATGATTTAAAACAAATTTTATCATCTAAATCTACGCATTGAGCTTGAATCTTCTTCTTCTAGTGCCTCCTTCTATCGAAGATTGGCGATAACCATTCTTCTCTTGTCTCCGTTGTTCGAATTAAAGTTTAGACGTTCATTCCGGTCCATTCTCTGATATTTTTCATCCAGGAGAGTTCACGCCAACCTGGGACTTGTCTTCCCTCTATTTTACCCTTGAGAAGCTGATATTTGTTATTTCTTAGTACATGTCCAAAGTATGCAGTTTTCCTTCTTTTCACTATAGTTAAAAGTTCTCGTTCTCTGCCTATTCTCTCTAGGACAGTCTCATTTGAAACCATATCAGTCAAAGGAATCTTCAACATTCGCCAAAACACCCACATCTCAAAGGCCTCGATATTCCGCATGGAATTAAGGTTTAATGTCGATGCTTCCATGCCGTGTAATAAGACAGAATAGACGTAGCATTTTGCCAGTCGGTATCTTGTTCCTATACTTAGATTTTTATTACAAAAGAAGGATTTCATCTTTTGGAATGTTGTTCTGGCTTATTCTATTCTGTATTTAACCTCGACATCTGGGTTTAATACATCGGTGATCCAGCATCCCAGATACTTGAATTTGTTGACCTGAGCTTGAATAACATGATAAATTCGTAGAAAAATATATAACTGAGGTTCTTTAAGCATTAACCAAAAAGCGATTAAGTAAGTACTCCAAAAAAATTATTTAAACTGCTTAGTGTAGTGATTTTCTTGAAAAAAAAAATTAAATATTGTAAATACATCTTTTTTGGGAGTGGAATGATTTTTTTAAGTACTAATTAACCTCTTCTAACTTACATGTTGTGTTATTGTTAGAACGTAACGATTTATTTATTTGACTCTGAATCTGAACCATTATTGTATCTAAAACCGTTTAATAATTTTTTTTTCAGTCAAAAATAAATGCTTTAGAGAATGGGTTTCAACGGTATTAACTTTGGAACTGATGGATTTTTATACTCATAGTCGATGAGTTAATTTTTTTTAAGTATATAAATTAGGGTAGTACCGAATTCCTAACTATGGTCAGATCATTACGATCGACCCCCAGCTGAGCTACCGGTCTCAGACCCTCTCCGTTAATCCTATGTCCGAATTCCTAACTGCAATATTGTATATTATTGCATTCTGAATTTAATAAATCTAAAATATACGATTAGATTTGAGTCGTAAAAGTATCGCGCGTTAAAATCTTGAAGTGCACGTTTTTAGTGAAGATAAACTGTATAGTAGAAGGTAAACTGTTTGAAGTATTTTTTTTTCTAATTTTGTGTAATTAATAAAATTAAAAAAAGTTCAAAATTGCAATTATATATTTATTTTTGTAATTTTTGTCTAACTTTGTGTGATTAATAAAATTAAAGAAATTTCAAAATTGCAAATATATATTTATTTTCATTAATTTGATAAAATATGTACATACATACATGTCAAAATATATAAAAAAATAGTTAAAATAAATATATACATAAATACAATCCGATTAAGAAATCTAAAGTAGTCGCCAAGATCAGGTAGAAGATGTTGAGTTAGGAATTCGGACATAGGATTACCGAATTACTTACTAATCCCCAAATTTTATGACCTCGGTTAGGAATTCGTATATCCCGATAAATTATATACTCTCAACAGTAATCAGGAAGGACATAAAACCATCCCAAAATGAATAATAGATTTATGTAATATAGTGTTGATTAAAGTTATGTTCTTTATGAAAAAAAAAAAATAATTTCTACAACTCATACATTGATAAATTCTACACACCTTGGACAAGGATCAAGAAATCCTTTGTTGGTGCTGTATCTTTACTCCACATCTGCATTACGTATCTCTTACCTGCCAAGAAGTAGGTATCAGAAGTAAATTATCAATAGAGAAAACTACCTTGAACCCCATCGAGTATGCCGGTGTTTATTTCGACGAGTTTCCGATGAAGTTGCCTGTGCTGCTTGGAACGGGTCGAGTAGAAGTTACATAAAAGCAGAACGCTAGGCACGTGTGTCCTCAGAACTAATAATAAACAATAATTCGCGATTAAGTTTCAAGGTATTGTAGGACAAGATCGCTTTTGTGAATAATTAATATTTAGTAGAATTTTTGGTTTTTACTGTCGCTACTGTCAGATAGAAACCGGACCGATATTCTATTTACTAGATATTTCTAGAAATAGTGCTTCTAGAAACAAAAACAGTATTTGTCGAATAATCAAAATCCAGTAATTAACATATGCATTTAGTTAATGAGAATAGTTACCTACTTTGATTTTTTTACAACTTGTTTTATAAATGAAAAATAATTTTTAACGGAATAAAAACATATTTTTAAATGTAATCTATTTTTATCAATCTGATTAGAACAACTGAATACATTTAAATATGCAATTCAACAGTAGAATACCAATAAACAAAAAATATATTGGATGTTTCTGTATTGAACTGAATCAGTTTGAGCAATTAATGTTGATAAATTTAATGTTTAGTATGTTATAGTTTATCCAATCTTAATGTGAAAACATAACCACGCCCTTTAACCCCAACAAAGGATCCGACTTTTGAACTAGGTTGTCAGATATATTTGCGAATATTCCTAAGTTTATATATTTTGAAAATGTCTCTCTACTTTACTATTCAATTGTTCGTCAATGACTCTTAGAAAGATAATATAAAAATATTCTTACAAAATATATACTTAAATTAATTAACTAGGTTCTTCTTATTTAAACAGTTTTCACTTCTAATGATATCAATTTTGTATATATTACTTATACTTAAAGAAATTTTTAAATACCGGCAACATTGTGTATTTACTGTGGGGATTTTTAAGTCGGTTCGTAACGCATTGATCTTAACGCAAACAAATGCCGACGGTGCGCTTTTTATCAAACGAAACTTCAAAGAGGGAAATTGCAAAATGCGACAACAGTCAAATACCGCCAATAGTCTTCTTACCCATTACAGTACACAGTAGCGTGATTGATTTTTATTGATTTTTTATATTAGATATATTATATATTACGGTGGCTTGATAGTACTTAATATATATAGTAAGAATTTCTCGTTTAAATATATAAGATAATAACTACGCCACCTTACGGTGGCGTTATATTATTTGATTTAGAAAGGTATTTTTTTAGACTTTATTTTTTTCGCATTTTTTCTGTTTTTAATTTTCCACTTTCTTTTAGTTTTTCGTTTATTCATTTATTTATTTGTTTATGAATCGAAATTCAACACTAGGTATCTATTGGGTTTTCTTACAATTCAGTAATTGTTATGGACAATGTGTCGTATCATTTCCGCATATTAAACAAAATACCTAATAACACAAAAAAAGAATAAAATTTTAAGACTTATGGCAATCAAAAATATCGATGTTCCTAAAAAGGTTCCAGTAAAGAAGGAATTAATAAGAATGATCAAAAGTCAGAATTTTAAAAATGAATACGTCATTGACACCATTTGCAGCAGACATGGTCATACCCTTTTGCGTTTACCTCCTTACTACTGTATTTTTAATCCAATCGAAATGGTTTGGAGTACTGTAAAGAAACGTTTACGAAAATACATTCAGTCACCAACCTTAAGCGCAGTTGTTCTTAATAATATTCGAGAGGTAATTAGTGACATTAATAGCGATGTATGGAAAAATTGCCAAACACATGTTATAAAAATAGAAAAGAAATATCCTGTTTTACCGCCAATAGCACCATTAGTTATTCAACCTGGAAACGATTCTACTTCAGAAGACTCTGACAATTCTTGTTATTAATTCCAACCAATTTCCTTTACAACTATCGTGATGTATCTTGAAAACTTGTTTTCAAAAACAAACTAATTTTATATTCTTACTAACGTACCCAACCCTTTCCTTTCCAGGCAAGGAAGGCTCATACCTCCTCATGGTCCTTGGTGGACAGACAATCTTTTAAGATTGTCTGATAAAATGAGTATTATTTTTAGACAATTGTTATAAAAATATTATAAGTTATGTACTATTTGACTAATGAGCCAAATGTTCTTATTAATAACTAAAATTAACAAGTTTCAATTTGAAAGAATTAATTTGTTATTTGACAATTTTCAAATTGATATAAAATTTACAAATATACAAAAACCGTTTTTCTTTTGAAATTTAAAACAAAAATTAATAAAAATTTATGAACTCTTTTTATTTAATTCCACGCCAATGGTCGGAAATGTCGTCAAAGGCACTTAAAAACCGCCAAAGAGCGCAAAATTTTACATTAGGATTGGAAAGAGTATAAATGAGGTTTTTGTTCTTGGAAAGGCATCTGACAATCACTGGAGTATTGCAGCGTAGTTATAAACTACCGGTTACTGTGCGTATAAAATTTTGGAAGCATCTGCCACTTTCACATACACTTTTAGGCCGAGCGTCAAGAAATAGAATCACATTTATAGACCGCCCGCTGTTTCCAGGTAAGGGGGTGTCTTTAAAGACTCTTTAACTAAAATGAACAATAAAGGTTGTTTAGATGGTTGGCAGATAAATATATAGTGTATATAGTGTAGCACCTCCTCAAATATTGATATGGGGGGAAAATGATATTAAATTCCGATCAAGCTAAAATGGAGTAAAATTGTTCAAAACATTAAATTAAAAATAACATGCCAACAATTTTCAAAAATTTACCACAGACAAATATTGTAGACTCTAAAATTCTTAAATATAACGATTTAAAAAGTTGTAGTTTGACAATGTTATGTTACCCTAGCATATCGGGTTATTTTCAGCTCTTGTATACTTATCTGAAGACCAACTTATCCTTCTTTAAGGCTTAAATAGCTGCCTGACTATCTGTGCTTATATTGATCCACTTAGATTCACAAAAGGAGGTGAAACTTTTGTTTTTGAAGTAATAAACGGTTTCAGCACTACTTGACAATGTGTAATATGTACTTAAAATGGAGTAGAATTATTATATTGACGATGTTGATATGGTGTGCAAACCGTTAAACAGGTAGCAATTTTCAAACTACTATATGAATCACCGTTGTATATTTAATATTATTTAGGATATATATTATGTGCATTAAAATAATTATAAAAAAGTACAAAAATATGACCCAAACGTGTTTAATTCTTGGAAGAGCACGATTTTCAATTTTTCGTTTGACTTATTTCTGTTTTGTACACAAAACCGAAATAACAGATTTATGTCAAATTAAGTATATAAGTGATTTATTGATACCAATGTGCTCTAAGCGACTGTTTTTCTGAGACGTTTTGGTGGACGTAGTGAACCTAGAAAGATCCACAGAAAAAAACGTTACATGGGTAACATACCTAAGAAAAACGCGCACAGTTCATCGCATGGATCACTTAGTATTACATATATACACCCGTATACTTAAAGTTGCAGTTATATTAGTTATCGTTTTTTAATCAATTTTAAAGTTATGCTTTTTATGGGACATACTGACGTTATGCTGAATGTTAACGATATGACACAAGACCGACTCCACATACATATATACAAATATAAAACCAACGGTCATGCGATAAACTGTCCTATCCATGAGTCCTGTCGCGGAAGTGGGGTATATCATGTATGTACTATGTAGCTTTGTTAACTTTGTTTTGAAATCTGTCGCCTATTTAAGTGGATAGTGGATTCCGTCCACCAGAACAGAACTTCCAATAAGAAGCTTAGCGTCAACAACTTTTTACATTTTTAAACGATAATGTGTGTTGTAGCCACGATATGCTAAATTTGTTTATACCAAAATATTTTATACTATTAAGTATATTTTTTACTATAATAACAAACACAGTAATCTATTATTTATCTATTTATGTGAATTTAAGTACCTAGTTACAGAAAATAACCAATTACAATATAATAATAACCTTGCCATCCGCAACTTTTGTAAATTTCGAAATTAAAAAATAACTTTCGACCTTCCTGATGCAGACAAATAAATGATAAATATTAAACGTATTTTTTACACAATGTCTCAAGGTTTACTTTATCAATTTTTCCTTTTCTAATAAGCATTAAATTTGTAATTTAATGTCAGAAAAATGTTATGTTAATTATAATTCATTAAAAGGTAGAAAATATAAGCTTACTTTGCTGCCTACAAAATAAATTTTCGATTTAGATCATTTGGCATTTTTTAGTAGGTATATTTTTAATGTTTATATGAAAAGGATAGAGTCATTAAGAATAAATATACTAATGTGGTAATAATACCTATAATAATGTTAGCATAAGGCTGGTACACTTGTTGTCAAAAACTATTTTCCCATAAAAAATGCATAGAAATTGAAATCGAAGAAAAGAACGGAGAAAAACGTGAAAATAAAAACCTTAATAAATAGCTAAAAATCCATCTTCTATACCGAAACTAGAATTATATAAAGAAGCAAAAAAAAATTAAAAAATTAAATTATTCAAAAAACGTACCATCAAAGTCTTTACGGCTTATAAAATGAAATAACCTCGACTACTGCATCTTTTATTAAACTTAAAAATTCTAAAAAACTTAATATTTCATGCAACTTAAAACTGACATTGATTATTTTTTAATCCATTAAAATGATGTACGTGCAAAAATATTTCAGATATTACCACACGTAAGTATTTTCCTTTGTTGCACATACTTAATTTTTCCTTTTATCTAAGATTTGTTCAACATGTTTGTATATTTCCACATTGTTTTGGATAAAAACCAAATCAGTTGTCGGTTAATAGAAAGCGCAAAATATATTTTTTACAAACATGTTGTGATAATGTCAAAACAAATTTCAGTGTAAATAGTGTTTTAAATAGTTTATCATACTTAAACCATTAAATGTTTACTAAAGACCAGGATAATATTATTTTAGTTTTATTTCTATACAAACCATTTTGTTTGTAAAGAATAACAAACTTGTTTTTAAAGTAATTGTATTTATTGTTGTGTATCTTAGTTATATTAGAGGCTATTTTAACAGTAGAAATTGGTGAATTACAGTCTATAACGATTTCTATTACAATTATCAATATTTAACCTTGAATCGTGTAATCCCAATAGTAGTAGCATTATACCTACAAACTATTGTTAACTATTTAAATCTTGTGATTGGTGCAAATGAATAGTAATTATTTATTACTAGATTTCCAAACAAACGCTTTTTATTATCTATTTATTTTGTAATCAATCAACCGTGAATCATATTCGGGATTACTGAACACCACCTCCGGTTTTATGAAGAAACTACAATTTTCTGTCCGCGAATTTTGAATTGTTCGATATTAGAAATTAAACCAAATTAAATAAATAAAACTCATTAAAACGGTAAAATCTTGACTAAGTAGTTTCATATGGCATGATTTGTAAAAAAAATCAAATAGTTTTTCTTTCAGTTCGCAGTATACAGAATGAAAACGCCGAATTTCTTCACCGTTACAAGATATGGGTTAATGGCAATGGATAATTTGTGCCTATTTAACTAGTACTAACATTTATGATTAAAAATTGTTATTTCCACTATATTGATCTTTCGGTGTCGGTAAACTGCAGTCTAAATTTTTAGAAATGCCGAATTGCAGTCTAAAATTTTGGGTCACCGGTCAGGTGCAAAAACATACCAATTGCAGTCCAAATATAGTTATAATTTTATGTATCCATAGGCGTCCCTTAAACATCATTTTTAAAATCTTTTATATACCTATTTCTGAGTTGATAAAATTTACAATCATTACAAAAATATTATTATATTTCAAATTAAAAGTAATTTTTAAAATATGCTTATTATTAACACAGGAATTACAAGATCATTAAGTGTGTCAGACAGGTATATCATTTTTAATCCAAAACAACCAAATTATCCCTTAAACCATCTTTGTACACTTTCTTTATTAACAATTTTTAAATATTAGATATACGTTTTATATAAGAATATTGTTAACACAGGAATCACAAGATCATTAAGTGTGTCAGACAGGTATATAATTTTTAATCCAAAACAACCAAATTATCCCTTAAACCATTTTAGATGACCTTTAAGTTATATATTTTTCGAATTTGTATAAATAGCTCGGAAATGTCCAAACTTTTATTAGTTTTTATTATTCATTCACCTGTGAAGTTTAATAAAGTTCAGTTATTTTAATTAAGTGCCAAGAGATGGAGATTACGGAAAGTATAAGTGAAAGAGGTAAAAAATTATTAATAGTTCAACAATATAAGTTCTATTTATATAAAGTTCTCAAAAAAACTAAGGAAGAATGTTGGAGTTGCACAAAAAGGGGTTGCAATGTGAAATTGTATCTACTAGGGGGAGCATATTCAAGACTTAATGGAATACATAATCATGATAGTGACAATCCTCAATTATTAAATAGACAAAAACTTAGTAATAAAGTTAAACAAGCTGCTACAGAAAACTTGTTAACGAAACCAAGGAAATTGATTCACCAAGAAATAAATAAAGATTCTGATGTTTTAATAACATTAAGTTCAAATGATTTTGAACTGATCGGAAAAAATGTAAACAACGCTCGACGAAAAATGGTCCCAAAGCTCTCTAAAACAAGGCGAGCCTTACAAGAATCTTTAAACGAAATGGAAGTGAAAACGGCTATTGGTGAAAACTTTTTATTAGTTAATGATATGGTTCAAGAAGTTGTGATTTTTTCGTGCTTTCAGAACTTGTCGTTTCTATGTGAACATCAAGAAAGTGTTTATATGGATGGAACATTTGAAAACTGCGCCAAACATTTTTTACAACTGCTTACCATTCACTGTTATGTAAGCGGAAACTATATACCTGTTGCATTCTGTTTATTAAAGAACAAAACTATGGTATCTTATACAAATTTATTTAGGTTAGTAAAAGCTAAATGTTTAGAATTAGGTTTTAACTTAAACCCAAAACACATAGTTCTCGATTTCGAACCAGCTATTCATAATAGTGTTAAAGAAGTTTTCTCAGATAGTAAAATAATAGGTTGTCGGTTTTATTTAACACAGAGTTGGTGGAGAAAAATTCAATCTCTAGGTTTATCGAATGATTACACTAACAATGAATCCGAAATTGGAAAATGGATTCATTTTGTTTTTGGTTTACTATATTTGCCTCATGAAGAAGTTGGGGATGCTTTTGTGGAGGACTTAATGTCAATAATGCCCGTAAATGAAAAATTGAGCAATTGGGCTGATTACTTGGTCAATACATACATATCTGAGGATGCAACATTTCCACCTCAAATTTGGGCTGCTTTAACAGCTTCAACTACTAGAACTACCAATAACTGTGAGGCATTTCACTCTGTATTTAAAAAGTATTGTGAAACACCTCATCCAAATATTCATAAATTTCTAGAATGTTTGATTGGGATGCAAACAGATACATATGCCAAAATAAACAGTGGTGTAAGATTAGAAAAACGTAGTATAAGGACAAAAACAGCCATGAAACAAAAGTTTATTGAGCAAAAAATTGAACAGTATGTACAAAATAAAATTTCTAGATTAGATTTTTTAAAGTGTGTTTCCTTTAGTTACATTTACCATTAAAATATTTGATTAAATGTATGTTGTAAATTTTGAAATAAATGGTAGGTATATTAAATTTAACGTGTTTTATTAAATGAACTGACTTTTTTTTAAAAATTAGTACGACATAATGTTGTTTGGAGTAAGTGTGCATTATTATAAGGAAATTAATAAACGTGCAGCGCACGCCACTGATTAGGTAGAGTAAGCTGATTTATCTTTCTGTGCTACCTGCTACCAAAATATTTAGACTGCAATTCGGCAATTTTTTTTATACCTGAATTGAACCTTTTATTTAGACTGCAGTTAGTATGTAACCATTGATCTTTAGTTTGTTTGTGCAACTTTTCGTTTTATGCTATGACAACAATCACACTGTTCCTTATTTACTAGACTATCAATAATTAGTGGACTATATCACATTAATGAAATTAATAATCGTAAGTAAATCAGATTTGATTTGTTTACGAATAAAAGATTGGGCATTTTACCTCACAAGAATGTAGATAACAATTTTTCTGGATGATTGAAACCATCCTCAAGCGGATATCGATTATAACTCAAAATATATGCTATAAAAAATTAACCTATAAATATTGTCAGAAGAAGCATACGAATTAAAATTTCTAGACAACGTTTTTTTAATTTTTCTTCGGATAATTTAAAGATATCTAGAAATAATTTCACATCTTTTAACCACTATTAATTCTATAAAAATTTCACCGAATTAAAATAGGAACGCAAATATATAGACATGTGAATTTCCCAATAAATTGTTACAAGTGACTGCAGTCCAAGGACAAATACTTCAATATCAAGGTAATAATATTCGGTAATTACTTAAAGTATACCTAGACTGTAGTGATATAACTAGGTAAGTAGGTCTCTTTTGTAAATTATGGCTTGTGGTTTGAATTTAAGTATCTTTCTACGGAATTAGCTTAATAAATACGAGTTTTATATACCGGAAACAAATATTAAGTAGTACATTTACTCATTAACAATAAAATGATTTAAGAAAATTGAATTTATAAGTAATACATTTTTTTAAACTCTTGTATATGCAGTGTATTTGTTCACAGTTGTTAATATCTTAAAGTATAAAAATTGTGGTACTCTAAAACTTATACGAGTATGGCAGAACACGTGACACACATGGAAACAGTAATATGTTATAGACATTGACATATGGTAAATTCGTAGCCATATATCGAAGCACAGGATAAAATTTGCTGAAAAATGTTAAACATTGCCAAGTCGCCGCTCGAATTAGAGAAACTACTAAAAGATATCGATTCCATTTTAAACTGTAGAAATAGCACGAAAATTTAAAAAGCTGATTTAGAATAAATGACAGCCATAAAAAAATTAAGTAAATCAATTACTTAATTACCTATAGAAAATACCTATGTAACAAAAAAATTACTCGTTTGCTACACTATGCATACACCAATTACCTACTAAGTAGATATTATAATCTACTGATTACAATAACTTATTTTTTATCTAAAACAAGCCTAGATTTTTGGGTAAGAATTTAAAATTATGTTAAAAAGTCTACAAATATTTAAGATCCTTGTACAGAAATAACTATTATATTCGAAAAATATTGACACATAGATGAATGCGAATATAAAACAACCCAATTCTTTTTTACCACGTTAATATATTTAAGTATATTCGATTGTTTATGTTTATGCAAATTTGTCTTGCCAAATAAAAGGAAGATTAAAAATGAAACAAGGCTACGGTTAAACAGATATAAATATATAGAAAGCAAACAAAACTTGCAATGTATTTTACGGTATG
This sequence comes from Altica lythri, assembly GCA_964028335.1. Taxonomy (NCBI): domain Eukaryota; kingdom Metazoa; phylum Arthropoda; class Insecta; order Coleoptera; family Chrysomelidae; genus Altica; species Altica lythri. The sequence goes on from OZ034801.1 coordinate 42,901,461, forward strand.
TGAGTGCTTTTCCATTTGTGAAAATAATCACTAAATTATAAATATTTATTGAATTGGTTACTTATAACATGAAGCGTCGAATTACTGATAAGAGTCAGCCTATGCTTCGAAGTTTAAAATAAATAAGGTCTCAAAATTCAATCAAAACCCATTTTTCTAATAACTTGCAACAACTTTGAAATAGAACTTAGTCAAGAAATTTCTAAATAATTTAAAACAATACTGGTCAAATCGCCTATATGTTTACATATTTAAATCATTTTAATTTACTTACTCATCTTTTATAGATATGAATTATATTCAAATTAGTACTGTTTTTACTTTAGTAAATAAAATCATATTCAATTTTTCATAATTAATTCATTTGTATATCTACATGAATTATAAATTGGTGACAAATTATCTACTAATCTAATTTTTAGATTAAATCTAAATTGATAAGTACTACATTTGCCATGTTTTAAACCCTTAATGATGGTATATAATTAATACAATCTCAACCCTTATAGTTCCCTATACAATAAATCTCACAACCCTATACTAAGGAAGGTTAAAGGTACAAGTAAAAGATTGAAAAGGGGCTATAAGCGATCCGTACAATTGCCCTTTCAGATTATGGTTAAACCAGCGTGATTAGCAAATATTTTGAAAAATATTTATCAAGGAAATAGCATGTACAGGAAATTCCTTGTATAGTATGTGGATTAAGTTATTACTATTTTAAATAAATATTAAAGATAATAGTTCAACATACCGTCTCCATTACTCCTCCTGATATGTGTTTCGAGTTCCTCTTGAGTATACTCTGGTTTTCTTTTAGATTCACTAGAAGTAGTGCACACTTTGGTCCTTTTTAAAGCTTTTCCCATGTTCATGCCATCCGTATCCGACGAATCGCCTTCGAAAAAACCGCTTTCTTTGGTTTTCTTGTGGCAACGCATTTTAAAAAAATGTTTAATTTTCGATCTCTCGTCACCCAACTTTAAGTCATATTTCAAAATTAAAGATAAATATATTGTGTATTACCATTTTTGATAGTATCCCAATTTATTTACTTTTTACGTTATTTAAACAGTTATTAAAAGTAGGTCGAGAAATAACTGTTAAGAAGCCACGAGATTCTTTAAATAAACAAAAAATTAAATAGCAATCACTAACATCCTTTAGAAAATTCACTAAAATTATTTACCACGAAGGACACTGATCACAGAAGTTTGAAAACTTCAAATGTAATTCGTTGTTATTGTCAATTAGTTAGGTTATGTCAGACACTTCAAATCACACTCTAAAGGAAACCTCGGAAACGTATCCAAAAACTTGTATAAATAAACGTTTTTACACTTCTTTACCGATTACTACACTAAAAATTTCACTTAACAATAATGAAACTAAAATCCAACATAATTTAACAATACCGATAACAACTCGACTATAGCGACTATGCTTCTAAAACTAAAATCAAGTGGGTATCCATGTTGCATGTTCTGACTTCATCCCCTCCACTCCAACATAGTTCATTCTGTATCATTTGCAGTATCAAAACAATTATTTATTATTATATATTATTCTAACATGTTTAGAATCTAAAATTAGTTGAACTTTGAAGTAATTGACTCATGTAACGTTTATTTGGAATAAAAATTGAAGGTTGAAACTAATTAGTCAACTTATTTTAGCGAGAAGAATAAAATTGAGTGAATGAAGTAGAGTGAAAAAAAGATAGCACATGTATTAAGAAAGAGATAGGTGATAACAACAAAATCAGCTGCTCCACCAGTCAAGTCTCAAGTCTGCTATTTGTAGTTATCCTTGTTAGCAATTTCAAAATATATTTGCATGATAATTCCCCACTTTTGCAAATTAACGTTTGGAGTGTTTGGCTTAAAATAAAAAGATTATTTTTTATTTGTATCAAATTTTTACCTAGTATTGATATAAAGAAGGAACGTAACTATAAATATTTATTCATTTTCTGAATTCTTGTATTTTTTCATATCAGAATATAGTTTTATGTTTCTCGATGTCTGGCACTGAACAGTATAAGGGTGAATGGAGTTGGCACGCCGCGTTGATCTGGCAAGTGGAGGTACTATGGAGTGGAGTTCTTCTGAGCAAAATCCGTTAAAGTACGGTAAAACAGGAAAGATCAGACACTGCTCTTCGGTGGGACAATGGGGCTAGGTTTTTGGTGATACTGGTGTGGTTTATTAGTCGAATTGCTCTTCTCTGTATTGCATCAAGAACTCTGAGCTTTGACGGAGCTGCCGACCCCCATACATGCGAGCAGTATTCAAAATTAGGTCTTATTTGGGCTATGTAAAGAGTAGCTAAGTTGGATTGAGAGAAATATTTCCGTGCTCTAAAAAGAAAGCCTAACTTCTTTCGTGCTGCAGTTGCTATGGATGCAATATGTTCGTTCCAGAGTAAGTTCTGGGAGATCTTTATTCCAACCAGCGTAATTCTGATCGTTATTGTTATGGTTAATTAGTATGTTTGCCACTTGGTGGATAGGCAACATGTCTTTGTCTTGGAAGCGTTGAAATTAACAAGATTCTTTCTTCCCCACTCGTCTACAATTCTCAAATCTTGGTTGAGAGAAGCCGTTGTGGATCTTCAGTTCTCTTCCAGAATATCTAGTGATATGAGACGGTGGTGCGCTTTGCTACAGTGTAGGTTGCTATCATCTGCAAAACCGTGTATCGGGTTATTAGTGGCTTCTAGTAGATCATAAATGTGTAAAAGGAATAGAGTAGGAGCTAGAGCCTATCCTTGGGGAACTTCAGCGTTGATCTTGTAGAGGTTGGAGGAATGCCCATCTATGGCAAGTTGGATGAGCCTGTTGAAGAGAAAGTTTAATATCCAGACCCTGACAAACCCAAAGCCATTTTCAATCTCGTTTTCTATCTGAAATTCGGTAATTAGGAAACTTATACTACATGTACCTTCTTATATTTAAATATACTTTCTGAAAAAAGAATAATAAATAGTGTCGTGTTTTTACAACAGTTGACGGTTTGTGCTTGTGAATCCCAAGGCATCCATTTATGTACCTATGTGTTGTGCTACAGTTCCAGTCAGTACTTGTACTAATAAACGAAGGTGTAGAGGCATTTGAAGAACAAACTTTATAGTAATAATATGAATTTCAATGATCCGTTTGTGAAAGAACAAAATAGGCTTCTTCAGCTGTACAATGATGTTCTATCAACAATCACACGCCACGCGAACGACGTTGCGAGTACAACTAGTAAATAATAAATTAGTAAGAAAACTATCAGGGATTTCTTCCTTCTTGCAAAACACTAGATAAGCATTTTTTGTATACAATTATACCATATAAAAATCTATGTCTAGAACAGTTTCAGCAATCAGTATCAGATTCGAAGTTAGCTTTAAGAGAATGATCGGTACACTACAATATATGGGTCAGAGATAATCTATGATATGGGTACAAAAAAGTTACAATAATAAACAAGCCTGAATTTTTATTTCATAAATGTTACCCGCCTGGTGCAAGAAACGACAACTAAGTTTATTATATTTTTAAATGTGTCCTCGTTTTCCTTCTCCCCGTATACACCAGATATAAAAAGTTACGTGTATTTTCTATTTTTCTACCACTTTTTATGTTGCAGTGAAAAAATAACTATTAAATTTAATTAAATCATTATTTTTATTTGATTTCCTATTCCAACAATATAGGTAAGAGTTAAAAATCAGCATTCTCATTTCCTTTTCGCCTCGCTTTTGACTAAATCTCGGTACTATCCATTCATCCCATATTTCAACATCTGTATTGGTCTTTTGCATTCTTTGTTTTTGATTTCAACCTTATTTTCTTCTTTTTGGATAACATTTTTTTTGTTTTGCTTGCATACTTTTGGGCTAATTTGTGATCTCTTTCATTAATTTGTCCGCTCCATATACGTTAATTTACCGAAACCAATATTTCCAGAAGTATTGCTTTGACTTAGTAATAGGGTCATTTTTAGATTATCATTCTAATTATTTTGGTTGTGTTTTTAACTTTATAACAACAAGATTGCATCCCCTGTAATGTATTTTAAGTAAATTAATGTGTTTAATCCTATTTATAAGTCTATGTTTAATGGTTTCCGAAATAATACGTAATGTTGAGTTGAATTCATCCTTTAATTACTTTAAAGATAATCCAATGTTTGTTCTGGATCACCCTCTATTATTGTATAACATGATGCAAGGAAATGAAAGTCAGAATGTAGTATTTAGTAAATCGTTCCCTAACATATAGGCAACTCATTTTACGAACAGTTTCTCATTTTTAGAAATGCGCATGAGTAGTACTGATTTAAATGAAATATTTTATAGTTATTTAAACGATTACTAAAAAAAATCTATTATCGATAGTTAGTATTTGAAAGCAAACAAATTATGTTTACTAGTCAAATATTTAATGTGGGTTAATCAAATCAATCAAAATATATTTTGTTTATTAGTAAATGGTTTCTAAACCATGGTGCCACTGATTAAATTTTCTGTTAGAGAAAGCGTTTTGATTTCCAAAGCTAATATGAAAAGATATATCATAATTTTTAAAATTTTTGAAATTTTACAAAGTATACAATAAAAAATATATTAAATGACATTAAGGAAAAATTGAAAAAAATGTCGCATCTAGCAAAACTCGAATCCGCAAATTTTGCCTTTACGCGACAACTAAGCTATGAATGCTTAGTAATTTTTTTCATTTTTTGGTCATTAAATTCAACTCATATGTGACACTTATTCACTTTCTCCCTAAGCACATAATAGCATAATGTTAATGAGAAACAGATTTTGTCAAATTGAAAATTGAAACATAAACTCCAAGTAACTTTGTTTCTACCTTGTCTTATATTTTTATTCTGTTAGAAGACCGGAACCATGGATTTTTGGTAAACGATTATTTGAGATATCTCTCACGTGATTTTTGAAATTTTTAAAAGTTTTGAAATTTTACAAACTATACAAGAAAGAATATATTAAATGACATTTATTATATGTAAATAAAAAAAAATTAACATCCAGCAGGACCCGAACCCACAACTTTTGCCTCTACGCGGAAACGTTCTAACAAATAAGCTATGAATGCTTAGTAACTATTTCGCTTTTTGGTCGTTAAATTCAACTTATGTCATATGTGACACTTTCTTACTTTCTCCCTAAGCATATATAGCATGCTGTTAATGAGTGAGAAATTTTGTCAAATCGACAATTGAAACATCAAATTCCAAGTCCTATCTTAGATTGTTAGAGCGTTGCCATTTTTTCAATTTCTCCTTAATCTCATTTAATGTATACCTTATTTAAAAACTAGGAGGAGCGATTTGAATTTAAGTTGGCAACACTCGCGTTTGTTTATTGGTTAATTTGGAGGCAAGTTTACACTATAAAAATTTGCCACTTACATTTATCAAGTAATTTGTGACATTTATAGGTTATGTTTTCAAAGTGTGAAATATTTATAATGGTGACTTTTGTTAATTGATTTCTTTTTTTAATATAATTATTGTAAGTTTACTTTGTGACTATCTTAGACCATATATATTTATTTTCAATTTTATTTAAATGAAAGAAATGTATTTAAATTTGCCGCCTTGTAAATTTTCTAGTAACTTATTTGGCTGTAAGTCTGGCTTTTCAAATCACTCCTCCTAGTTTTTAAATGAAGTATAGTTTTTATAGGGTACCGGACAGTAATCGAAAAAAAATCTAAGATGTGTTTTAAAATAAAGTTTGTTGTACAACAATATCACTCAATAAAGATTTTTAAGAAATAACAATGATTTATAATTTTAAATCAATAATTAATTAAAGTTGCGTAAATTTTATCTGTGCAGCGTAAGAACCCAAACGCCAATCACAGTGCGTGACGTCATTTGTGGTTAGCCATAGTAAACAACACTGTTTTGAATGTTATTTCGCGTTTTTTTACGATTTATTTGGATTTTTGTAAAAAATATTTAATTGTAATTAGTTACGAATTGAAGGACTATATTCATAACAGAAGTTGTCGCAAGTGATTAAAGCCTTCTGTTAAATTTTTATCATGGAACAAGGTTATACAAAAGCCGACAATAGAAATCTCCCAAAAGTTGATATTTTCATGGTCGGCAGTTTCTTTGCCACTAATTCCGACTTTTGTTCTGCTGAATTTAGAAATGTGAAAACATTTGTGTAAGTATTTCTTGTTTATGCACACGTAAAACATTTTAAATAAAACATAATCTATAACACCTACATTACGTACTCACTAAATATAATTATTTGTGTTTTGGGCTGTGTAATAACACTCTAGGTACAGTACTTACATCAAAGTGATCTTCCCAAAAGTAAATTGGTGACGTAACAGACATTTCATCGCACTTTCGTCTTGTTAGGTCTAACGATTTCTTTCGTATGTCTGGTTTTCAAGGTACATCAATGAAAATTTTATTTGGAGTATAAGAATTAATACAGTAAACTGTAATATTGTCGTGTTTAGTAAAGCGACTTACTCATAGGTTACTAAGAATATATAATAAATATAATTCAACGCTTTACAAGTTTTTGAAAAACAATTTTTCAAAGACAATGACCGTTCGACTAAGAAGAAACAACTACCTCCTGGGCTCTATGCCCCAACGGATATTGGATTATACTTCATATAATATATAATATATATATAATATATAGCCCAGGAGGTAGTTGTTTCTTCTTAGTCGAACGGTCATTGTCTTTGAAAAATTGTTTTTCAAAAACTTGTAAAGCGTTGAATTATATTTATTATTTGGAGTAGTTACTGATGTATTTCCATATCGAGGTAGAACACACCAACGATATTTTTTTCGGACCATGATGATTAAGAACTACAAAATACTTAATATTTATCCAAGCACTGATCACTTATAATATGGCTTGTAGTTTGTTTACCCCACAGATGACGTCATGCGATCTGAATTGACATGAATTGCTGTTTTCGCGGCAATTTTAAATAAATTATGTTTTTGACGTTTATAGGTACTCCAAAGGATTTATTTAATTAACATAGTATTAAAGTATTATTACAAGAAACTGTAATATTGTCTTATTTAATAACATATACCTTGTATTGACGAGGTACAAATACACCGAAACCGGTCTACAAGTTATGTTGTCCCTTCTAACTACAAACCAGAATGGTTGGTTTAAATATCTTGTAGATATACCAACCCCGTTTGACTTTGAAGTGTAATTCAATATCCGTCGGGGCATATAGCCCGGGAAGTAGTTGTTTCTTTTTAGTTAAATGGTCAATGTCTTTGAAAATATTTTTCAAAAACTCATAAAGCGATAGAATAATTAATATTCTGCATTCTGCAATATTTGTTGATTAAAATAGTATTTTTTATGGCTATATATATGAATTAAGATTATTTTTAAACACTATCTGAAAAGTTGTCCGGTTTCCTTTTGTATATTTTGTAAAATTTTAAAAATTGCATAAATCCCATCAGAGATAAACCGTGTTGGGCGAGTATTGGCTTACACCAGCCGATGTCAGGGAGATCCCCCTCGGCAGCCTCATCACCTATTTTAAATCAATAGGCCTGGTGACATCCTGAGGTGAGGATATCCCTACATACGGGAGGATGCACAATGGGTCATATGTGGCCTCAGTGCTGGCTGAGCACTAGCTCGCCCCTCCCAAATTTCCAGATCCAGATCCCATCAGAGATATGTCAAATAATCTTTTACTATTATAATATAGCGTTTTCTGTCAATCTTCGAATTTTAAGAAATATTTAAGAAAATTTTGTAATAATATTTAAAATAACTGAAATTAGGTTTTATTATTCTCTACTATATAAAAATATACTACAACATCCTCCAATGACCATTAATACTTTCCTGAAGATTTGTTTCTCATAAAATCGTAAAGATAAATTGTTGCTAAAACAACTAATTTCGTCTTTTCTAAACCCAATAACATTGTTTCTATTAAAATTCGAAAATTTGAAGGAATTATACATTTTCTACAATTCTACTAGCTTGGCTAAGGCGATAATTAAAGATTCTTTCTGACGATCCATTTTCGAGCGTTACCTACCGAGTAATGTTTAATATATGTTCGGTCAGTGCAAACTAATTACATAGAATAACATGAGGAAAAATTGTTATTTTACCCTGGCAGTTTTTTATCTTGTGATAGGTTTAACTTTCCTGTTTCGATTTTTGTATTTAGTTTCCTTACTTGAACACACCTCCATCTGATATTTTCTCTGACAACCAGCATCAACCAACAAAAACTTGTACTCATCACCTACTAGGTCGAATAATACGATACTAAAGAAGGATTTGTAATTACAGTAATCACTGCCGCTGTTCATGATACATTGAAGTATTATGTGGTTACCATTAAAAATTTTCACATAATTCTTTAAACTTTACTACAACCTCTCATTATTCACTTGTTTTTGGCAACTAAAAAAACAGATAGTCAAACATCTTGGTTATTATCGTTGTAATGTTGTATATACTGTAACGGGATAACCGTAAAGGAAGGGACCTTAATTTGAAAGATTGTTATTGACAGTTTATTTTTAGAAACTTCTAAAAACACTGACTAGATTAAATAATGTTTCTAGAAAATTCTAGAAACTTCTAAACACACTGACTAGATTAAATAATGTTTCTAGAAAGTTCCAGAATGTTCATTTGTAGTATATAAGGGGATGTATGGGCAGTTAACGGCAGTTCAAGTTCAAATATTCACAAGAGTTCATTGTATTGTCAAGCAGTTTAAACGTTATCCAGCAGAGTTCTGTGTATTTTAACAATTTTGTAAATAAATTGTGTAAAAGTCCCCATAAGTGTTTCAATACTTTATAATTATTAGGTTTTATATTATTTATGACATCAAGATTATTGTTGATTTTAGGAAACCGAAGTGGATGTACTCCCAGTACCTCCGAAACGGCAATTGAAGAGATTACTAAATAAACTGATTAGACTCCTTCTGAGTATCAACCAATAGCTGAAACTGAAGCAATAAAGAAACATTAGAGCATCTTAAAACTATACCAACAGAAACGGGCATCATAAGTTTCGGCTAAAGAAGCATTCGAAATTATAAAAGATGCGTATTCGCGCTATGTTGCTTCATGACGACAACAAGATGTTTTTAATACGCTTATAACTAATAGCTTCAATGGGTGTATGCCAACATAACGCAAGTGTCCAAGGTAGGTGAGGCGTCCATTAAGGCAACAGTGGGAAGGGGCTGTCCGCAGGGAGGGTTACTGTCGCACTTGTGGATGACCTCCTTAAAAAACTCCTCAATGAAGGCCTTTACTGCCTAGGCTTCGCAGATGATATGGCCATAATCATTCAGGGGAAGTTTCTGAGCACAGTCTCAGAGTGGATGCAGTCCTCAATGAATATGGTGTACAAGTGGTGCAAGGATGAAGGCCTAACAGTCAATCCACAAAAAGCATCAATTGTCCCATTCATTAATAAAAGAGCGTTACAAGGCTTAAAAGCAATAACGCTCAATAACGTGCTGGTTCCAATGGCCACAGAGGCCAAATACCTGGGTGTGGTATTTGACCAGAGGCTATCATGGAAGCAACACATTCAAAAGATCACATGCACAGCTACAATAGCCCTTGGCAGGTGTAGACAATTGTGTGGCAAGAACTGGGGCCTGAACCCCAAAATGAACCTTTGGTTGTAAACACAAGTCATTAGGCCTATGTTAACCTATGGTTCGGTGGTGTGGTGGAGTAGAACGCAGCAGTCCGGGGCGATCAGGCAGCTGGAAAGCATTCAAAGGCAGGCATGCCTGAATGTTACAGGTGCCATGGAGACCGCCCTAACGGACGCACTACAGGTTCTGCTCAACCTACAACCATTGCACATCTACATACAGGGCGAGGCTGTGGCAACTGCTCACAGGCTGCTGCAAGGCCAGGCTCCCATCACCTTATTAAAAGGAAAAAAGCAAGCAGAGTTATATGATAGGGTTAAGGCGGATCAAATAATAAGCATGCCTCAGGACAGGATAGTCCCCAGGTATAACTTTGCGAGAAACTTTTGAGTAGAAATATTGGAAAGGTACTCATGGAGGAATGGCCCCCCAATCTAAGGGGAGTCCATCTGGTATACCGATGGCTCAAAGACTCAGAAGGGCACAGGGTCAGGTATATATAGTAGAGGACGCAGGACAAAAGTCCAACTAAGTCTAGGTGCGTATGCGTATGCCACAGTGTTTCAACAGTGTTTCAGGCTGAAATAATGGTCATACAACACTGTGCAACGGAGATCGTGAGTCAGGGTATAACGGGTAAAACCGTAGTCATATACTCGGACAGCCAAGCAGCTCTAAAGGCGATAGTCTCAGCGCAAATATGCTCACAGCTGGTGTAGGACTGCGTTGGGGCCCTGACACATGCCGCAAGTCAAAATTCTCTGACACTGGCATGGATACCAGGACCCTGAAGGCTCTGGGGCAATGAGAAGGCTGATGAATTGGCCCGTGCGGGAGCTAATACTCCAATGATTGGTCCGGAACCATTCCGCGGAGTTGCTAATACATTCAGAAAGCCAGCCATTGAGAAATGGAGGCTAGAGAAGGCCTAGGAGTGGTGGGAAAAATCACCGGGCAAGCGACAGGCCAAATTCTTCATAAAGGGACACTCGGCGAAGTTTACTGCAGAGCTGCTATCACAAAGGCGAAATGATGTCAGAATGATTGTCAGTCTCTTGACAGGACATTGTAGGCTCAGAAAACACATGAGTCAGCTGAACTTAGCAGATGAAGACATTTGTCGATACTGCCAAGAGGAAGAGGAAACCGCGTTTCATGTCCTATACCACTGTGAAGGCCTTGCAAGGACGCGGTATCTATTACTGGGAGAGGAGAAACCGGCTGCTCCAAGTTACGCGGATTGGCCACTGTCAAGGCTATTAAGTCTCATTAAGAGGGCAGAGCTGGACAAGGTGCTCTAATCCTATTCTACAGATAATGGGTGTTCACAATAGATCTGCAAAGGTCGCAGTGATATAGGCTAACAGCCAACCCAAAAAATATCTATCTATCTATCTAATAGCTTCATATAATCCTAGAATGCTCAAGAAATGAGGAGAGCATTAAATCATTCTTCGACGACATGGTAAAACTTAAGTTCTGCTTTCCTACCAATTTAAATTGTATAATTTTTAGTAACAATATTAACTTATACCACTGTTTATATAATCATTTAATTCGTTGCAAAATGAAATTGTAAAATACTAACTACTATTGTAAGCAATCTGCGAAAAAAAATATTATTGTGTGTTCACGAAAAAATTAATAAAATAATAAAAAAAAAAGTGCAAAAAAAATGTGAAAAAAAAACAAAACTATGAATTAAAATATACATAAAAAATAATAATAATTGCATAAACAGAAACACACAATATTTTACTAATACATTAACATTTATGGTAGTGTGTGAGAGTTTGAACAGTCAATTTATTTATATCTGATTATATCTGACCTTTTTTTCAATTTTTAAAATTGTTAAGATGAAAGAAAAAAAAAAGTCTGGCTAATTGGTTTATGCCAAAGCCAAAAAAAAAATCTAATAGCTTCATTTGTATGTTTGTGGGTATGAAACTCTCCGTTGGCCTGTACTTATTACCTCTAGATGTCGGTAAATTTGTATGCAGTACGCATTTAATTTTATCAAAGGCCTGATCAAAATTCCAATTATATAAGAAAATATTTTTTAACTGCTATATTTCCAGAAATTTCTTCACATATAAAAAAAAGTTTGTGCGTGTAACCTTTACGCGCGATTGAAGTAAAACTTAATTAACGTATCTACGTATCGCAAAATAAATATTAAATTACAATTCAATTATATTTATTGTCTATATACTTTACAAAAAAATTTCTCTTATAATATTATTTAACAAAAGAGATTTGATATATTTTACTTAAAAATGATGAAAGAAAACTAGTTTAACAATAATAAAAATTAACACTACTTACGTTTTTTACAGGTCAAATCATTATCAGGTTTTTGATTTTTTCTTTTATTATTATTTATTGATGAAAGAGTAAAATATTCTTGAGAATCCGCCATTTTATTCAAGTGACAACTATTTTTTTTGGTAATTTATCTAAAATTCATTAATTTCACTGTATATAGAGTACTCACTCATTTTAATTTTTCTTCAAATCTTTCTGGCGCTGATAATATGCCCTTTGACGTTCACAATTTCTTTTTCTTTTTGGCTCTTTAAGTCTATAAATCGAAAATAGCTAGGTATAAATAATAGGTATAAATAATTAGGTATAAATAGTGTAATTACACACCTTAATAAATCCACTTTGTTTATTCATATTTAAAACAAACACTTTAAACACAAATTTAAACTATTCACCACCAATGTATTTTGGTTGACAAGCTGTCAATTCATACAATTACAGATTTAACTTTTATTTAATATAGTAGGCGAAATCGTGTTAGGTATTCTGTATCAGGTTTTGTTTCCGTTACATTAGAATGACGTCAAGTCCGTTACAATTACTGAGTTACCCCTAGTCGCGCCTAAAGAAGTTTTACTTCAAAAATTGGCATTTTTGAAATTTTTGTCTTGGGAAAAAAAGGAAACATTTGTATAAAATGAAAAAAAAAATAGTTTCGCTATCTTTCAGAAAGCATTAAATTTATAAAGATTAAAAAGTTTAAAATAATTCGTCAAATAAACTTTAAACAATAATGAACGAAAAATATTAGAATTATTGTAAAATAATCACAATTTATAAATAGAACTTTTTATAGTAAAAAGTTTTGTTTTTGGTGATTTATAAGTCATATTACTATTATTAAATTATTACTCCATGGCAAATAGCGCTTTAGCGAGATAGATTACGGCATAGTCCACAATATAGTCTAAACATTTTTTTAAAAATTTTCTAAATTAGTTTATTTTATTAACAGTTAACATAATAATTAATGTTGTCACATGTAGAACAAAAAAAAAACTTCTCTCTCGCGTAGTCGATCCCATTATGATTACATAATAGAACTGTCACCTTGATTCATATCCGACGCTTAATCAACTAGGCTACGAACGACATATTTAAAAAATTTCAAAATGATAACATGTATACACAATTTATATCATATTTCATATCAATTCAGTATAAATTTCGAAATTTATGTATATGCCTAAACACACTTGAAACATGCATTGTCATCCAGTTCTTAGCTATCCTGAAAATTTCAGAGCTCTAGGTAGTCGGGAAATAGGTTTAAATTCGATTACAAAATTCCGCGGAATGACACAGAGACAAAGAACACGGTGAAAATATAAAAAACTTTCTAAAAAGGGACGCGCTCTCAATTTACGCAAAAATGGGATAACGCGCCCATGCTTTTTTTATAATAATTTTTCGTTCATTATTGTTAAAGAATTATTTTATCTCGATGTGCTTTAAAAGCGTGTTATTTAGTTTTTTTAACTATATTTATTTTAATTACGGCCAGCAAAATAAGATCTTAGAACACACGGATACATGCTTTTGTTCAAAGATTATTTATTAATCTGTGCTTTTGTCGATCATGAATTCAACAACATTTTGTTTTAAGCTGATATAGGGAGGTACGATTTAATATAGTCTTTATACAATGGTTATACTCATGCAGCTGCTTCTTACCATTCGACACAACTTCAAAGGGACATAAACCTTTCTGGTGACATTCCTGGTCGTATCGGCACACTTCGCCAGATTTTTCAGGTACGATTTTGATGCGGCAATGTTGCCCGGCGAAGGTGGTACCCAGTTACATAGTAGAGTTGCGCACGCAATGTAATATTCAAGAGAAGGGGTATGCTGAATGCACCCTTCTTGATGCACCCCCTTTATGAATATAGGAATGCAGGTTTGGAATTAAATAAATTGAAATGTTTTAAGATTTGAAAGAAAACTTTGTCTTAATGTTTTGTTTATATCATATTGAAGAAATTTTTTTTCTTCTTATTGTAAAATTCGTTTAATTGTAAAATTAATAAAAAATAAAAAATTTTAAAAAATTCTAAAATTGGAAAGTTGGTATAATATAAAAATAACAAATTGAAGAGAGTATAGTTATTTTTGTAAATATTAAAATATAATAGTTATGTATTAAACAGTTCGTGAAGTATGCTTTTTGCGCACGCACGCGATGTTTAGAGCACGAGCGAAGCGAGTGCTATATATCGCGTAAGTGCGCAAAAAGCACTTCACGCACAGTTTCATACAATATTTTATCTACGATAATCAAATAAAAAATAATTACAAGAAAGCAATTTATTTTTAATTCATTTACAAGATACTAACAAAACTAATGCTCTCATAGCAACACCATGGCAACGCGAATGCTAAGGATATTTGATTATATGAAGGTGTGTCAAAAACAGTGCGAAAAAGTGAACCCCATTTAAAATACATTGTTACTTCACGCACACTGTCAATCCTTCACGCACTGCTGTCTATAATGACAGTTTTCACGAATTAAAAATTGATACATAATATGAGGTAGAGTAGATAAAACATATTTATACATTTATTGCAATGTATACTCGGTGGAAAACTTGAAATAAAAATGCGAAAAAAATTAAAAAGATTCTATTAAAACCATGTTAAAATATTTACAACAATGTAGAATTACATTTAACTACTTTCAAAACTAAAAATATTTACAACTATTATTTACATTTATAAATTATGAATTTTTTTGCAAATATGTTAAGATCTTAAACATTTATTAACATCGCCGTTTTTATACAATTTTCTTAATATTGTTTTAATTCTTTGGTCAATATTTATATACACACTCTTTCTTCTTTTATCAAGAGACAAGCCAGATTCCACTCGCAGAACCTCTGAATCTTGAAATTCAGATTCTTTTCGAAGTAATGTAATTAAATTGTATACATTTGGATTATTCCTTATGCGTAGCTGCAGTCTGTTGTTCCATCCTTCCACTGCGTTGTTGGTGCGATGTCTTAAATTATGGCAATTCCATAACTCTCTTGGGAAGGTACAGTTTTCGAGCCATTGCTTTATGAAGTAATCCTGGAACTGCGAAACTTTTTCGTTGGCTGGAGCTTCCTTCATAATTTCGAGCCATCCGTCGTCAATTAAATTGATTGGTAAATGGGCCAACGCAAAACACATTTTAATGTGTGTTTGAATTTCTAAAGAGTAGCTAGGCCTAGGTTCTGAACTTTTCTCCACAAGCACTGGCTGAAATGGAAATGGCATCCTTTTATTTTGTTTTGGTGCTTCGATAACTGGAACTTCGAAGTCTAACATAAAATTAGTCGGCATCTAATCAGGTATTACTTCTTTTAGTTTTTTAAACAAAACATGATTTACAAATTCAAAATCCATTATGGATAATCATTTCATGTATTTCGATTAAATCAAATTGTCTATGGATAATCTGGGATAATCTGATTTAATCCAAAAAATTAAACTTAGAAAACTTTTTTGCTAACATTTTTGTGTGTGTTTGTATCTTTCTTAGCTTCTATTATTGTTTTCTTGAAATTCTTGATAATTTTCTTAAATATTATTGTTTTTATTTCGGATTTAGGGGTTTTGAGACTAGCAAAAACTTTTACAAAGAATAAGATTTTTACGTAAAATTACAAAAAAAACTTATAAATGTTTATTATATAGCAACATCTATCATTTAGAAATATTAATTAATAGTTTTGTATTTAATTTATTGTTTATAATATTATCACAAATATTGTTATAAAAAGAGTAACGTCATAGGTACCACCCTGTACCACCCCTTCTCACTTTTTCTACGCAGCCTCGCTCCACCCTTATGTGCGACGTTGCCGTACTTAGCAGGAGTTCTCCTTCTATCTACTTCTTCGTCACACAAAATCTGGCGAAGTGTGCCGGATTCAATCTGGTAATCCCGTCGACCTCACTGGTAAGTTTATTGCCTTAGTCCTTCTCGTCATAAAAATGTATAATGATTTTTTAATGACACTCTTGTTAAATAGTAAGAAACTAAGGGCTGGATGGGATACCCTTGTTATATAGGTACCTGTAAATATTTATAAATTAAATTAATTTAGCATTATTCCTTAGTTTAATTTCGTTTATTCAAAATAATTGTTCGTATCAGCTAATGCAGAGAAGAAGTATTAAACTATGGATATGATAGTAATTTATGCAACAAGTACAGGGGCCAGTATATACCTACGTATTTTTTCATGCATGAGAAATTTCATAAGTGAAAAAAATACACTTTATGTATGAGTATAATATATTTTTTCTACTATCGCAATAAAATAGCATTACCCATATAGGTGTAGTATAATAGGGCGCACTCGAACTGTAGAAATTCTAATATCTATAATTAAAGTAGATACTCGAATTGCAAAAAGGGATTTTTTGGTTAAATCATCCGATACACGAACTGCAAAAACCGGTATATGTCAGTTAGGCCAACAAATCAGGTAGTTCCTAATCCTACCATTCAGTTGGGCCTAGAATATGAAATCAAGAGATTAACTACCTCCAACCCTTAATGATCTTTTAATGCAATTTTCGGTCGGGGAGGTACATGCTTTAACAAATTGAAAACAATAATTATTTCTTGTATAGAAATCAGTTTTCATTCATTCATTCTTTGATTAAGATGGAATCATTCCCAGTGTATTCAATGTTTAGTGAGAAAGGTTGTAAGTTATTGGTTATTGATAAATTTAAATTTTCTAAAGCAAATACATTAAAGTGCGGTAAGATACGTTGGAGATGTGTTAACCGCAAATTTAGTGCAAAAATGTATACGTTAGAAGATGAAATTACTGTCATCGAAAGTAAGATTAATCATAATCATCAACATGACAAAACAATAAGTAGACAGGCTGTAAGTAACAGCCTAAAAAGGAAAGCTATAGATGATCCTACTGAGAGGCCGTCAAAACTTATTAATAAGGAGTTAAAGGTATATATGTTTTTAAAAATAATAATAGTTAGAGGGTGGGTAGCGCTTAGGACTTTGGATCGGGCGATCCGGGTTCGAATCCTGTCGGTGGAAGATTTTCTCATTTTGTTATTTTTTTCAGGATAGTGAACACTTTGATGAAATAAACATCGAAGATGTAAATTGTATGCGGAGAAATATGTATATAGCTCGTCGTAGCATTCTACCGAAGCTTCCTCAAACGCAAGGCGAAGTGCTCGATGTATTAGTTAACTTACAGCCGAAAACTTTACGAGACGAGGATTTTTTGACTATTGTAGATCGAGAAGACAACATTATAGTGCTGTCGTGTTTTACAAACCTAAACTTTTTGTGCTCTGTGGATACGATTTATATGGATGGTACTTTTGAATATTGTACTAAATTTTATCAACAAATGTATACGGTACATGCTTTTAAAAATGGCTATTATGTACCTGTATTGTTTGCCTTATTACCTAGAAAAACAACTGATATCTATGTTCGACTGCTGTTAAAAGTAGGTAATTCAAAAGTGTCTAGATTTAGGTTTAACCTTTAGTCCAAAAATTATTGTTGTAGACTTTGAGCATGCTATTCACAATGCAATTTCATCAGTTTGGCCATTTTCTAAAATAATTGGCTGCAGATTCTATTTATGCCAAGCATGGTTGCGTAAAATTCAAAACTTGGGTTTAGTAGTTGAATTTAAAAACAAGGAATCAAATGTCGGTCGGTTTTTAAGATTATTTTTTGGTATTCATTTTTTGGAACCTGATGAAGTGGGTGATTTTTTTGCCAACGAAATTTTTGAAATAATGCCTAATGATGAACGCGTGATTAAATTTTGTGATTATATAGTGGATAATTACATTGAGGATCAATCAACATTTCCTCCAAGTATATGGGCTTGTATGACCAACAGCATGTATAGAACAACGAATGCATGCGAGTCATTCCACTCCCAATTTAATTCAAATTTTTATTCGGCACATCCCGATATTTTTAAATTTATTGACATTTTAAAGAATATGCAAATTCAGTCATATATAAAAATTAAGACAGCCTTTAAAAGTAACAAACTTAAAGGGTATACCAAAAAAAGGCAAGATTTTATTAATGATATAATTATAAAATTTAAGGGTAACTGTTTGTCTCGTTTTAATTTTATTAAATGTTTGTCGAATAAATATTTACCTACTTCTATGGAATAAATAATTACTATTTAGTTGATTTGTATTATTTTTAACCTGTTCCGACATTGGACCAACAGACCTATAGGATTATATTGACCCATCTTCAGCAACGGATTATAGCAGGTATTTTGGCCCAAGTGAATGGTCTCCTAACTAACAAATTAGTAGGGTCGGGTAATCCCAAAATCGAACTGCAGAAATTTATTAGTAGGTACATTTCGAAAAATAAATACACCAAAGTGCTAGGTAGGAATAAAATATATATTTTAAAAATAATTAGCTTGTCAAAGAAATCAAATAATATGAATATACACACAAAAATTAAGATATATTTAAATATTTACATATGTTATTACTTAGAATTACACACTGAATTAGTAGTTTGTCAAAGAAATGTATTACAAAATATAGGCACAAAAATTACACACTAAATTTATAGGGATAACATTTAATAAAATTTGCTCTTGAAATTTCATTATTTATATATTTGTCTATCTCGAATATGTTTACGGATCGTCTCAAATTGTGCTGCAAAGTCCAGAAATAGAAATATGTATTAATTTTTATATAAAAGTATGTTTGTAAAGTCCATTTCAAGCTATGTCGTCTGTTTACAACAT
Organism: Altica lythri; assembly: GCA_964028335.1. NCBI lineage: Eukaryota > Metazoa > Arthropoda > Insecta > Coleoptera > Chrysomelidae > Altica > Altica lythri. The sequence goes on from OZ034801.1 coordinate 42,920,259, forward strand.
GATTTAACAGTAATAATCCCTCAATAGGGGGTCAATAATCCAAAACAATTAGAACAGGAACGAAGTTAGGACTCAGGTAGATTTTATATTCCATATTTACGAAGCATAAAAGTTCTCCGTAAATAATAGCTCATTTCTCAATCCAAGTATCTATAAGTATAAATACATAATTACGGACCTGCTACAGTTTACTTTACAATGAACAATTTACAATCTTTACGGACAATCATCTTACTGCATGTAAAAAGTCAAGACGATATAGCTTGAAATGGACTATATCTGCATGTGGATCTGGAAATTTGGGAAGGGGTGTGCAAGTGCTCTGCGGCCGTAAGGCTATATAAGGCCTATTGTGCATCCTCCTGTATGTAGGGATATCTACACCTCAGGCTGCCATCAGGCCTAGAGATTTGAAATAGTTGATGAGGCTCCCGAGGGGGATCTCCCTGACATCGCCCGGTTGAGGTAATAACTCTCTGGCCAGTCTACAGTTCGTTGTTTCATCCCAGTAGCTACTGTATAAAGTTTTGGTGAGAGTGTTGTTTGATATGGTCCACGATACTGGACATTGTCAAGGTCAAAGAACATCACACGAAATACTAAAATCAAAGTATACAAAACTGTTATCAAGCCTATAATCACATACGGATGCGAAACGTGGGTGATGACCAAAGCTAACAAAGAAATGCTTAGAAGATTCGAAAGGAAAAATTCGCAGAAGAATCTTCGGACAACAACATGACTCAAATACTAACCAATATCGCATTAAAACGAATAACCAATTGTGATATCATCTAAGAAATTAAATCTCAGCGCCTGAAGTGGGCAGGTCACGTACACAGATTTTACTTCACGATCGGCTTGTAAAATTGGTTTGGAAAGAGCAACCAACTAGAAAGTTTGACGTCTTAAATGTCATTATCTTTAGTCGTAGTAATCTATATGTATATATATATATATATATATATATATATATATATATATATATATATATATATATATATATATATTGTAACGGGTTAACCGCGTTAGAAGTTTGTAAAAAAATCAACTGACCATTTTAAATAATGTTTCTAGAAAATTCTAGAAACTTCTAAACACACTGACTAGATTAAATAATGTTGTATATAAGGGGATGCATAGGCAGTTTACGTCAGTTCGAGTCAAGTGTTCACAAGAGTTCATTGTATTGTCAAGTAGTTAGACGTTATCCAGCAGAGTTCAGTGTATCTTAACAATTTTGTAAATAAATTGTGTAAAAAGCCCCCATAAGTGTTTCAAATTGGTGTCAGGTGTGGGGTGAAGATACAAGAATGCCTGGAAAGAAAATACATGAACTATTGGTGGCTGAGCTCAGAAAAGAGCTCGAAGAATTTGAGTTGGAAACTACTGGGACCAAATCCGTATTGTTGAGTAGGCTCCGTGAATACTATGTAAATAATAATTTGGACCCTGACGCTGTGGAGTTCGAAGACCCAGTTCAAAATGCAAATTCTGAACTAACAACTATCCCGGCAACATGAGGAGCTATCCAGTCAGATGAAGAGCCAGCGCGAAGATATGACCCAGCTGTCCCAACGAATGACGAGCCAACAAGAACAAATTCAACAACTTTCCCAGCTGAAAGAGGAGCTATCAGGACGAATGACGAGCCAACAAGAAGATCAAACTCAACAACTTTCCTGGCTGCAAGAGGAGCTATCCAGTCAGATGAAGAGCCAGCGCGAAGACATGTCCCAGCTGTCCCAGCGAATGACGAACCAACAAGAGGAGCTATCCAGTCAGATAAGAAGCCAGCGCGAAGAGGTGTCCCAGCTATCACAACGGATGTCTACCCTATCAGATGAGTTATCCAGTTCGTTCTCCCAGCAGATATCACATCTTCGGGACGGGCAAAATCAGCAAGTAGCCAACTTGCGAGAGGAGCAAAATCAGCAGGTGGCCAACTTCAGAGGCGAGATCAACCTGCAAATGCAGTCCGAGATAGAAAAGCTTAAACATGAACTGGAAGCTTGTCTACAAAACCAAACCATCCACCACGGCGACGGAGATGGAGGAAGGATGGAAACCTGCCACGCAGACGTCGAACGACGAAGAAACGAGGAGACGACCCAGGTGCGAACGACAATGAAACCCCCGACCTTCGACGGGAAGACTTCCTGCCAAATTACCTGAAACAATTCGACGCAGCGGCCAGAGCTAATGGATGGTCATCCCAGGAGAAAGCATTGTCCCTAACCGTAGCTCTGCGAGGCGAAGCTTTAGACGTCTTGCAATCATTGACACCGGATGAAGCTGACAACTTCGAGTTATTGGTGAATCGTCTAGAGATGCGTTATGGTCAAACTCATCTACAACCGGTGTACCGAATGCAGTTAAAGAGCCGAAAACAGAAAAATGGAGAAACTATCCAGGAATTTGAAGCGGATGTAGCAAGAATGGTACGACTTGCGTATTCAAATGCAGCGGAGGATTTCCTGGAGTGCCTAGCAGTCCAAACCTTCACCGATGGTCTTCGAGACGTCGAGTTGCAGCGCGCTGTACGGTTGGCGCGGCCGAAGACTCTTGTGGACGCCTTGACCATTGCCCTGGAGTTTGAGGCGGCAAAGGAGGCCTCACGTGGAGTTGCTCGACTAAGGGAACACCGGTAACTACGACCATGCCGTTCATTCCGTTAGCGACGTTGAAGCGGTAGTAGAGAGGTTTATGAAGTTATCTCCAAAAAGAAGGCGCCCAGTGAGATGCTGGAACTGCGGAGAACTAGGCCATATAAAAAATACTTGCCCCCATAAAGAAAAATATCCTGCTGAAGTACCCCAGCAGCAGGAAAACTTTAAACGGGTCGACTCCTGGAGGGCGACTTCGACCCCAAACATTCCCGAAGTCCCTCACACCATTAAATTGGCAACTCTGCGACATCACGTGGACAGCTTATATGTAGATGGCCTCCTTGATGGGAAGAATATTAGCATGCTGGTAGACACTGGAGCTACAAAAACTATCGTCCGACCAACCATCATTATGCGAAATAAGATGTTGCCTACCAGTTGGAGACTGCGTACCGCTACCGGAGATTCTGCTAGAGTCTACGGTGAGATACAGGTGACGCTACAGTTTGGTTCAACCTCTCTTGTTCACTCAGTGCTGGTGGCTGACGTTGATGAAGATGGGCATGGATGTTATGCCCCACTGTGGTTTTCATTTGGATCTTCGCCAACGTATCGTACTGGTAATGAAGAAATTATTGGGCATGTACGCAAAAAGAATCAATAAGGCCAATAATTTTTCCCTTTTGTTTATATTAATACGCGTTTTCTTGGCACTTTGTTTATTTCATATCCTGGGCTTAGAACGACTCAAACACAATGAGTCCGTTTCGCCAACGTTGCGACGCTGGTTGCTAGCCGAAAACTCATTGGCACAGCTGGCTGAAAGCACAAAATGGCGATAGGACTCCTGTGTGAAGTTTCGTTATTTTTGTGTTTTTATGTTTCTTTACACATGTTTCCCCAACATCCTTTGCTCCCAAGTACCCAACACTTTTGCTAGCCAAGTGCAATACCCTACTTGGTTATGCCGCACTGATGACGGCTAATGAGCCAGAAACATGCATGTCTGCGGTTACCATTCCTACTCGTGGCCTTATTGATTCTTTTTGCGTACATGCCCAATAATTTTTCCCTTTTGTTTATATATATATATATATATATATATATATATATATATATATATATAAAAGGTTGCCAAGTATGCGTATTTATGACAAACAAAAGGGGCAAATTAACGGGCATGTACGCAAAAAGGATCATAAGGCCACGAGTAGGAATGGTAACCGCAGACATGCATGTTTCTGGCTCGTTAGCCGTCATCAGTGCGGCATATATTATTATAGTATTATTATAGTATTCTATAAGTTACCATGTTATAAAGTACTTCTTACCTTAAAATGTTTTTAATTTTACTATCGATGTGAAGAAGGTAAGATTCAAATTAATTTCTTTTATTTTAACAATTATTACTTTAACATATGTTCCTATCGATTCTCTTTCTTAGGGTCAGAGTTCAAAAATCTCAAATAATAAATGAATTCCAATTTAACTAATATTGAAAATTTCAACAAAACGATTATAAAATTCAACAATCATATACCAAATGATGTTTCAGAACGGGGATTCTAATTTGACCTTAACCTTACTTTTTCTTATTGTGTTGTGCACTTCACACATTACTTTCAAAAAAAAACCAAATATAGTTAAATCAAATGTTATGAAAAGCTCTGAATTTTGTAAACAATAAATCAAATTAAACTTATCTAGGAATGAAAAAAATAACTTATTAAAACAGTGAAACAGTGTACAAGTGAAATTAAATGTTCATCAAATACAGAAAAATCAAACACAGGAATGTTCTTTACAGACTATCCTTTCCAATTGGAATCCACCACTTCCCAGGACATCAATGATATACGGACACTTTATAGATTTAGGCGATTTAAATTGCTTCTCATCAGGAAATAATCTGCTCTTGCATCAAATGGTGAGTAAACTAATACTCTCTTTCTTATTAGAAACTAGTTTTACTTTAGTTAAATTAACTCAGGAAGCATTTATATAAATGAACTGCTCAGCATACCATTTCTAACATTCATTTCTCCATATATATATGAACTTTAAGTCTTACCAGCTGCTATCAGGAGTTGTCTTGCGGTTTTTTTAACACTTTTGACTACTATTTTATACTTTCTTTTATAAGTATTTAAAAAAAATCGAAATTTTAACGGAGCAAAATTTATTACATGTTATCTCTTCAAAAGCTCGAAAACAAGAGAGAGATTCAGAAATCAACAATTTAACAACTGAATCTCCAAACAAACTTACCCTATTATGCTCTATTCGCCTACTAAATTATTGATCACATAAAATTACTAAAAATCTAATACTTAATTCCTTATTTACATTTAATACAATAGACATTCTTTTAAAATTTGCTAAACTTTTGATGAGTTGTTAATTTTATAATATCTTTCGCCTACTAATTATTTGTCAAATCAAATTACTAAAAATCTAATACTTAATTCATTATTTACATTTAATACAATAATCATTCTTTTAAAATTTGCTATACTTTTAATGAATTGTTAACTTTATAATATCTTATCTACACTATAATCTAATATCTTTCTATTTTCAGAACTTTTCATTTGGAAATTAAACTAATAACAAATCACAATATGGCCTGAAAACAAACATTGTATATTTTGCAAGTAAGTAAACTTTTTTAATTTCCTTCTATGAGTTCTAATATTTTATACTAAAATTTATGTAAAGCTTTACATTTATGTTTTAACATTTGATTTTCTTATTTCATTTTATCTTAATTTATTTAAAATCGGTTTTAATTACCAATGTATCGTAAAATTTATAAACTTTTTCAATATTTACTCTTATTATCTATTTAATACATAATCATTAGAATTTTATATGTTATAGATTAAATTATATTATTTTGATTCTTTGAAATGAATATGTCTTATATGTACTTGTATATTTTAATTTCTTATTTTGTTTTATTTTTCCTTTTTAGGTATTGTGAAGAAGACGATTATAAATTATACCAAATTTACTACATTTGCACTCTGCCTTGGAATGAGAATATATTTTCCTTCTCTCTATTTTTATTAATTTTCTTTATATGTACTTAATTGATATAGCATAATAACTTATATCATCTCAATATATATATATATCAAAAATGGGTGCCAAGTATGCGTATCTACGACAAACAAAAGGGGGAAAATTAATGGGCATGTACGCAAAAAGGATCATAGGGTTACGAGTAGGAATGGTAACCGCAGACATGTCTGTTTCTGGCTCGTTAGCCGTCATCAGTGCGGCATAACCAAGTCAGGTATTGCACTTGGCTAGCAAAAGTGTTGAGTACTTGGGAGCAAAGGATGGTAGGGAAACATGTGTAAAAAAAACACAAACAACGAAACTCACACATAAATATAGTGTAACGGGATACCCGTAAAGAAAAGGACCTTAATTTGAAAGATTGTTATTCTAGGAACTTCTAAACACACTAACTAGATTAAATAACGTTTCTAGAAAATTCTAGAAAGTTCTAAACACACTGACTAGATTAAATAATGTTTCTAGAAGATTCTAGAAAGTTCTAAACACACTGACTAGATTAAATAATGTTGTATATAAGGGGATGTATGGGCAGTTAACGTCAGTTCAATTTCAAATATTCACAAGAGTTCATTGTATGGTCAAACAGTTAGAAGTTATCCAGCAGAGTTCAGTATATCTTATCAATTTTGTAAATAAATTGTGTCCCCATAAGTGTTCCAATATATATATAAGAAAGTCCTGTTAGTTACATTATTGATAGGAGGGGAGGTAGCTTAGAACCAGGAGACACAGGATACTTTTTATCATGTTTAACTGCCTTTCTTTAATATAAATAAGATAGTGTTGTTTTTCGTTTTTTAAAGAAATAGAAAAACTAGAAACTAAAGTAAAATGACAAATAGTAAAAAAAAACAAAAAAATTGCGGATGAAACTAAGGAAAATACTTTTACTAAATCAAGTACAATAACGCTACCGTATACACGAGCAATTCTCACTTAAGTAAGTATCATGACGCTACCATATGATGGCGCAGTTAATATTTCATATACTAACATATATTTAAACGAACAATTCTTTCAAAACCAAGTACTATGGCGCCACCGTCAGGTGGCTCATTTGAGATCTCGTATATATATATATATATAATCAAACACTATGATCTCCCCGCAAGCACTTTTCACTCATATTTTACTTTTTTTAACGGCCAATATTGATTTAAAAAAGTTTTGTTTTTATAACGATCGTAGAAAAAATTTAATTTTCATAGCAAATTAAAGTTAAATGTTGAATCTTTTTGGAAATGTATTAATTGGAAATGTAAATGTGTAGTATATACTCTTGGACAAATAAATGTGATTTTGATTGTTACCAGATCAAATAATATGGACCACCCTCATGAATCTTATATAACATCTCTCAATAGACAAATACTTAGTAGTGGTTGTAAAAGAAAAGCTCTTGTGATTTAGCTGGATCATTAAAAGACTGGTAAAATTATTGGAGTATTGTTGAACGATAACCTACTATCAACAATTACCACAACGGACATAATATATCGTGTAAAAACAAATATTTATCGTGTGCGTCGGCAAATGCTTCCATTTTCACCAAAAAAATGTTAATGAACTGCATCAAATTTTAAGTGATTCCGATATCAAAACAAACACTGATGAACCGTTTTTATTTATAAATAGTAGTAGTGAAAACATTGTAGCGTTTTCGTGCCAAATTAACATTCAAATTTTAAGTAATGTGAGTCGCATTTACTTAGATGGTAGGTACATTTAATTATTGCACTCAATTTTTTTGTCAACTACTTACAATCCACGGGTTTGTAAACGGTCACTTTATCCCTCTTGTAATTTGTTTGTTACCAAGTAACCAAGTAACAAACTTATAAAAATCTACTTGAGACTCTTAACAACAAAATATCTTTAAATATTACTGAAATTGTGGTGGATTTTGAAAAAGCCATACAAAATACTATTGTGGAGAGTGGAGACTTGGCCAAATATAAAAAAAATAATTGGGTGACGGTTTCATTTTAGCCAAACTTGGTACCGAAAAATTCATCAGTGTGGATTACCACAAGAATACGAAGACAAGAATAGTATCATTGGATATTGGCTTTATCTAGCGTTCTTATTAGCATATTTAAACCCAGAGGATGTATTTGTAATTGATCTGTTTGCTATAATTCAACACGATCCAAGTTTGGAAATGTGTGCAGATTATTTGGTATATATTAAATAAACTGAATGGTTAATCAATAAATCGTTAAGTGATCTACCAGGGTATTACAATGAAATCAAAATTAATTTTTACGATTATCCTGCCGTAAATGGTCATAAATGTTTTTAGATTTAAACATATACAATATAGCATGACTCAGAAGACCGTAGTGATATGAACATGTTAGTGCAATTAGCTGCAATAATTTAAGCAGGATTAAAATAATTTTTTTATACGAAATAACTGTTCGACTATCCTGCCTGTTTGTAAAAAGACTTAAATTAACGTTCTTAAGTCAGGTGCAAAATGGCATGAATTTTCCACGAAATTTCTTTGTTCTAAAACATATATTTTTGTTTATTTTGTTATAATTTAGTGTATTTATTAGCACTTTGTAAGATAGTAACTTTAATTATCTTTCGACTCCATCGGATATTAATACCACTCGTGCTATAATACATTAGAGAAAATAGTTCATTTTTTTCACATTTTACACTAATGGAAATAAACGTAAAAAGCAATACTAATCTATTTATTTAGTACCACTTACCTTACCATAAGTCTTTAAAACTGTGGATAATTGCAGAAGATACTTTCGGGATTATGGTGAATATTGACTGTTTTGATAGTTTAAAAAAGTACTGTAGACTCGAATAGGCATCTTCAGAAGCTAGAAAACGCAATGTGAAAACGGGACGTTCTTTTGCTAAGATGTTTTTTCTAAATCGAAGTTTTGCTTTGCAATTTTGGGTCCTATTTTGTTTAAGAATTCCAAACCTCGGGATGACATTCTGATGAAATTTTTAAATTGACCCGTCTATTCGAGCTGCATAACAAGTAATTCTCAGTATAGTAATGCACCAACGTCTGTGATTTTTTTAATGCTCAATTAATGACTAAACTAATAAGATTTCTTACAAAATTTTCATGTGAGGATTATCGGAGTCATAACCATTATCAACTAAAGAACCCATGCCCAAATATATTCAACCGAACAATAGGTACATAGAAAATTTATTTTGGAAATTCCTCCGGCTCTGAGTCTGAGTTTTTAAAATTATACTCTTTTAATAAATTATTATAGATAGATAGTTTATTGAAAATAGGAATTCCTAATATACATATCATACAAAAATAATACAAAAAAATGTATATATATATATATATATATATATATATATATATATATATATAATAATAGAATAATATCGTTCATCTAAAATTACACAATTTGAAATATTAAAAACATCATTATTATAATTAAAGGTAAAAAATTTACACATAACTATTAAAATAAAAAAAAGAGTGTGCGTGTAACCTTTACGCGCGATTGAAGTAAAACTTGTTGACGTACGTATCGGAAAATAAATATTTAATTACAATATAATCATATTTATTGCCTATATACTTTACAAAAAAAATGAGATGTTATATTTATATTATTCATTAGAAATAGGAATTTGAAAGTTATCATTATTTTTTTTATATATGAAATAATAGGTTTATGATAACTAAAATGTGAAACATAGATTTTAGTCTATAAATACCATTAATGTATTTGAAACCGTTTGAAAATTTCATAAATAAATTTCGGAAATTTAAACTCCTCCCATAGCTGAAATTATACAGTTACTTCCATCAGAATCTTCCGTTAGAATCTACCCCTAGTCGTGCCTAAAGAAGTTTTGCTTCAATAATAGGTAAACAATATTAAAAATATACACACATTACGTTTAGAATGTGTGATTTTGTAGCTGTATCTACCTTATTGTAATACATCACAACACAAGAGCCTTCGATAGTTAGATAACCATTTCATTTTGTAGCATTTTATAGCATATTCCATAAAATTTAAAATCCTGAGTTAAGTTTGTTTCCTTCACGTCTACGAAGGATCTGTTATTGGTGGTCAAAGGTCAGCCATCTTGACTAGTGGTTTTATGGCCTTTATGGCTACCTAACCAAACCTAAAATAAGTATAAGAAAGTGTTAAAATATTTTGAATATTATTATTTTATGAACAAAAACGTGCAACATGCTTCTTTACTCAACGTAAAGATTCCGTATAAACAATTATTTACTATCATAATATGTATGTATGTATATAAACTTACTTAATCAAATCATAATGAATGTGGCTGTCTCGTCATTTTTTCATTTTTGTCATTTTTCTTCAAATCTTTCTGGCGCTTATAATATCCCCTTTGACGTTCACAATTTATTTTTCTTTTTAGCTCTTTAAGTCTATAAAACGAAAATAGCTAGGTATAAATAATAGGTATAAATAATTAGGTATAAATAGTGTAATTACACACCAAAAATAAAATTTATGCATATAGAGTACCTACCTATTCACTCATTTTCAATCAATATTTTTTCATCACTTTCTTTATTAATAAATCCACATTGTTTATTCATATTTAATACAAACACTTTATACACAAAAAACTATTTATACAATGTATTTCGATTGACAAGATGATCAGCTGTCAATTCATACAATTACAGATTTAATTTTATTTCATATAGGAGGCAAAATCGCATGAGCGCCGCCAGGATTATTTTCAGGGGGTGCATCTGCATCTACACACTATTATGATCTAATATATATATATATATATATATATATATATATATATATATATATATATATATATATATAGAATGTAGAATGATTTGGACAGCAACCGCGACGCCTTTAGTTTTTATTCAAACAATAATTTAATAAAAAAATAAAAAAAAATATAATTTTCTGGTAAATTCAGGTATTTTCTTTCATAGCAGGGGGGTGCAAGCGCACCCTCTTGCACCCTGCTGCCGGCGCCCATGCAAAATCGTGTCAGTATTAGGTTTTGTTTCCGGTTTCTGTTATTAGAATGACGTCACGTCCGTTAGAATAACTTTTTTACTCCTAGTGTCGCTAAAGAAGTTTTACTTCAAAAATAATTTGCTAAAAGTACCTATCGTACATTGAGTTTAATATGTTTCAACAAATTACTTTTAAACACATATATATTTTCTGACAATTTTACATTCTTGGGTAGATTATTATATTGATCAAAACCTTTGTAAATTAAAATTTTCAGATTCTGCCTTGGTATATATAAGTTGGCATTATTCCTAGTGTTATAATTGTGTATTTCATTTTGAAATCGAATAAATTCATTAAAATATATAGGTCCTAAATTATGCAACATTTTATATATAAATACCATGGTCATGTAGAGAAGTCTGTTTTTCACAGAAAGCCATTCAAGAGCAGACAAGGGGACGTCCACAAATTACGTGAGGCATTTTTCCGGATTTTTTGACACCCCGCCCCCACTGGTGAGATTTCATAAGATTTTTCCTAACGCCCCAAATCTCACGTGAGATTTTTTTTAAATTGACATTTTAACTGTAATCGCGTTGGATTAAAAAAAATACAAGTACATAATTTAGCAATGACTTGTATTTGATAATAAAAATCAATAATATTTATTCTAATTTAGTCCATGAGCTGTTCTGCGGGGTTTGGACAAAAACGACAAACACTATTGTGTGAAATTTCGCTATATTTTCATTCTACTTTGTACTTTAATTTAATTTTACTTTTACGTAATTTTACACCGTTTTCTACTTAAAAAAAATTACGTGAGATTTGCTAAAAAAAACCCTCTCCCCCAAGTGAGATTTAGAAAGATTGAGCTTGACCCCCACCCCCTCTGAACACCTCGCGTAATTTATGGACGCCCCCCAACATAAAGTTTATTGGAGTGTAACGGTTGCATCTCAAAATTATCCGCATTGCCCTGTTTTGTAATTTCTGCAAAACATTCAATTTATTTAAATCATAGGAAAACATTATACTGGCACAATAATCAAAATGTGGCTTAATGATTGTATTAAAAATAGTAATTCTGGATTGCATAGAAAGATCTTGGGACACTCTAGAAAAGAAAAACATTTTTTTAGCTATTTTTTTCTGAATATACTCAAAATGAGCATTAAAATTTAAATGATTATCCACAATGAAGCCTAGATATTTTGCCTGCGAGACAATTTCAATTCTTTCCCCATCCACTGTTAAATTTGTTTGATCCATATATTTAGATTTTTATACTTATGAGGTGTTGAAATAATAAGGGCTTTAGTTTTTTCAAAATTTAACTTTAACTTATTTATTTTTAAGTAGGAAGCAATATTATTATCAATTACTTTTTTATACGTTTTTATTAAAATTCCAATTCATTTCAAATTACAAACTAAAAAATACATAACAATAAAAGCTAGTAACCCTATTCATTCCTACCATCCCCTCAGATATCACATTTTTAAATCAATCATGTACTTAGAATAACAACGAACAACGTTATCAAAATGTGTTTCATAACAATACAAGTATTAGCTTCTATCTCAAAAAAATTATTTATATTTCAAAGAAATTAGATTATCCATAGACGACGCAAATTTTAAAGTTTTATAAATGTTTTTGGGAATTTTTTGTTTGTTTTTTTAAAAGACCTTAATTGTTGGTTTACCGTTATATCAGGAGCTTGGTTTAGAGTAGTAGGTTCCATTTTGAGGTTTAATAAAAAGTAAGCCTATTAAAAGCAATTTTAACTTTATACAGCCCCAAAACTATACTAATTTTGAAATAATGTAATTAATGGAGCATCTGAACGCTCTGGGTTTTCTAGCACCATGGTGACGTGGAAACGGATGCTCATAATATTTTATAATTTTAGGAACATAATAACATGTCATTTTCAACAACTAATTATAATAAAGATTTATTCTATTGATAAATATATTTAAACACATTTACTTTCAAATTTAGAATTTTTTTTATTTCCATTTGAATATTGTTTTACCAATTTTTTATAATTTTTTAACATACTAATAATTTTTCACCCGATTCGTTTGCTTAATGTTTAATTCTCCAGAATAAAAAAAAATCCTTCTAGAAATACCACAGTGCTCTGTGGGCTGAGCCGGCTTGCGGCGATAATTCATCACTGGTAGCTCCCAAGAAACGGGTAGGAATGAAACGACAACCGGACTACGGCTGTAGCCATCAGGTAGATGTATTAAGGGCAATTAGCAAGGTATGAGTAAGGGTAGTTTCATCAAATAATCATTAAGTGTATGGCATGGTTTTCTGCTCTATTCAAAACTTTTTCCGTTACTTAGATGTAATGGTCACGCAGCGTGTTTCATAGAATTATTAATCTTATAGTTTAAATTTTATTTTTTGAGATTTTGTTGCTATTATTCTCATCACGTATTTTTCGTGTATTATTGTATTTATATCATAAAAGTTTATTCCTTAAGTTACTAGAAATTAATAAATATTTTTCGTGCTCAATACATTTATCTGTTTTTTATGTTGAAAAAGCTTTGGCGGTAAAGAGATGTATAGACATGGAATTTACAACTTGAACCTTTGTTATTCTTCGTCAAGAGTTAGTATTTTGTTTGAAAGACACATCTGTAGCAATATAGTTAATTACCTTGGGAATTTTACAAAATGTAAGTATTTACTTTTTACCCGCCCATTTTTCAATGAACAATCTCTATTGGTAAATTTCTCTAATATTTTGTCCATCACCCCAATATTCCCACTCAACTATTAAACTAACAACTAAATTATTAATATAGACATTAACGTTCTCTTATTGAATTTTGCTAGTACCGATTGATACCCCTATTAGAGTGTAGTTCAAATCAGTTGAATATTAGCAATAAAAAACACAGCTCATATAACCTTTACTAAAGCGTTTATAAAATTTCTCAGAAGAAATCCATGATTTGCATTTTGGGAAATTTTGCCAATCATGTATATTTTAAGGATTATAAACCGTCATTACGACAGGGTGTCATTACTCTAATCTTTATTGGCCTACCTGTCGCCCGCGCAGTCCGGTAATGGGGTATTGATGACAAAAATCTGAGACGGCCGCAATACGGTTGTTTGACTTTAGCATTTGATACCAATCGCTGCAATCCGGACACACCGTGCTCTGTATGATTAATAATTTTGCTGGGTTGAAATCTAAGCTAACAAAATTTAAACAATCTTTGACAATGCGTTTATTTTCTATTTTTACAAGAACCTTTTTTCTATTTTGTAACATGTGTGAAAAGATATTGCACAGGTTAAATTGAATTTCGGTCATTTGGCTCCACCAACATAATGGTCCTCGTTTGATGTTATTTTAAAAATTTTGTTTTTCTCCTAGATTTGTATACCTTCAAATATATAAATGCGGCTGTTTTGATAACTGTTTATTAGTCAACATCAGATCATTTTAACTCAACTGGTCATAGATAAGTTTTAACAATTGGGTGTTTATTACAGCTGCACGGTGGGGGTTCCTAATCCAAAATATAAATGCTTATGTGAAAATGTTTGGGTTGTAAAATTCTATTTTTAAAGATAATAAAAATATAGAATTTAAAAACGATTTTTTTTATCTGTTTACTAAAGGTCCATTAAGCTGGGAACAGTCAGCAAAAATGACTTATCTTTTCCTATAAATTTGTAGTTAAATAGTTGCTGAATGACCTACTTTGTAGCTCCAAGCGATTCCCGAAAAATCGAGTTACTGCTGTCTTTACAATAATCTAGCAGTAAAATCGTGAAACTGGCGTTAAATAAAACCACTAATCGGTCCAAATTTGTAATAAAAAAACAGCGACAGAAAGATATGAATAAGATTAAAATTGGCATAACCTAGCTACCGGTCATTAATGAGCAGCAACCTCGATACACAATTCTTATTGACTCAATACACAATTCTTATTGAATTTCGATCGTTATAAATTAAGTTGCTGGGTACTAATAGCTTCCGGTGCCCAAGAAGCCAGCAACGAAACAGAAACAAAAAATCGTCTGAACCTAGTGGCCGACCACTGGACACCACAGTTCCTGCTGTCTTGTCATGCAGTTTTTGTTGACTTAAAGGGGTTGTGAATTTTGTTGCTAGATGCTACTAGCTTCAGAGATGCTCAGAGAGTCAGCAATAAAATAAAAACAAAAAATCGACTGAACCTAGTGTACAGCTGTTCTATGTACTTTGTTAAATATACTACTCGACAGTATAACAAAGTCAAAATTTAGTTACTGGCTAGAGGTCCCTACAGTACCAAATTTAAAAGCTAATTTTACTCCAAAATTCTGTGCGTGGATCGTTTTAAAAGTTTTAAAATAGCCAGAGACTTATTTGGTTGCTGACTATTTGAGCATCTTTAAAGCTATTAAAGCACTAAAGCAGCAACAAAATTCACAAACATTTAAAGTCAGCAAAAACTGCGTGTCATGATAGCAGGGACTATGGTGTCCAGTATTCTATCACTAAAGCCGATTTTTTGTTTCTATTTTGTTGCGGGCTCTCTGGGCATCGCTGAAGCTAGTAGCAGCCAGCAACAAATTTCACAACCATTTAAAGTTAACAAAAACTGCGTGTCAAGACAGTAGTGACTATGATGTCCAGTATTCGGTCACTAAGTCCTGCCAATTTTTTGTTACTATTTTGTTGCTCGCTTCCTAGGCATCGCTGAAGCTATTAGCAACCAGCAACAAAATTCGCATTGATCTGAATTCAGTGAAAAGTGGGTATTAACACAGCCGGTACCTTAATCTACAGTGTCCACAGTATAAGGACACTGTGTTCAGCCTATTTTCTGTTTCTGTTTTGTTGCTGACTCTCTGGGTATCCCTAAAGCTAAAGTAGTAGCCAGCAACAAAATTCACAACCATTAGGGACGTTGGTGTCCAGTGGTCGGTAACTAGGTTCAGCCGATTTTTTGCTTCTGTTTCGTTGCTGGCTCCCTGGGCATCTCTATTAGTAGCCACCAACTAAACTTATAACGATCGGAAGTGAATAAGAATTGTGTATTAAAGTTGTTGTGATTATGATTATTATAGTGACTGGTTGCTAGGTTAATCTTTTTCATATCTTTCTGTCGCTGTTTTTCAGCTACAAATTAGTTACAAATTCTGACCGATTAACCACGGTTTCACGATTTTACTGCTAGCGTATTGTGAAGATAGTTGAGTTTTGGGGAGTCGGTTGAAGCTACAAAATTGGTCATTCAGCAACTAATTAGCAAACTATTTAGGTACATGAAAAGATTCGTTATTTTTGCTGACTATTTACTGCCAGCTTAATGGAGCTGTTTATTTAAATCCTTGGGCACCTAATTTCAAAATCGATTCGTTTTGAAGTACTATTTCTATTTTTTACATTTTCCGAATTATTATACTGTTTAAAAAAATACCGTTTATTTTGTAGCCAAATTTAAAATAATAAAGTTGCCGCGCTAAATGTGTATATGTGAAACTACCTATCGAAGGAAAAGGGGTTCTCATTCTGCGCAGCTAGATACCGAGCGCGCGCCAACGCCAGTTTATCCAACTTCTCAAATAAAATTAAGGTTTCTTTTCTATAATTTTCTATACTTTCAACCTTTTCTCTTTGGGAAGTAAATAAGAAGTATTTAAAACGAATTTTTAAGTGTACAGGAATAAAAATCACGCCATGTGTTAATTTGCCCATCGCAATCAACCGATTATTTCTTATATTGGCTGAAAGCCAACTGATTGTCCTTGTGGAATGTTTTTAGTGTTTCGTCCCATTGCATTTTCCGGAATTAAAACAAAACCGATATTCACAAAACCAGTGACTACTTTCGTTCTCGTTTCCAAAAAGAAAACAAACTTCCCACGTATAAACACTCACACACTGTCATTTGCATATTTAGTTGTTAGACATTACATTTTTATAGTCACGGCAAATTTTGTTCACAAAGTTTTTCTGGTATTAATAAAAATGATGTCCAAAGCACAATATATCTTAAAGGGTAAAAAGTCAGAAATTATGAAACACGTATGTCCAACATAACGTGCCAAAAAAAAACGAGGAAAAATCTGTCTAAAAATAAGGTTTTTATCGATTGCAATCAAAATGACAACACACAAAAATTAGAGAACCTAGGGTGTTACCTATTATAAATGTTAAGCCCGTTCCAAGTTATTTCGTTAACTCTGTATCTTCATAAATCGCTATTATAACTATATAATTATGTTATATCAAAAATAACTAAAACGTTTAAAGGTTTTATTTTATAAATAGGTCAAATGGCCACTTAAGATTAAAAATTGCAGAGTGCTAGTAAATGAGAGTGTGGAATTTAGAGGTGCGCTAAAAATGCAGCCCTTACAGTTTTTTAAATATATTGTTACAAACCTGTCCGGACTTGTCGCCCAGAAAGTAGTGTGAGTGAGTTGCCGTTCTAAGAATCGGCGAATGATCGAGTCGCTCGTGGAACGTACGAAAGATTCGAGACCACTTTTGCATAGTTTTCGAAGTATATTGAAAAAACTAAAAATGGTACATTTTTACCCCTACCTCTAAATTCTACCTCATTAATTAATAGCCTCCACGGATTTGGAACGAAGTTCCCTTTCGCGCGTTACGAACAGTTACGACTGACGCTAGGAGCTAGCCAAAAAAAATTCATACCAAAAGTTGTCACGACACTATGACACGACACACGCATGTTTCTCTCTCTCACAGACCAAAAAATAAATAACTCTCTCTCCCTCTCTCTTATAGATAGATATATTACAATTAAAAAAACACTATTTTAAATTAAAAGAAAATGTATATTAAAAAGAAAATACTGTAGAAAAAAAAATAATTACCTATAATAGTATTATATTTTATTTCATCCTGTTTTAAATTATAAAAAGTAATTCTAAAAAGATGTGTTATCTAAAGCTCTGGTATTGTATAAATGGACACTTTTGTTAAAAGAAACGAACTGTTAGGTAAGTAGAGATTTTATACAGACAATAATAAATGCTTATGTATGTGTAAACACTCTGTTGTGTTTACAAATTACTAATTCCTTCACTAATTAATCGAAAGGAACTTCGTTCCATCCGTGTGCCCCTTGACACCTCACACTTTTTTGTTTCAATCGAGCGTTTGAATAATTCGTAATATAATAACCCTTGATC
Organism: Altica lythri; assembly: GCA_964028335.1. Classification (NCBI taxonomy): domain Eukaryota; kingdom Metazoa; phylum Arthropoda; class Insecta; order Coleoptera; family Chrysomelidae; genus Altica; species Altica lythri. The sequence continues at coordinate 42,938,134 of OZ034801.1, forward strand.
GTCTTATAGTCTAAGAGCTAGAGCCGAAATTTCGTCGTCAGCTGTAATATGTTATTTTCATTCCATATAGGTATTTACCTTTCTGCTCAGGCGGTCACTCTAGTGGATACAGGTGGTAGCTATAGGAGATCGAAGGTGTTAATACGACAATTCGAAATCCCGAGCGACGCACACCTGAGTGGATACAAAGAAGGTAAAATTTGGGCAAAAAATCGTCATCTACCACGTAATGTTGGACCCTTGAGAAGCATAAATCCAAAATGGCGGACAGATGTGTGGTTACAAAAGATTTGGGATAAAAAAACGTCATCGCTAATAGACCTACCATTTTTAACACGTAATGTTCGACACTTGAGAAGCCTAAATCCAAAATGGCGGTAAGCCTAAATTTGGCTCATTTTACCCTTGTCCGGCACCTCATTTGCATCCATTCAGAGAAAATTTTCATCCATGAAGACAATTTTGGGTAAAAATTGGCAACTTTTACCGTATAGCTCCACTAGGGTATCCGCCTGAGCGAGAAAATAAATACCTGTATCTGATGAATATGTTGCAAAGGAGGTATGTTATATAACTGATGACAGCGAATTTTTGGCATTAGCTCTCCTGCTGTTAGTTCGTCATTGCCATATTTTTTAGAACAGTAAATATTTTAAATGTAATAATTATTATATTTTTAATATTACTAATTTATAAATATTTTAGCACTTGAAAATGGCATAATTGCCGAAACATATGTAGTGTTAATAATAAAAAAAAAAAAATAATAAAATATTGACCGAAACCCAGGAATTATTAGATTTAAATTAATTTAAACGGTCAGGAAATATATTTATTATTTATTAACAGTAAATATAGGTACTACTGGAAAGGTCAGATTTTACAGTTTAGGTAGTAAAACCATGTAAGACAAGTTATAATTTTCGTGAAATCATCTACCTAACTTAATATAATAGACTGATAAGATTAGATTTTCTATTTAATCATTAATTGATGATATGAGATCTGAATAGTGCTTTGTAGCAATCCGTAAGGTCGAACTCAAGTGGCATCATTGGTTAAAAATGTGCGAAGATTTTGAAAAACGTGTATGCATCGTTAATAAATGAGGCTTTAGTAATATCGCTGCAATAGATGACACTTGTCAATTGACAAAAATACGATTATTTACAATTAAAGGTATTGTAAATAAATCAATTCATAAACGAAAAAAAAAAGAAATGTTGCTAAAAAATCTAGATGTGTAGATGAATATCTAAAGGATATAATCCCAAAACAGATATACATGAAGAACAAGTGAAACGAGTATATAATGTCAAAAAAGTCTCTGGAAAATTATTTCTCACATAGAATGAAAATACGGAATTAATTTTTTTCAATTTTCTCAGAATCAAGTATTTCAAGATTGGCCTGGTTGCCATCTATTTTGTAATGATAATATTCTAAATACGGCTTTGTTAATTTGTAAATATTATAAGTAATTTGTAACTTTGTAATTTATTAACCCGATAATACTAATATCAATAGCAACGATGGTAACAGGAAGAAATTAAATAACATGTGAATTCGTTAATTGGTATAAAAAATACATTGCACTGTCAATTTAATACTTTTAATAATGACGGTACTCAATAATCTCAAGAAATGATAGATAAGCTTGTTAATATCTATTTGTAGAGTTGGCCTTTCCATTTTTAAGTTGTTAAAATGTTAACAGATTATACTGTATAAGATTTGTTTTAAAGCTCAACAGGACTTGGAGGCCTAGGTCTAAAAAGTTTAGTAACAATTTGTTTTTTTAAGTATTTTATGCATTCTTTTACCACTTCTGACTTTCTTTCCAGTTCTCAATGTTACTTCTTTGCAAGTCTTTATATACGTTGTCTTTCCATCACTTTCTTGGTCTACCTTTCCTTCTCTTTTGTATTGGCATTCGTGAGAGTATCATTTTCGTCATTCTTTCTTTTCCCATTCTTTCGATGTGTCCTAAATATCGTATTCTCTTTTTTTTTATTTTTTTATAATTGTTCTAAATATTTTTTATTTCTTTTTCTCCACTGATCATCTATTTTCACACCTTTATATATTAATCTTTGTATTTTTCTCTTCTATCTGTCTAAAAGGTTTATTTCTGATTTGTTGAGCACCTATGTTTCGCTGCAATATGTAGCTATCGGCCTGATATCTGTCTTGCAGATTCTAGTTTTTACTTTTCTTGAAACGTATTTGGAAGTCATTAGTTTTCGTAATGCTCCATACTTTTTTTTGCTTTTGCTATTCTTCCCTTTATCTCCTACTCCTCATGTCCCTTTTCATCTATTTGAACACCCAGGTAAGTAACTTCTTTAACTCTTTTAAACTTGTATGTTTTTTCTCCGTCTATTTCTAATATGTTGTCTTCTTTTTCTATTTCACCCATTACCATATAGTTTGTCTTCTCTTCATTTATTGCAAGACCAACTGTTCTTGCATCTTTTATTATATTCTTCATCAACCTTTTTAGTTTTCTTACCTGTTGTTAACAGTGTTAGGTTATCTGCGAATGCTTTACATTGGTGACCTTTTCTAAATATTGTCTCCTGCATGTTTTTTCTGCTTTTTTAATTATTCCTTCCAATACCAGATTAAACATAGCTGTTGATATAGGATCTCCTTGTCGTATAAGATTACATAAGATTTTTTTTTACCACCAATATATAAAAAAAGTAATTGTAACCGTAGTGAATAAATGAAAATTATAGGTAACATTTTTTGTATACAACCTGATTAAACAATAGTATATTATGTTACTAGGAGTAGAAGGCCAACATTATTGTTGAGCCCAGATTCTTGCACTGCCGAGGCGCTAGCCGAGGCTGTGCAAACTGGGCGAAACATATAATGGGCCTTCTGCTCCGAGTAACATATACTATTTTTTCTTCAAGCGTAATAATAATATGCATTTTATAAAAAATATAGAAGGCTTTGTTTATATCTCAACTATTTAATTAATACAAACGAAAAATTACATAAAGTGTTACCTATTTATTAACAGTAATATTAAATGTGCAGTTTTGTATACTGCAGTTGTTTAAATTTAAGCCACTGCCACCGCTTTCAGCTTCGACATTTACAATTTTGTCATTGGTATACATCATATTATTAGTAAGTTGATTGTCGATTATTATGTCAGCGATTCCAGAACTATTACTTGGTTGTTCTTGCCAATTAAGTATTTTTTGTGCAGTTTGTGTTTTACTGGAAATGGAATCCTCTAAGTACCCTTCAGCAACACTGGTGGATTTCCATCCACCATGCCGCTTTAAAGCGGTAATATCACCTCCGTTGTCAACTAAAATAGTTGCGGAAGTCCTCCGAAGGCAATGTCCTGTATATTCATGAGGATTTGTTAATTTCAAAAACGTAGCAACGTCTTTTGGTACGTTTGATATTTTGTGGATACCCATTACCACACGGTGACATTTACCATTCTGGTATTTAATAAAAAATCGCTGCAGGCCAATATCATCCGGACGAAGAGCCGTATACTGTCTTACCAAATTCAAATAAAAATCGCCAATTATAGTAAACGACCGTTGTTTTTTGTTTTTTGTGTTTATGATTTTAACCAAAATTAAATTTCCCAAATCTTGGATTTCGCTAGACTTTAAATTAACAAGTTCATCGCATCTAAGGGCTCCTGTGACTCCAAATATTAATATAACCTAAAACAAACGTTGAAATAAATAAAAAAAAAAGCTGGTAGCACCGGGATTAGAACCGCTGACCTTTGCGACCGAAGACAAAAGCTCTGCCACTGAGCTACCGTCATTAAATGTTATAAGTAGGAAATGAGGTAATATTTGCTGTCAAGTTAAATATTGATCTGCTAGTAGATATCACTGTCAACGGTTTAATAAACGTAATAATGATTAAAAAGAAATAAGAAAGTACCTACCTTTGTTGCTAAATAAACATTATTTGGTGCATCCTTGAGAAATTTATCAAATTGATCTTGTGTTAATACTTTTGATTTTTTCGGTGTATAATTTTCCCCTTGGCGCTTTATAAATGCAATTAATTTGCTATATTTTTCTATTTTAACATTATGTTTAATGTTTAATTGACTTTTAATCATTGAATACTGTGCCCATAGAGTAGAACTTTTAAACTTTCTGGACAAATTCGTGAAGTATGCAAGCATAACGTTTTCCGTGTATTGCTGTACATTATATTCATTGCACCATTTTAGAAATTTTTCGTATGCAAAATCATACAGTTTACGCGACTTCGTTGGAATTAGAGTTTCAATACTGGAGTTAGCTATTTCAGCTAATTCCGGAGGCGTACATTGCAATTCTTGAGACATTTTTCACAAAATTTTCAAAACAGACAAACGTCAAATTAAATAAGTTTAAAAATGACAGTTCCTACCTACTTGATTACAACGCCCCATTATTTTATTACTACAATAATGAAAATTCATTTTTGTACTAGTAAAATAATGGGATATTTCTACGGTCTGTGTTGCAAAAAGTAATATAGTTATTATTATACGCTTGAAGAAAAAAACTATTATACGCAAATTTTACGTCGGTTTTTCACTCATGTAGTTCACAATGCTGAAATTCATGAGAAAAAGGTTTCTTTACATACTAGTTGTGAAAAAGTGTTTACAAGTATTACAACTTTATCTGATACACCTATTTTATAATAATTGTAATTCGGCCCTGTCAACTAATATTAGCTACTCGAGGGCATTTATGACCGGGTTTGACTGAAATTATTAAAATGTCAACCCATTTATCGTAAGATGTATACCCGAAAATTCATTTTTGGTTTATTCTAGCCGAGGTTAGAAAAATACGTCTATTTTAAGTCGATAGGCTTGATGGCGACTTTCATCGCAATGGTAAAGTTGAACATCATACTGGCAAAATTATGGTCAAGGCTATAGTTAATATTGTTGAATACAATAAACACCTATACTCCATATACATAAAGGACAATGTTGTTTGTACGATTTTACAATCACAATGAAAATTGCAAGGTAAAATCATAATGTTTCTGGAGTTTAAACGCAATAAATATTAGGATAGTTTAAACAACAATCACCTCTCCGGTACTCTTTTCAGAAATAAAAACTACACAGATAAATAAGTGTTCTAGTGTTTGCATCTTAACACCCATTATTCTGGAAATAAATTGAGGAGAGTGCTCCATAATTTACGACAGCGTAAAAAAATGAAGTCTCAAAAGGTATGGTAGCAAGGTCCAAAACAGCCAAATTAAATATCTCAAGCAATAATTTTGTCCTTAAAAGCATTATAGAATAAACTTATTTTTTTCTGTGAAACACTTTTGCGTTACCTACCTATGCAGTTATTATATAAAAATATAATCTTTGAAGATTATTTTTCAGTGACATCAAAATAATAGTTACTCCATATGGAATATTTCTAACAAATAGGTAATATTAACTAACTCGACGAACTTCGTACCGTCTAAGAATCAATAATTTCTTCTTCTCATTGTGTATTGTTTCCAATATTTACGATTTTTTCTTGTTTTTTTTATTTTATCATATTTTCTTGTTTCTTTTCAAGTTTTAACTATTTTTTTTTGTTTTCTTTGTATTTTGAATATTTCTGGATTTATCAGTTTTTTCAGTTACACTTCTATTCGTTCAACCGGCGTTGAAAATTTGTATGGGATTAAATCGGCAAAATCATTAGATTACGTTACATATGTAATGGCGTTAATAAGAGAGAGACAGAAACAAATATTTACTTCTTTATTTGGGGATCTTTTTGCCACTAAAACAAACTTATAAAAAATATAAATCAATATTTTAAAAATGACCCTTGCTTATTGTTCTTGATGAATACATCAAATTTGTCAAAGGTCGTTTTTTAAAACTGAAAATGCCTAACAAAATTCAAAATAATTTTTTTAAAAATGTTTCTATGCTTTCGACAACCAGATCGGTTGTCGTTTTCAAACATAAAAAATTTTTACTCTATACTTCTTTATGCAAGTTTAGATTTTAAATTTTTGATTTGTTTTTTTGTTACTATAGATATATCCTGCGCTTTGATATTTTAATACTTATTAGGCTATTCCTGAAAAAAGACAAATCCAATTAATCTTTTTAACGAAATTGAAATAAAACAGGTGTCTCCGCAATCTAGATGTCAATTGATGGTATCAGATTAACTTACACCACCATCTATTAGAAATTCCAGCAAGTGTGCGACATCTTCGCTTCTCTTCATTCATATTTTGACTATTGAATTTTTTAACCGGAAATCTTTATTTTGAGATAATAAATAATAATAGTTCAAAATTTTCTCAATAGATGGCGCTGCTATCAAATATACAAAAGTTTTCTAACCGTTTTTTGTGGTTAAAAAATTATCAAGTTTTTTTGTTTACTTTCAGTCCAAAAACTCTCAAAACAATAGTTTTATTGAAATTTAAAATCTTACATTTTTTACTGAAAATATAAAGTTAAAAAGAGAATAATAGGTTAAAGAGTCTAGTAAAATTATGAATGCATACAACCACCTGCTGTGAGGGTCGACAGAAGGGTCGAGTTTATAGATGACCCGCTGTTTCCAGGTGACTTCAAAGACTCTTTAACCTATAATTTAGTTTCATGAATTCCTAACTGACGGCACCGACGCGGAGGTGCAAATTAATCGATCCAAAACTATACCATCGTTTGATATGTAGATTGCGTAGGTACCTACCAGGCAGATGGCGTTGTATTTAAATTTCTAAACACTACAGTTAGGAAGATCATTTGGATTTATCTTCCTAAGGGCTAAAATAATAAGTATTAAAATATGATAAAAGAAAAAAATTAACAAAGTTGTAAAAAATAATGAAAATCGAATAAATTAAAAAAAAAATTATCAGAAACTATAAATAAAACCGGGTAAATCAAAAAGAAAATAAAAGAAAAGCATAAAAAAAATGGAGAAAAAAAATAAACAAAAAAAGAAAATCCAGAAAAAAAGGAACCGAAAAAAAAACACGATTAAAATGAAAAATGGAATAAAAATACAAAAATTAAGAAAAAGAAAAAAAAAAACAAAAAATGTAAAAAATTGGGAGGGATCTAAAAAACAAGAAAAATTTTAAAAAATGTATGAATGGGTAAACAACGAGATATAATAAAGAATAAAAAATAATAATAAATAAAACAGAAAAAAAAAGAAAAAGGAAAAACCGCAAAAGTTAAAAAAAATGGAAAATCGAAAAAAAAAAAACAATAAAACAAAAAAATACATATATAAGATAAGTGAAAAAAGAATGGTAAAAACCTGGAAACAAACGAAGAGTTATGATAAAATCGGTAAAAACAGAAAGGGGGAATAAAAAACGAGAACAACTCGTAAAAATTGGAATAACGGAAAATGAGAAATAAATCATAGATTATTTATTAGGCGGTACGAATTTCGCCGAGTCAGCTAAATTTATTGTTTTTAAAATAGTCTTTTTTTCGGTTGAATTTATCCTAAAATAATATTTCTCTCCATGAGACTCGAGCGCGCGCTGGAACTTAATTATTAAATAAATATCGTTAACTTTGATATAAGTTTATGAATAAAACGTTAATAATTACTAATACTTATATAAATGACAGCTTCATAAATTTTTTAAACGCTTTACATAAGAAAAATTATAACAACGCACTTTTATTTATGATTTACTGATATTGCCTGGGCTATTATTGTAGCGAATATCTAACTTACCGTAGGTAATATCGTGTGTCACAGTCTCAGCTAACGAAACTATCACCGTCTGTGTCATAGTTCGAATAGACGGTGAGGTAGCCGGTGATTTTGACAATGGCACCGGAGTTTTCGTAAATTTTTCACACTCACTTACTTCATTCGTTTCCATAGTTAAAAATTACCACCTGTTGTCGCAACAAACACCCACACTATATTGCACCTATTTCTAAAATCACTTCGTTAATTTTTCGCTTACAGCGCACTGCGGAGTTATTGATTTTATTAAATTTTAAGTTAAATATGTTTCATAAACCTCTTAAAACGTTAAGAGACCATTACTAACTATTATTTAATATTTATTTTCAAGATATCCGAAGAGCCCATGCCTCGTAATGTCAATTCAAATCGTTGAGTATTGGAGTAACAGGCTAGGCCCTACCTCATCCGTTCTCGCTTTGACTTTTCGCGAACAGCGGAATTCAAACAAGCCTTGATAATGATTAGGTATCTTGTATATCTGGATTGGTGTAAAAATTGTATTTTATGGTATTTTTAGCTCATTTTCACTTACATTTTGTATTATATAGTTATTTTTAGGTGACGTTATTGCATCTTTCGTTTGGTTGTAAACATTTGTTCGAGTCGTACTGAACTAAGGTTGATAATAGCCAGTCTAAAAATAAACAAGTGTCCAGTTTGACCACAGATTTTATCCAACACTTGTTGCTACACGGACTACGGACAGATAGTTTAATTAATTAATAATATCATTTGGGTAGAAGTTCGACACTGTTTTTAAAGATTTATCCGTTTGTTTAGTTATGTTATGTATTTATGTACCTATCTGATAACCTTGAATAATGTGAATCTTGAAACATATTTTACCTTTAATAAGTATTTTTTTCTGTATATTATCTATGTTTACATAAGTATTATTTCAGATTATTTATTTAAATACGATTGGCAATGTGACACACAATAACAACATTTTTCCCACTTTTTTATTTCGAGATGCAAATTACACGAATATGATTTGAAACTTCTTCAATTCTTTTTTTATATACAGATGAAAAATATCTGCACGTGCGTCGGATTTAAATATTTATTGATTAAGGAGCTTTTTGAAATGTATTGAAAAATTCTTTCCTCAATAGGCAATTTATCCACCGGGAAGGATAATTGACTTTTGTTCCGAGTAGCTTATACTATTTTTCTGCATGCACATGCGACGATAATACCTATGTATATATATGAAGGGAAATCGAATTTTCGAACAGAGTAGGAAGAATAACTGTTTTATTCTTCAAAATGTCATTATTTGGTTGGATACATATATTATGGTTCGGTGACGTTTGATCTCGTAATGCTAATTTATTCTTTACATGTATATTTGTAAAGTACCAGGTCATAAGTTCTACAAAATATACGTTTTGAATAGTTTCAATTTTTATGTGAAAACCATTGGCAAGTAGACAAGTGCACCCGTTACCATTGGTAACGCGCTTCCATTAAAATTGGCAAATATGACAAACGTTTTATATCGGTATCGGTATATAGGCAACCAGTATAACGACAAAACAAAACAAAACTTTAGTAGAATAAAATTTCTGTAAAAACATATGTAGGGATGTACTGAAAAAACTTTGGTAAAAAAGATTGAGATAAATCTATTGTTACGTTCTAGGGGTTCAAAATAAAATCACTGCTGAACGAAAATGTCTAATTTATTTACACACTACAAACTAAACGAATTATAACTAAATAACTAAACTAACTATAACACACTAATTTATGTACAACAATTAACTTCGATTTATATTCACTATTTATTTTCACTTCGTAGGTCGCTCGAATATTTAGACTGTCGCTGTTAACTTTTTACTTCCCCGTGGGTCGTGGCTCTGCGCTTATATACCTGTTCACTGCTTCCAGAACGTCCTTCCGTAACAATTTCTAGAAAGTCTGCAGGCGCCGCGTATGGTGAAGGAAGTCTCTCGATCGTTCTGTTCGAGAATTAGCGCGTTGTTTACCTGGAGGGCGACAGAGGCGTACTAAGGGAGTCTCGCTCGTTACACTGCCCCCTCCTTAAGACGTTCGGTCCCCGAACACCTTGGTTGGTATGTCTGAACCTACAGGCATCTCCCGTTCTGCAGCTCCCTTGCTTTTCGAAATAGCAATCCACAGTCTTCTCCTTCATTGTGTTTCCGCTCGGGTTGAAAATGCACACGAGTATCTCTATTCCTGTCTTATGGAAAAGCACCTCGAGCATGTTCCGGACGACTCTCCAGTTGAGTTGATCTAGACCACAACCCAACTTAGGCACAGCCAGCTTCTTCACTTCCAACCTGGTGAGTTCGTTTCTTAGGTTCAGCAAGGTATTCCACATATTTCTATAGCTAGGCTTGTGATCGGAAAACCTCTTAGTCACCATGTAGAAGAGGTGACGATGACCGTCAGTGAGACTTAGAATTTTTCCGGGATGGGGCTGTTGTCTGGAGAGCTCAGATACACGGCCAAACTTCTTCCTGAAGACTAATGCTATTCCCCTGGACATACGCAGATCTTCGGCGACACAATGGGCTAGGGAATAATCTCCAGGCACAGAGAAGAGGTCCTGCTGCTGCTCGGTGGTAACTCCGAATCGTGCCTTCCCAGTTCCACCATAGTTCTCCATGAACTGGTCAAAACTCATCTCGACATGCTCTGGGCTGGTCGTCCTTCTCAGATGGGTCTCGTCTTGTTCGTCGTAGTCCGCCTCGTATTTCGCCAACCGATTTACATGGACCACGCGCCTCTTGCCACTTGGTAGTTTTTGTATACGGTACACTACATCATTGATCCTCTTTACCACTCTGTATGGACCCTCCCAACTCCTCTGTAGCTTAGGTGATAATCCTCTCTTCTTCTGGGGGTTGTACAGCCAGACCAAATCTCCAGCGTTGAAACCACCTTCTGTAGCTTTGCTGTCATAGCGGGTCTTCATTCGGTCACTAGCTACTTGTATGTTTTGTCGGACCTTCTCTTGAATGTAGTGTAGCCTGCCCCTCAATGTGCTCACGTAGTCCTCACCAGCTATCTCTGTTCCGGGCTTACATCCAAACTCTAGGTCACAGAGTAATCTTATTTCCCGGCCGAACATGACACAAGCTGGTGTCTCTCTAGTAGACTCTTGCACGGCTGATCTGTAGGCCTTGGTGAACAGATGAAGGTACCGGTCCCAGTCTCTTTGATGGTCAGAGACCACTTTAGCCAAATATTTTCCCACAGTTTTATTCATTCTTTCGACTAGGCCATCTGACTGTGGGTGAAGAGGCGTTGTCCTGGTCTTCTTGACTCCGAGTATTTCACAAATGCTCTGGAATAGGCCAGACTCGAAATTTCGTCCCTGATCAGAATGTAGCTCCAGTGGTACTCCAAACCGACTAAACATCTCTTTTATCAGCACGTCTGCCACTGTCGAGGCCTCTTGGTTTGGGATGGCATGTGCTTCAACCCATTTGGTAAAGTAATCCGACGCCACCAATATGTACTTGTTCCCATCGTCGGTCTCTGGGAATGGGCCTGCGATGTCTATAGCAACTCTTTCCATAGGACTGCCTACGTTATACTGATTCATTGGCGCTCGTCGTTTTCCTCTTGGGCCATTCGTTGAAGCACAAAGTCTACATTTTCGGCACCAGTCCTTGACGTCTTCTTTGCAGTTGACCCAGTAAAAACGTTCTCTGATCTTTTTCAACGTTTTCTTGATGCCGAAGTGTCCACCGGAGGTTCCATTATGAAGTTTCTCCAATACTTCTGTCGTCCGACTCCGGGGAATTATCAGCTGAGTCCTAGCTGCAGTACCCTCGTCATTCTCGACGGACCTCTTCAACAATCCATCCTCTAAAATGATGGAGTCCCACTGCGCCCAGTAGGACTTGACCCTAGGACTCAGGTGACTCACTTCTTGCCATCTTGGTCTCTGTCCTTTTGCTTTCCAGTCAAGCAACATCTTTAGTTCGGTGTCACCTTCTTGGTCTCGCTTCAGGGATTCTGGCAGCCAATCCAGATCCATTACGGTTGTTCTTAAACAGAATTCCTTCTCTTCTGCTTTGCTGCAGTGTTTGCAGTCGGAAGGACAAGGTCTCCTAGATAATGCGTCAGCGTTGCCATGTGACTTTCCGGCCCGGTGTTCCACAGAAAAATGATATTCCTGCAGCCTTTCTATACATCTCGCAACCTGACCTTCTCGGTTCTTGAATTGTAGAAGCCACTTCACAGCAGCATGATCTGTTCTTAGAAGGAATTCGCGACCGTACAAGTATTTATAGAAATGTTCCATGGACTTGACTGCGGCGAGAAGTTCTCTCCTCGTAACACAATAGTTACGCTCAGGCTTCGACAGGACCTTGCTGAAATATCCTATAACTTTCTCTTGGCCATTCTGAATTTGGGATAATATGCCTCCTATGGCCGTGTTGCTTGCGTCCGTGTCCAATATAAACCTTCCACTGGTCTGAGGATAACTTAATATAGGAGCTGTTGTTAGTGCTTGCTTCAGTCGATTGAAAGCATCCTTGCATTCAGTATCCCATTTGAAGTCCCTTCCATCTTCCGTCAGTCTTGTTAGAGGCTTCGCGATGTCAGCAAATCCCAAGACGAACTTCCTGTAGTATGTGCACAAGCCAAGAAAACTCCTTACTTGGTGCTTGTCCTGTGGTACTGGCCATTCTCGTACAACCTTGACTTTGTCTGGGTCAGCACTAATGCCATCTGCAGATACTACATGTCCTAGATATTTCACTTCTTTCCTGAAGAGGTGGCATTTCTTTGGACTGAGTCTTAAATTTGCAGTGCGTAGCCTTTCAAGGACTTCTCTTAAATTTTCCAGGTGTTCGTCAAATGTCCGGCCAAATACTATGACATTGTCCAAATAAACTAGGCACGACTTCCATGACAATCCTCGAAGAATGGTTTCCATTAATCGCTCGAAAGTTGCAGGTGCGTTACAGAGGCCAAATGGCATTACTGTGAACTGCCACAATCCTGTCCCAATAGTAAAAGCTGTTTTCTCTTTGTCTTTGGGATCTAATTCCACCTGCCAATACCCACTCTTCAAATCCAGCGTGGAGAACCATTTCGAGCCAGAAAGCGTGTCCAAAGTGTCGTCAATCCTTGGAATGGGGTAGCAATCCTTCTTGGTGACTTCGTTCAGACGACGATAGTCGACACAAAATCTTGTGCTGCCATCTTTCTTCTTCACCAAAACCACAGGTGATGACCAAGGACTATCAGATTGCTCTATTATTCCTTGTTCGTGCATGTCCTTGATTATATTTTCTGCTTCTTCTCTCTTTGCTATGGGAAGCCTTCGCGGTTGTTGGCGAATGGGATCTGAACTTCCGGTATTGATAGAATGCTTCACAACATTCGTCCTACCCATCTGAGTGTTGTCCATAGCAAAAACGTCACTGTATTCATGAATCAGTTTCTTCACCTGGCTAATATGTTCTGGTGCAAGTTCTGTGCAGGAAGAAGCCAATGTCTCAAATAATTTCTTCGAATTTTTCTCGCTGTCACACAAAGCACGGAACAGCTTTCTCCCAGGATCGTACCTTTCTTCAAGATCACAGGGTACATGTTGGTGTTCAACATTCTCACAGGAACTTCGTTTCTGCCTCTCACCAAAGTTTTTCCGACTAGCAGTCCTTTCCCGAGATTACTCTCACTGGCTGTTTCGATGAGTCTTATACAGCTATCTCGAAGGTCTCTATCTAAATACCCCTTCACTATGGTTTCCGCCTGTCCACGTAGGTGAACATCTTCGCTGAGTAAGACTCGAGTCGTGATATCTTCACATCCCAGGAATGGAATTTCCAGACTTCCGATCCTCAGAACATCGTTTCTCATATCCATCTGGAAGCCATAACCCTTAATGACATCCATTCCCAAGATGACTTCCTTCATGATATCTGCCACCAGCACCTCATGTTCGAGAGACCTGTCCCCAATGTTGATGACGATCCTCTTCTTTCCATGTATTGGCACGTCTTCTCCAGTTGCAGTCCGTAAACGAACCATCGCTGGTAAGGTTTTTCCATTTCCTTCAACTACACTCGGCTTAACTATAGTTCGGGTTGCACCGGTGTCGACTAACATTTTTACGGACCTTCCATTAATTTTACCGTCGACATAAATACTTGAAGAGATGGCCTGAATAATAACCTCAGGTGCATTGTCGTGGCGGGTCGGTTTATGCCCCTTCTTGCCAACCCGCTTTAGTTTTCCTGTTCTTGGCGTTGTGGTTTAACCGGCTTCTTGCAGTTACGCCGAATGTGTCCTCTTTCGCCGCAGTTCCAGCATCTTGGTCCACCATTACGTTTCTCCTGGAGAACTCGGTGAATTACTTCCTCAATTCTATCGTCGCAGACTGGTGAATCATCACGCTGTCTCACTTTGCTCTGTCCTCTGTGAGAAGCTTGTTTAGCAGCTTCAAATTCTAGGGCATGGGCCAGGGCGTCATCTAGAGTTTTGGGTCAGGCCAACCGCAACGTCTGCTGAGTCTCCGTGTCTCTCAACCCATCGACGAAGGTCTGGACAGCAAGTTGTTCTAGGAAGCTGTCCGGTGCTGAAGGATAGGCCAGCCTTACCAACCTTGCTATGTCTGCTTCGAATTTCTGCAAGGTTTCTGCGCTCTTCTGATGGCGACTCTTGATTTGTGCGTGATACACTTGTTGTAGATGTGCATCACCATATCTCATTTGCAGTCTACTTGTCAGAGTCTTATAATCACCTTGTTGACTTACAGGAATGGTCTGAAGGATATTCAGTGCGTCTCCTCTTAATGCAACAATTAAGGCAGTTGCTTTCTCTTCATCGTCCCAGCAGTTGGCGTTAGCTGCTGCTTCAAATTGTTTCTAATATGTGCTCCAGGGTGATTTGCCATCAAAAGTTGGAGGTTTGATCTTTGTTCGCCCTGGCTCACCCCGTTCTCCCAGCTTAACAGAACAATATTTGCTGAAGTTCTTACTCAATCGTTCTTCCATGGTTTTCACCTGTTCTTCCAATTTTACTTGCATTTCTTCTTCCATATTAACCAATCTGCCTTCAATGTTTCCAAACCTGTCTTCAAATTTTTCAATTTTATCGTTCACGTTGCATATCTCGTCTTTTACGCTTCCAATTTCGTTTTCCAGTTTGGAGTAATTATTCTTTAACTCATTTTCAATCAATGTCAATTTATCTCCCATTTTCTGCGTGTTTTCTTCCATTTTATTTTCCATTTTCTGGGTATTCTCATCCATTTTCAAGTTCATTTTTTCAAGGGCTTGCTTGAAAAATTCCATTGTCGCCTGATCCATTTTCTTCGTCTGTGATCTCGTAACTGGCATACAAAATATTCACTAATAAAGTCCACAATTTAAATTAACACAGCAGTTTAATTGACCCCACACCTGACACCAATTGTTACGTTCTAGGGGTTCAAAATAAAATCACTGCTGAACGAAAATGTCTAATTTATTTACACACTACAAACTAAACGAATTATAACTAAATAACTAAACTAACTATAACACACTAATTTATGTACAACAATTAACTTCGATTTATATTCACTATTTATTTTCACTTCGTAGGTCGCTCGAATATTTAGACTGTCGCTGTTAACTTTTTACTTCCCCGTGGGTCGTGGCTCTGCGCTTATATACCTGTTCACTGCTTCCAGAACGTCCTTCCGTAACAATTTCTAGAAAGTCTGCAGGCGCCGCGTATGGTGAAGAAAGTCTCTCGATCGTTCTGTTCGAGAATTAGCGCGTTGTTTACCTGGAGGGCGACAAAGGCGTACTAAGGGAGTCTCGCTCGTTACACTATATTAAGTAAAACCAACATCAGGCACCCGAAGAAAGAATGAAGTAAAGTATAAGGCACTAGCTGAAGACAATAGGAAAGCAAAGACAAAAAATAACCTCAAATGTACACAATAGGTGTTCCCAACTAAGTTTTGTAACGATTACAGAATAATAACAATTAGTCGAGGCAATGAAGCATTATGATAGGAAATCTTTTAGGATAGGACGGATCGGAATGCTTTCAAAAATTATTTATACCATTCCTATCTACTTTCTACCTAGTACAAACCGGAAGTTGCATTGCTGCAGCCAAAAATGCTTTCAAAAAATGCATTTTTTGAGAGGTTTTCTTGACAAATTCAATAACTTTGTAAATAAGAGCCAGGATTGGCCCAAGTTGGGAACCAGGGGTTTTTAAGGTCGCTGATCACGATTATGATGTTCAAATTAACCACCCGAACACCTGGAGCTCAGGAACGTCGACGAACATCATCTTCAGGGGACTATCCCGAACTTTATGCAAGGTAGGAGAGAAACACGACACCCGGGGATTTTTTGAGTCGCTGAATTCAAATATGGCACCGGCGAACACCGCACGGACACGTGGTGCGCTCTAACCTAGATGCGGACGTCATCTTCGAGAATTTTCCTGGAAATGCTGACAAAACGAACCGAAAATCATTATGGGGGCATTTTGTGTGCGCTGAATCCGAATTTCATGTGGAAAATGACCCCCGTAGACCTGGAGCGCCCTAACCTAGCTCTGAAAGTCATCCCCGAGGTTTCCCCAGATACAACTGAAAATAGGAACCGACAATCGTAACGGGTGGTTTCTTGTGGCGCTGAAGTCAAATATGGCACCGGCGAACACCCCACGGACACCTGGTGTGCCCATTCTGGCTCTGGACGACATCCCCTAGGGTTATTCAGACACGTTTTACGCCTTGTTGGGCGGAGCCTGGAGTTAGTGGAAAGTATCTGTGTATACTTGTATACTTACACAAAAGCGTTTTGTGCGTTGGGAGAAAAGTGAAATGCTGCTCGGCAAAGTTCGGAGGTCCAGTCGGCGATTATTCTCGTCATTTTAACAGGACTGGATCACCTTTTTCCAGGGCCCCATGGGAGAGTTACACATGAATAAATGTATGAAATTATGAGACAATTTTCGGTTCGTATTGTCTCTGGAAAAACCACGAGGACTGTTCAGCGCCAGGTTAGGGCGCACAAGGTTAGGTCGCACTAGGTGATTGTGGCGTGTACGCCGATATCCTATTTGAATTCAGCGCCCCACGAAACCCCCCGTAACGATTGTCGGTTCGTCATTTTCAATTGTGTCTGGGAGTCTCGGAAAACCTCGGGGATTACGTTCGGAGCCAGGTTAGGACGCACCAGGTGTCCGTGGGGTGTTCGCCGGTGCCATATTTGACTTCAGCGCCCCAAGAAACCACCCGTTACGATTGTCGGTTCCTATTTTTTAGTTGTGTCTGGGAGAACCTTGGAGATGACTTTCAGAGTTAGGTTAGGGCGCTCCATGTGTATCGTGTTCCACATGAAATTCCAATTCAGCGCACACAAAATGCCCCCATAATGATTTTCGGTTCGTTTTTGTCAGCATTTCCAGGAAAATTCTCGAAGATGAAGTCCGCATCCAGCTTGGGGCGCACCAGGTGTCCGTGGGGTGTTCGACGGTACCATATTTGAATTCAGCGACTTAAAAAATCCCCGAGTGTCAAGTTTCTCTCCTTCCTCGCATGAAGTTCGGGATAGTCCCCCGGAGATGACGTTTGAAAGCATTTTTCGCTACAGCAATGCAACTTCCGGTTTGTACTAGGTAGAAAGTAGGTAGGAATGGTGTAAATAATTTTTTAAAGCAAATGCAAAAAACCGCATTTCGATCCGTCCTAATCCTAAAAGATTTCCTATCTTTGGCATTTTTAGCTTTGCCTTCTAAATAACGAATTGTATCGTAGAATAAACGATTGTGTAGACATTATACAATTTTATATTTAAATAATCTCTATAACTTCTTTGTGGCATAATAACATCTATTTACTTCTTTATTTGGGGATTTTTTTGCCACTAAAACAAAGTGATAAAAAATATAAATCAACTAGCTGTCCCCGGCGCACGTTGCTACGCCAATACCTAAAATAAATTTAAGAAAAAAAAAAGAGGAGAAGAGAGAGAGAAGGAAAGAAAGTGTATAGTTTTGTTTTACTTATCGCACCAAAAATATATTTTTCGAACTTATATTTATACGAATTTGTATAGATATCTATTAATCACTATTGAATTTGATGCATGGAAGCGCCATCTGGTGGTAACTACAATTAATACGAATATCATATTTCATAATAATCGGTCCAGTAGTTTTTGAGTTCATTGAGTACATACAGACATACAGAAAAACATTCATTTTTATATATATATATATATTGAGATGATATTAGTTACTATGTTATATTAAATAAGAATGTAGAAGGAAAATCTAATGGAAAGTAGAGAAAGGAGATTTTCTTATTTCGAGTCAGAGCGCAAATTTAGTAACATTGGGATTGATTATCATCATCTTCTTCATAATTCCTAAAAAAAGGAAAAAGAAAATAGAATAATAAGAAAAAAAATACAAATACATTTCAAAGATTTTTATTTAAAGATTCAAAAATGATTAATCTACATTATATAAAGTTTTGATAATTATGTAATTGATAAATGGGTAAAGTAGATAATTAAAAGTTTATAAAATTGCCAATACGTTAGTAATCAAACATTAATTTTAAATGAATTAGGGGTGTAAGTAAATGAGAAAATTAAATTATAAAAAAAAAAGACATCACAAATAGTTAAAATACATGTTAAAACTTCTATTTACTTTTAAATTATACGTATTTACCAACCATATTCTAATTTATAAATAGTTCAAATGCCAAATGAAATATTCTGAAAAAGAGAAAATTATTAGTTTGTAGTGCTAGTAAATTTCATAAGAATATAAAAAAAAGAATGATCATTGTTTTAAATTCTAATATTGAATCAAGAATTAGATTTTGTTAATAATTTTATTTAAATAAGAAATTAGTAGGCGAGTAGATGGAAAAGATGTATAGATTTAAGTTTGTTGAATTTTTCATTTGTTTTTTTTGTTGATTCTGATAGAATCTCTCTTGTTTTCGACCTTCTGAAGAGGAAGGATGTAAAAAGTTTCGATGAAGATTTTTTGTAAAAATTATGATGTTAAAAGAAAGTTAAAAGGAGATTAGTAAGATTTATATTATAAATAATTAGTTAAGAAGTTTGTAGAAGATAGAATCTCTTGTTTTCGGGTTGTTGAAAGAGAAGTTGTATTAAAAATTTGCTCCGTAGAAATTTTGAGTTTTTTTTGAAAGTATTGATAATAGAAAGTATTAAAACAGTTTAAAGTATAAAGAATATCCCAAGGTAACCAGAGAGAGCAATTGGTAAGAGAAATTTATATGATTTTATGAAGAAATAGATATTTCAATTTATGGGACTGAGCACTTTATGGTATAACTGTATTTTAATTGAGTTAAAGAAGATTAAATTAATATTTAACAAGAAAGAAAGTCATAATTACACGTACCAGAGAAAATAGTAGCCATCCATCGCTTGGTTTTGAAGAGGAAGTGATTATTTGATCTTCATAAAGTTTCCTGAAATCTTTGCTGTATTGGAGGAAGAAAGTAGATTGTCCTAAGAACTGAATCCTGATTCCAGAAGAGGAGTGAAGCTTCACACAAATGGTAACAACTTTGCACTCGTTATAATAAAGAGTTTTATATGTGTTTGATTTTTGAAATTTTGATGAACATTTTTATTTCACTGTTTTATGTATTTAACTAAATTATTATTATTATTATTCACCTTTTTGATAAGTTTCATCCAAATTGTTTAATAACTCAAGTCAGAATACTTCATTTTATATATTTGATGCATGTTTTGGTTTATCAACGGTATCTTTGAAGTTTGACACATTTTGAATTAGAAAGGTTAGAAATTTATATGCAATTCACGCCTAGAAAATATTGTTGGTCTAGGATAGTGCGGTTATACAGTCATTTTATTGCAAATTTGTGTATTAATTGATTTTGAATCTAGTTTGGTTGAATATTTGAACTCTGACCTTGACATAAGGGAATAGCCGGTAGCATATTTAATTAATCATATTGGAAAATAATTACACTGAGTTAATTCTTACCTATTCACTATTTATATTTAAAATTTAAAATTAATTAAAGGTAAGGAATATTTTATAACATAGTGATTGATATTATTAAAACATATTATTATTATTATTCATACATGTTATAATATATATATATATATATATATATATATATATATATATATATAAATATATATATATAAATTAAAAATACAGCATCCTACTGATTTTCATGACAATCGGATACCAATTTGTATGACAATCGCTTGAACGGGGCAGAAGTTATCACTCTGCAGCGCCACCTGGTGGTAAGTTACATCAATGCGCAGAGCATATTCGTTTTCTCCGTGAAAAAATACATATACCTACCAATTTTCATGACAATCGGTTGAACGGGGCAGAAGTTGCTACTTTGCAGCGCTACCTGGTGGCGAGTGGCATCAATGAGCATATCATATAAACCTTCTCTGTGGAAAAATACATATATATATACCAATTTTCATAATAATCGGTCTAGCAGTTTTTGAGTTCATCGATTTCGTACATAAAAACACATCCTTTTTTATATATATAGATATATCCCACCAAAAACATAAATGTAAAAAAAGGAGAGCCAAGTTCAATACAAAAATTATGCTTGGCTGTGGGCTTCGCCGCAAAAAGAATGGAGATCTAAATGAGTGCCAAGTTATATGCAAAATCCAAATATGTATTTATAGAAACAAAATAACATTATGAACAAATATTAAACTCTATTTCTTTGCTTTATTGAATACCTATAATAATTGTTGTTATTTAAAAATGTGATATCTTATAAAAGGTTAGATTTGACTTGGCCAGTTTTCATTAAATCAGTTATTTTATAAAGTTATTTAACATATATTTTTTAATTCTGATAAAAACTGGCCAAGTCAAATCTAACCTTTTTTAAGATCTCACATTTTTAAATAACAACAATTATTATAGGTATTCAATAAAGCAAAGAAATAGAGTTTAATATTTGTTCATAATGTTATTTTGTTCCTATAAATACATATTTGGATTTTGCATATAACTTGGCACTCATTTAGATCTCCATTTTTTTTGCGGCGAAGCCCACAGCCAAGCATAATTTTTGTATTGAACTTGGCTCTCCTTTTTTTACATTTATGTTTTTGGTGGGATATCATTACTTTTTGTAAAGAAAACTAGGCAGGTATTGAGATTTAATGTTTTTCTTGCGTTTCCGCTGCATGGTTATATTTTTTAAGCTATTATTTACATTTTCTTGAATGTTAGAGACAATAGTGCGCATTGCCCATTCATTATCTGCTTCATGTTTATAATTAAATTAGCTAAGTCTGGGCGATATAACGATCTCAGGCGGTTATATTCTACTATTGAACTATCTTGTATCTTAATTTGACTAGGGTCTAGATCAATAAGGTGTACTCCGTCTAGTGTTTTAACTCTGGAGAGCGCAACGTAGGCCTGTCCTCTGCTATATAAAAATCGAAGTGTCTGTCAAGAAGAGCGCTGTCCAGACTAAGTCCTTGTGATTTGTGGATGGTAATAGCGTAAGCCAAGCACATAGGGAACTGTTCCCGGTGAACATATACATTATTTAATATCTGAAACTTAGTCTTGACACGTTCTAGTTCATAAGTTAAATTATTGAATTTGATAATAATTTTACGTGCACTATTGTTTTTATCGACATCCCAGTTTATTTTCTCTATAACTCCAATAGAGCCGTTCACTAGCCCTTTACTAACATGTAGGTATATTCCTACGCAACATAACTCGTGTACCCAATTTGATCGTTATAACGTCTTCTAATCCAGCGGTTAATGAAGAATCATCCTCGTTCTTTTTCATCACTTCCTTTGCTCGCTTGTTTAAATACCGTGGTTAGTGTATTTCATCGATTGAATTCAATTTAATTTGCGCGCCGCTTAAGACACACCGTTTGTGTAGCGCGTATTTAAGTTTTTTGCATGGGGACACCATTTATTTTATTTTTTGACTTAACTTTATTTTTATATTTCTGTTATATAGCTAATATAGCAATACACATACATATATTGAGATAGTTTCAAATATCTGCTTTTAACGGTTCCAACGCTACAATTAAAAAAGTTGTTTCGTATGGGGACACCCCCTATTTTTTAACTTTTTTTTTATTTTTAGACTTTTTCCTACGCTTACATACAATTACCGAGCTGGATTCCAAATTTCACCCTTCTAGGTCCTCTGGAAGTAAGTTAGGTTTAGGTACATACTTATGTCAGTCAGTCAGTGCTAAAATTTAAGACTTTTTGACCTTCATATCTTTATAACCGTTTTAGCTAGCTTCATGAAATTTGGGCTCCTAGATGTCCTTATGGATATAATTAAACACACGTAGTTTTATGTGTGTACGTTAAAGAGGTTTTGAGTTATAGAAGAGGCAAAAGTGGCACCAAGTGGTTCGTGTAATATTACACTTGGCGCGGCGAGCCAGTTCCTTTGCTTGAACTTGGCTTGACACGCTACCGCGTGTCTAGATTTTGAAAATGACCCTTGCTTATTAATCTTGATGGATATGTCAAATTTGTCAAGAGTCGTTTTTTAAAACTAAAAATGCCTAACAAAAATGAAAATAATTTTTTTTTAAATGTTTCTTAGCTTTCGACAACCAGATCGGTTGTCGCTTTCAAAGATAAAATTTTTAATATAAACTTCTTTATGCAAAGTTGCATATTTTTTTGAAGGTTGGTATATTCTGTGATTATTTGTATCCAATACTTGTTGTTAATGACAAAAGCTCTCGACTGATTCGTTTTTGTAAAAGAAACAACAATGACTCATTTTTCTTTTTGTAGGTCCACATGATCTGTTTTCTGTTTTCATTTTGAATAGTTCATCAGTTCTACAGGCGCTGGAGATGCCAATTATTAAAGCAACCTAAAATATTTATGATTGAAATTATAAATGTAGGTGATAATTTGCAAGCTTCTGAGGAAAAAAAATCAAAAAGTGAATCCTGTAAAAATGTTTTAATTTCTTGTTTTTTAAATACACTGAATTTTTTAGGTTCATAACCCAGATTTTGTTTTTTTAAAAAGATAATAGTTTTCCATATTTTAATATTTCAATATTATGTTTTATTCGTATTGTACTCTTTAGCATTGAATAAATAAATAAAAGGTGAAAGATTTCTTTTTTTGAGCAACAATTTTGGCAAAATAAGCCAATAAGCAGTTTTTAGAAGTACCGGTTTGAACTCCTTTTTCAATACGTCACTCGTGGTACGTCTGTTAAGCTAGCAGTGCAAAATGAGCAAAATCGATAATTAAACTAATTATTATTATAATATTATTATAATTATTATTATAAACTGCTTCATATTTAGTGCTAATTAGGTGCTAATTTTATGCCAGTATCGCAAATTTTGTACTCTATCAGATTTCCAGAAATTGCAAAAACTGCTAGCTTTATATCAAACTAGCAGTGTATAGGTATGTCTAGAATCCTACATCTGGAGAATCGAATTAATAACTATTTGGTGCTCACTTAGTGCTCCTGATTTATGCGAAAAATATTTTAATTTTTTTAAAAATAATTTTTATTGGAACGAAGTTCCCTTTCGGGCGTTACGACCAGTTACGACTAAGGCTAGGAGCTAGCCAAAAAAAATTCAGACCAAAATTTGTCACGACACGACACACGCATGTTGTCTCTCTCTCTCTCTCTCTCTCATAGATAGATATACCTATCTTTATTTAAATAGGAAACCCTAATATACATAAATAAATACTAATAAAAGTACAATTAAAAAGACACTAATTTAAATTAAAAGAAAATACTGTAGAAAAAAAAATAAGTACCTATAATAGTATTATATTATATTTCATCCTGTTTTTATAAATTAATAAATTCATAAACATTTTAAAAATAGTTCTTAACTTGACTAGTTAGGTACCTACGTCAAATTACCTTAACTGTCAGTTACTGTCAAATATTTTAATTTTAAAATTTTGTATTAAATTGTTAATTCCTGTTTTAAATTAAATTAAAATAAAAAGTAATTCTAGGTAGATTTATATCATCTAAACCTCTGGTATTGTATGAATGGACACTTTTGTTAATAGAAACAAACTGTTGAAAATATTCAAGTGATAATGGATTTACTATTTTCTATTTTGCTTTGATAGTGTAGTGTCGTGACTTTGTTAAGTTTATACAGGTTTTTTGGAGATAATAAATAATACAAAATAATAACAATAATGAATCCTGACAGTGTTTCTGTTCTGCAAAAGTCCGGGCATTGCTGATGGATTTAGGTAAGAAGAGATGTAATACAGACAATAATAAATGCTTATGTATGTATAAACACTCTGTTGTGTTTACAAATTACAATTCCTTCACTAATTAATCGAAAGGAACTTCGTTCCACCCGGGTGTCCCTTGACACCTCTCACTTTTATTTTTTATTTTTTACTAGTTAACTGCTAGCTCAACAAAGTAATAGATAGAATAAGATAGAATACGTAGGAGATCAACCGGAGCATCAACAGTACATGAAAATTTAGTGCTCTTATTTTATGTAAAAATAATTTAATTTTTCATAACTGATTTTTTTATTATAAAAATCGCGAAGTAATTTGTGTATAGCAACTTTTTATTAATTAATTTGATTAATATATTTTATATAAAATCATTCTCCGCGAGCTGAAGAATTTTTAGTAAGAGTAATAAGTAGTAACTAAATCTGGCTGTAAAGACATTTGTAGAATTGCTTTTTCAATCATATTGCCACTCAATTAAAAGTTTAATAGAAGAGTTATTAGCTATACTTAGGTATGCTTCCATTCAACTGCATATTCTGAGAACCATTTGTATAGTTTTCTGTCAAACAATTTTTTTTAATATAAATTTAAATCTTAACAACTCCGAATATTTTGGATGGGTAGAAGATCAAAATTTACTTGTCTAAAATAAAAATACAATTTATTATCACCATCAAAAGAACATGTACATGTAAAGTATGTAGGTACGTACCACAAAGTGGTGTATTTATGCCTCCTTAAGAAAGCAATAGCATATATTATATCTTCTTCTATCTATACTTATAATAAATCTGTAGGGAGATCAATTTTGTACATGAAATATATTTCCAACATATCTATCAGGGGGTGATTAGGGATCGATACTGATGCCAAAAATGCAATCAGTATAGTATATTGTAATACAAGTGTTACAATGACAGAGGTTTCGTAGTACGAGTTCAGTTTGTGAAACGAACCGCGAAGCGGTGAGTTTCGCAAAGAACGAGTACTACAAACCGTCATTGTAATTCGAGTGTTACATACTATTTTTTATAATGAACTTTTAAAAGTATAAAAAATAAATAAAATGAGAGTTTTTCGAAATATTTATTTATGTTGGCAATCTTGACAGTTTTGACACTTGTCAGTTATAATGATTTTAAATTAGAATGTTTGTCAAATTTGTATAAAATATTCCGAATTTAGCAATAACGCTGATAATGTAGTTAATAATTTACTACAACATACTTCTTGATTTACTACCTGAACTCTTTCGTTGAAAATCAGTGCAGTGCAACCAATTGTGTAAAACAAAAAGTTACCAAAAACAGTGTTACAATGAATCTATTTCGATACTGTTTTTAGTGTCGAAATAGAAACTTTGTGAACGTGAATTATAAAAAAATTTTTGTCTGTCTGTCTGTATAACCGCTATAGAAACAAAAACTACTGGACGGATTTTAACGAAACTTGTAACAATTATTTTTCATACTCCTGTGCTGGTTATAGTATACTTTTCATCACGCTGCAATCAATAGGAGCAGAGCAGTGAAGGGAAATGTTGGGAAAACGGGAGAAGTTACTCCATTTTTTAAGCTTCCGTCGCGTGTGCAACCTTAATGGTTAAAGCTATACAGAAATCATCTTATATTTATAATTTGGAGGTCAACTGTGAACGAATTTTACCAAATTTCACCCAAAAGGGGAGTTGCGGGGGCGTGAAAAATAAAAAAAATAATAAAATTTAAAATCTATAAGTCCTACAGGTTTAAAGCTTTGCAAAATAGTTATGTTTATAATTTGGAGGTCAACTGTCAACGTATTTTACAAAATTTCACCCACAGAAGGTTGCGGGGGCGTAAAAAAATCTATGAGTCCTACAGGTTTGACACTTTGCAAAATAGTTATGTTTATAATTTGGAGGTCAACTGTCAACGTATTTTACAAAATTTTACCCACAGGAAGGTTGCGGGGGCGTGAAAAATTAAAATTAAAATTTAAAATCTATAAGTCCTACAGGTTTGAAACTTTGCACAATAGTTATTGGAACGAAGTTCCCTTTCGCGCGTTACGAACAGTTACGACTGACGCTAGGAGCTAGCCCAAAAAAATTCATACCAAAAGTTGTCACGACACTATGCACCGACATAATGCACCGACACACGCATGTTTCTCTCTCTCACAGACCAAAAAATAAATAACTCTCTCTCCCTCTCTCTCATAGATAGATATATTACAATTAAAAAGACACTATTTTAAATTAAAAGAAAATGTACATTAAAAAGAAAATACTGTAGAAAAAAACATAATTACCTATAATAGTATTATATTTTATTTCATCCTGTTTTTATAAATTAATAAATTCATAAACATTTTAAAAATAGTTCGTAACTTGACTACGTCAAATTACCTTAACTGTCAGTCACTGTCAAATATTTTAATTTTAAATTTTTTGTATTGAATTGTTAATTCCTGTTTTAAATTATAAAAAGATGTGTTATTTAAAGCTCCGGTATTGTATAAATGGACACTTTTGTTAAAAGAAACGAACTGTTAGGTAAGTAGAGATTTTATACAGACAATAATAAATGCTTATGTATGTATAAACACTCTGTTATGTTTACAAATTACTAATTCCTTCACTAATTAATCGAAAGGAACTTCGTTCCATCCGGGTGTCCCTTGACACCTCACATTTTTTTTTATAATTTTGAGGTCAATTGTGAACGGATTTTAGAAAATTTCACCCACAAGGGGGCATGCGGGGGCGTGAAAAATAATCTATACATATAATAAATCTGTAGAAATGAAAATTCTGTAAATTAAAGATATTTAAAAAATAATTAGCGGGGGGTGTTACTACATCAATATAGAACCCAAAAATGTGGTTAGATTTTTTTGTCTGTCTGCCTGTATCACATTAAAAACTACTAATCCGATTCGAATGCGGTTTTGACAGATGTATTTGTCTTCTTTCAACTTAACATCTGGTATATAAAAATTTCTCCCCCACCCTTTTAACGAATTCGGGGGAGAAATTTTTATATAACAATCAACACGCCACGCGAACTACGTCGTGGGTACAGTTAGTCCACATTAAAGGTGTTTACAAAATTTCATCTCAATTGGTTGAAGATATCTACTTCAAAATTGTTTTCAAAGATTCGTACATACATACTTACATACATACATTGCAAGTTAAATAAAATCTTTTAAAAAAATATGTAGGTACACTCAAGTTCTTTTTTTTTGCTTAAACCTCGGTTTTACCTAATTAGTCTGAAAACGAATGTATGTAGACTTTATCAAGGCAAAAAGTATTGTTTTAAATCCATTCCAGCCTTGTAGAGCCTACATATGTTCATTTTCAGATTAATCAAGTTGAAACGGGGTTCCAGCAAAAAAATTGACTCGGGAACACTAGTTCATTACCCACCGCTGTCCGTGTGATTTCCGTCATAAGAAAGCTACATTTTCACTATTTTCAGTAAATTAAAGAATGTGTGAATCAATTCTTTATTTATGCACACACACATTTCTTAAATACGAATTAATAAACACACAAACACAAATATTTACTTTTTAATTAAATTCCACTAAAATATCTTCCAAAGGTTTTCTGTTTAGATCTGGTACTAAACAGTCTTCAGCTGGATAACCGACTGGTATCAGCAGTGTTAGTTTTTCGGATTGGGGTCTCTTTAAAAGAGCTCTGAGAGCTGTTCCGCAGTTTAAAGGGGTTGAAGTCAAAGAAACAAGTCCGGCATACTAAAATACCAATATTTATAACATCATTTTAAATAATTAAGATATCCACATACCTGAATAGCCGCTAGTAATATTCCGGTTGCCAAAGTTACACTCTGCTCATTATAATAATGCATCTTTTTCTTTCCATTTTGTTTTAAACTGTACAACTGTTTGAAAACCAATATTAAATATGGCGCGTCTGTTAAATATTCTTTGACCCAATTGGTTTTGAGTGGTTTCAGGTCTGTAGTCCATGCTTTTCCCATACGTTTCATATAATTAATTTCTTCTTCGTGCTCTACTATTTCTCTAACTTTTTGTTTTATTTCTGGAGAGCTTATCAAGACGTAAGTCCACGGTTCTGTATGCGCTCCACTTGGAGCTGTTCCTAAAAAGAATATACTTAGTAGTTTGTTGATACACAAAATTAAAACCAAAAATAAGTGATTTTTTTTGTATTATTCATAGTTATTCCGTTGTTCCATTTTTAATTTAGATAGCGATTTTTAACAATAGAATAATTATTAGAAAATATATATATATACTCTAGTCAACATCTTCAAAAACGTGCAAATTTAAAATAAAGGTCCTAAAAATATGAGCGATAGCTCATTGGATTCGGAATCACCTTTAGAAAAATGTTTTTGAAGAAAAGTGTGCAGTCAAAAAATTGCAATTGTTATTAACAAAATAAGATGAAAAAAAAAGATATTTATGTTTTTGTTAATAACTCGAAAAATATTAATATTTAGGCAATTTTGAAAAAAGCTAGTTAAAGAGGAGGAAATTTCCGAAAAAAAGTCCGTCCTCCCAGAACTCTATCTCCATTATTTATAATTTTAATTTGACATTGAAAATAGGGCTCCGCGCGGCTTTTACGGCATGCGCGCGCCACCGCTAAACGGGGTTTATCAGATAAAATATTTTTTTATGACATAAAATGTTATTTTAAACATTTGAAAAAATTCCAGTATTTTCCTAACACTTAAAGGAATCTAGATCAGTTGGAAAAAACATTTTATCACTGTTTTTCAAAAAGTTATTCAATTGTTAACTAACAAATTTTTTTCTAATCTCTGTTGATATAAACAATGGGATAAAAGGTATAAATAATTGGCCTAAAAATTTGAAACTTCGTGAAGCCCTTTTCATATGTATACTTTACCAGATCCTGCGATAAATGTTCATAAAAGTTTATTAATTTGTTAGAAATACTTTCTAATATCATACGTCACGTTAACTGTAGCACCTACTTAACTTGTCAATTAAAAAATGATATATCTTTTAAACTATTGGAGATATGATAAAGGACTTTCAGATCTTTTTTATAGAAAATAAATTTCTCTTTCAAATAATTCGAAGACCAAGTTCGTATTTATTGTTTATTAGATACTATATGCATTTATTTATAAAAGTTCTGTATTTTTTTTGTTACCTTTTTACTTTTTCGCAATATTTTGCAATATTTATGAAAAATCATAATTAAGAAATTAATAAACTTTTATGAACATTTATCGCAGGATCTTGTAAAGTAAACATATGAAGAGGGCTCCACAAAGTTTCAAATTTTTAGGCCAATTATTTATACCTTTTATCCCATTGTTTATGTCAACAGAGATTAGGAAAAAAATTATTAGTTAACAATTAAATAACTTTTTAAAAAACAGTGGTAAAATGTTTTTTCCAACTGATTTAGATTCTTTTAAGTGTTAGGAAAATACTGTAATTTTTTCAAATTTTTAAAATAACATTTTATGTCATAAAAAAATATTTTATCTGATAAACCCCGTTTAGCGGTGGCGCGCGCATGCCGTAAAAGCCGCGCGGAGCCCTATTTTCAACGTCAAATTAAAATTATAAATAATGGAGATAGAGTTCCGGGAGGACAGACTTTTTTTTCGGAAATTTCGTCCTCTTTAACGAGCTTTTTTCAAAATTGCCTAAATATTAATATTTTTCGAGTTATTAACAAAAACATAAATATCATTTTTTTTCATCTTATTTTGTTAATAACAATTGCATTTTTTTGCCTGCACACTTTTCCTTCAAAACCATTTTTCTAGAGGTGATTCCGAATCCAATGAGCTATCGTTCATATTTTTAGGACCTTTATTTTAATTTTTCACGTTTTTGAAGATGTTAATACAAAGATACCTGTTGCTTAATAAGAAGGCCTCTTCTGAAGGTAATAAAAATGTATTTACAATAGCCGATCTCTTATTAATGAGTTTATCAGGTTACCAAGTTTGGACTATTTAGTTAGTGTTATTCTAGAGAAATTAACAGACAATTGACTAGACAATGCTATCTCTAAGGAGCTCATTTTATGTATTAAGTTAATTTCGAAATTAATTACTTTGCTTTATTTCTATTTAATATTTTTTTAAATACCTGCAGTTTTTATAATATTGTGTATAATCTCCACTGGTACGGATTCTTTACTAAAATGACGAACTGTTCTTCTTTTATTCATTAAATTGTAAAATTCTTCGGATTTTTTAATCGAATCAGCAAGTGGTATATTTTCAAATTGTAGAGGTACGTGATTTAAATCCTTCGGTAAAGCCGGAATAAACTCCTCTTCATCTTCACTATTCGATGGCGATGAAGAAGATTCTATTACTAAAAACATAATAAAATAGAAAAAAATGCGTAAAATGTTATTACTGTCCGTTCGAGGAAGAATGAAGATCTTGGGTAGTATATAGCGTCGGGCATACTGAAGTACCTAGAGAGAAAAGTACATATGTAGGTTAGGTAACTGTATTAAAGGAATTGTAGGTAAGTTAAAAATCAGCGTAAGAAAAATAATTTAGAATTGACAAATATTAAAAAACACAAGAAAATCTTGAAATGTATATTATTTTAAAGAAAACCTATGAACAGTAAACTATAATTATATATAATAATATATATAATTATAGTATCGTAAACCAGGGAAACTGATTGCGTGCATAACTTACGATTTCCGATTCTAGTCTAATATAAATAACCAATAACTTAGGTGTATTCTTAAAGGTTTAATTATTATACATGTCTAAACAAAGATCTGCACGTAGGACCAGTTTTTTGACCAGATGGATGGAATTATTTAAAAATTACCCATTATCTTTGAGGTGTCTATTTTTTCATTCGTTTTCTGGACCTTTTTCAAAGGAAAATATATTTAGTAATATTAATTTTTTAAATAAGGAGAAAATAAGAATTTATTAAAGAAATCATTAAAATAACCAAAGTCTTTGATAGGTATTGATATTAATATTTTGATGCATTAGAATTTTTATGCTTTAATAAAGAGTGATGGCCCATAGGAACAGGAACCAAATTTTCATTGGACTAAATAATCACTATAGCCAAAAACCGGTAAAAGGGATACTATTTAATTTTTTGAAGTGATAACTTCTTATGGGAGGGTAACTGATTTTTAGCGGAACGCGTTGAAAAAAGCGTTTATCATAACGCGTTGTTTATCGTTGTTACACGCAGGCTCACTGAAACATAATAATAATAGAAATAGGTAAATATTAATATTAATATTAATATTAATATTAATACAAATATCTTTATTTATTTATTTATTTATTTATTTATTGAAGTGATAACTTCTTATGGGAGGGTAAACTGATTTTAGCATAACGCGTTGTTTATCGTTGTTACACGCAGGCGCAGTGAAACATAATAATATCATTTCTCTTTCTCTCTCTCTCTCTATGCTTTTCCCAATGTAAGTTTTAAGTATATTTGAATTTACCGTGTTATACGGTATTAATCTGTCACTAAATACAATTCATTACTTTTTGGAACTAAACTGAACTGAAAAAAATGTAATAGTAAAAATCGTAACGAAAAACCCGTCAAATACATCAAATACATTCTGGAAGTTATTATAGGTACGTAAGTGGTTCGGTGGTCCATTGGTAGAATGCTCGCCTGCCACGCGGGCGGCCCGGGTTCGATTCCCGGCCGATGCAAATTTTTTTGTATATACATATCTCTTAACTTTTACCTTTTTTTTATTTATTTACTCATTTATTCAAATAACAGGTTATCTAAGAAGAAATGACAGTCTGATTAGCCTAATTTTAGCATAAAAAAGACGTGTTTTGGTGGTTTCATTTGTGATAAATCTTATAAAAATTGATTATAAAGTGTGTTATTAATGTTATTATTGATAATATGGATAAGAATTTAAGTTTTAAGTGTGTATTAAATAGCAATCATGCCGTTCCACGTAAAGGGTTGTTGTATTGCGAATTACTACGTGACTGATTAGAAATTTTGAACTGTCATAGTAAAAAAATTTTTGTATCGTAATTAGTGAAAATTATAGTGATTATTTATTTCACCTGTCAAAATATCACAATTTTGTAATTTCGTCCAATGAAAACGCTTAATCTTCAATGTTTTATGCTAAATCTAGCCAATCATTTCGGTTTATACTGATAAAACCACTAGTGGTTTTACTAGTATTGATAAAATTATAGAACTGTCAAAAATTCAATAACAATATTAAACAATCAATTTTCTTTTTTATAAGTACCCTACGATAAATCAACATTCATTTATATTATCTAAATATTCTGAAATATATTTTGTTATTATTATTAACACAATTCAATTCATCTAAAATCTAAACGATAATGAAAAATTAAATATGTAGGTACTTTAAAACTAACCTGCTTCCTGGTTCTGCATGCATTTAAAACGTTTATATGCCTACATTCAAATGTGGTCTTGTAGGTAAACTTTAAATAGATATACCTACCTAATAATTTTTATTTTGGTAATTTTCTCTTTAATAATATAATTGTATAAATAGGCAGGTATAAAAATAAATATTTATTCAAATTATAACCCTGTTTTCACGATGCTCACGACAACTGACAACTGTCAATACTATCTAGTGTACAGGATAAGTTAATAGGGGTAATAGGGGTAACGGTATTAGGTTTGTGTTAATTATGAAACATAAGTTGTTCTAGGAAGTTTTTTAAATAAAGTAGTTTTTGTACAGAATGGTTCAAAAAATAATCTTCTCAAATACCACTCGTCCTGTAAAATTTTACTAGATAAATTTTTATTTTCCAGACTCAAACTTTTTTATTTTAGGCAAAACTACTCAAACAAACTGAATATGATAAAATCACTCGTCCTACGGACTCGTGATTTTATCACATTTCAGTTTGTTTTCGTATTTTTGCCAAATAAAAAAGTTTTCGTGGAAACTAAAAATTTATCGATAAAATTTTAAGGACTCGTGGTATTACCTTTGATAAAATTTTTTTCAGAATTTTCAAAATATTTAAATTTTTAAATTTATACACATTATCATATTAATGTACATAAAATTTAAGTAATAGACAAAGTTTTTCTCAAGTTAAAAAATTTAAATATTAAATAGTTCAACTTGGATTAGTTAAAGTTATCACTTCTGCCGCGCGTCCTGAGACGCACACGTTTTTTTTATTTTACAATGATTAGAGTTCTAATCAACCTATCTTTTATGAATAATTTGCAAAATTGCATTTAGTTTAGACGAATATATATAAACTAACAAGTTAGAAATAAAAATCAATTGACCAACTGTGGATAACTCTCCGTCTAGGAAGTATCCGAAAAAACCAAAGCTCAATTGTAATTATTTAGTATCTATATTTAATACTTGACTTGAAAAATTATAACAAACAATTAATCTTATTTACTTCTACAATCGCCATTTAACTGTAGACACTTAATTAAACGTCGAGGTACACCTGAAACTAGGTCAAGCCCCATAGTTTTCGGTGATGGTAGTCCAGGATTGCTAAACCGAATGAATCAATTCATCTTTATTTTGTTGGACTGCTCGTTCAAACTTCATTAGTACCCATATATTTTCATTGGGACTAAGATCAGATGAAGCTGCTGGCCATAGAATTGTTGTCACTTGGTGTTCTTGCATCTAAACTTGAGTATATGCCGAAGTATGGCATCTTACATTATCCTGCTGAAATCGCAACCCCTCTGGATCTGGATATAAAGCATGCACCTTTTCAATCATTAAGAAGGTCACAATATTTTTTTCTATTAACGGTACCATTAACTATACAGAGAGATCTAGCACCACGTTATGATCCCAAACCATTATTTTGGTGGGAAGTTTGGAAAATTGAATAGTAATAGGTTGTTTTGATAGGATTTTTAAGTGATTTGCCCGAAGTTAACTTACATCCGATATAAAATTATCTTCTTGAAAACGTTGACAACATTCTATTCTTCGTTTCTTTTGCACAGGTGTCATTATAGGGATATTGCGAATCCAAATTTCTGACATTTCTACTGTACCTACACTATATACACGTTACCACCTACACCAGCACTATGGAGGGTAGGTACCTCTACCTTCCATAACCAGCACGTAAAAATTTAAATGTAGATTTTATGCGGTGAGTTCAGGGGTGCCAACCTTAACAAAAGACAACAAAAACAATTTTTGTTTCACGGATGTGTTTACTGGTTGATTAATTAATAGTTTATTCTTATTCGAAGTTTTTATTTAAAGAGATAAACAATGTTATTCACAATAAATTTTCCATTTAAACAAAATATTAAAATCTTTAAAGCTTGGTCAACTTGCTTGTCATCAAACATTTTCGTGTAGATGTAATACCGGTATTAAATGAACATTTCCATCCTTTTGAGATCGAATGAAATGAACTGGGCGTTAGCTACGGTTGATCGGTTAAGAATGTTGAAACTATAGGAAATTAGGAAATGTAGATCAAATTTTATGCATGCATTATTAAAACTAAGAAGTTAATAAGATCTCACTTAGCCGTGATCGTCTAGTGGTTAGGACCCCACGTTGTGGCCGTGGTAACCCAGGTTCGAATCCTGGTCACGGCAAGAGATACTTTTTTGAACAGATTAGTGTAACTATTTTTAGACTTATATATCAATCCACTAGTTATTACTGGCCCAAAGGTATTTTCCATAAATACTTTAATAACTAAAAAACTAGATTTTTTTCAATTTACCGAGTTCGCCGTAAAAAAGTTTGTTTTTATTTATTGT
Source organism: Altica lythri (assembly GCA_964028335.1). Lineage (NCBI taxonomy): Eukaryota > Metazoa > Arthropoda > Insecta > Coleoptera > Chrysomelidae > Altica > Altica lythri. The sequence goes on from OZ034801.1 coordinate 42,972,959, forward strand.
ACTAAAAATTTGGTATTATTGCTAATTATTGTTATTGGGCTGAAGGATCTGCATCCGTTCGAAACACTACAGGCAATTGTGAGTCATTTCATTCGCATTTTAAAAATTGTTTTTACCACTCTCATCCTTCGATATTTATATTTATAGATGGTTTAAAAAAAATCAAGTGGACAACTACATACAGATTCAAAGTGTCAACATATGTCCAACATTTAGATCAGACACTTTAAAAATTTGGTCTATTATATACAAAATCAAATAGATATGTATATTTCAGGTAAAAAATGAATATGTCCAAAAATAAGCGAATAGGTATAAAATTTAAAATAAAAATAGGATGTAGAACTTAAGATTTAAAAATATATTTGTTTCTAAATAAGTACTTTTATTAATTTCATTTAATTTTTAACAAAAGTTTTTGTTTATGGTCTAGAAATTATATATTTACCATTTTTATCAAATGTCTATCTACCTATTTTCCATTAAATTTTGGATGAAATTCATTGAAATGTAATAACTATAGGATAGGCGGATGAAAATCATGGTCATAAACGAGAAGATTATTTTCCTTATCTCTGAGGATTAACGTAAATGGACGAAAATCATTGCGTGCGGATGAAATTCAATACGCCGAATAACACCTACATACAGGTAGGTAAACTAAAATAAAATATTTCATTTTTAATACAACACAGTATGAAATAAAACATTGTTACGATTTACGGCTGTGGACCTTCATTACAAACGAATTATTTTTATCGGAGTTCCGCTCTATACTAAATTATTATTATTATTATTATTATTATTATTTTTGCGTTTTCACACTTATTGTGGATCGTGGAAAGTTTCCTTATGTCGCCGGGTGTTGACACCAAGGCTAATAAGTTGCTGTTAGTTAACTGCGAGTTTTCTACGAATAATCGCTAGTGTTCCCAGAATAACAGCTTTTTGCATGGGGTTTATGAGACTGCCAGAGTGTTTTATGTCTTTCAGATTGCCCACTACCTGTCTATGGACTATGCCATTGGCCGAAATTATAAATGGTTTGATTTGGACAGTTTTTAGTTTCCACATCTTTTTAATTTCATCCGCTAGAGGAACATACTTTCCGATTTTTTCCTGGTATGCTTTATTTATATTGTGATCGAGAGGAACAGCAAAGTCAATGATGATGGCATATTTTTCATTTTTGTTGATTATCATGTCTGGCTTATTATGCACTACGGTTTTATCGGTTACAACCATATTGTCCCAGTATATTTTATAGGATTGATTCTCTTCTACCGCCTGAGGAGTGTGTTTGTAATTAGGTATTTTATCTGTTCTAAGGCCAATTTCTTGTAGAACAGCGAGATGAAAAACTTTTCCCATATCGTTATGCCTGTTAAGATAGGCTTTCGGAGCGAGGTAAGAGGATGATGATATAAGATGTTCTACAGTTTCTTCCTCTTTTCCGCACAGTCTGCATTTACTATTCTCGACGTGTTGTTTTAAAATAAATTTTTTGTAATTTCGAGTTGGGACGACTTGGTCCTGAATAGACATTAAAGCGCCTTCAGTAAGGGCAATTAGAAATTACAAAATTATGTTAACTCTAGACAATGTGAGGAAAAAATATAAAAAGTAAATGTTTAAACTGTAAACTATTGTGAGGAACATAGAATAAAATCGTAGACTAAAAGTTTAACTAAAAAGAATGATATCAAGCCTGTTCTTAAACACATTAACAGATTCCGCACCCACAATTTCATCTGGTAAATCATTCCATGTAGAAAATATCCAGTTGACTAGAAATTGTTGCCGCGCAGTAATTAAAAAGAATTCTTTTTTCAATTTCCACTGGTGCCCACGGAGTCGATTTTGACTGTCTATTTTGAACATTCCTTTTAAATTTCCATTTATATCTGATCATTCGGAAAGTGATAATCAGATCACCACGAAGACGAAGTTGTTCAAATGGAAGTAGGTTCGCCATGTTTAACCTATCCTCATAATCAGGCCTAGATCTGCCGAAGGACAACCGGGTAGCATGTCGCTGAATATTTTCAAGGATGTTTTTGTCTCGTACTAACCCAGGCCACCAGACAGAGTCCACAGTACTCCATAAGTGGACGGATATATGACTTGTACAATCGAATGGAACTATTAAATGACAATTTCGCGAATGATTTTTTTAAAAGATACAATCTGCTATTTGCTTTCTTAGAAACGTGCAAGATGTGTTCAGACCAACTAAGGTTTTCAGTAATTATAACTCCAAGGTCATTGTATGATGCGACTTTTTTCAGAGTGTGATCGTTTAAAGTCTAATCATTTCTTGGATTATTTTTACCCATATGAAGAACCACGCATTTGTCTACGTTGAGACGTAGCATTCAATCTTTGCACCACTCAAATATTGAATTCAGATCTGATTGAAGTTGTAGAGATTCAACCAAAGGACCACAGAATATTTTTGAATCGTCAGCATAGAAGGCCCTTTTGCACTTTATTTGATATTGAAGGTCGCTTGCGTATATTATAAATAAAAGTGGACCCAAAACCGATCCCTGAGGCACTCCACTTAAAACTGATTTTTCGGCCAAAAAACAGTCACCAACTTTAACACAAAACTTTCTGTCTGTTAGAAACGAGTTTATCCACTGAAGTAAATTGCCACCAATGCCCAGATATTTAAGTTTATAAATCAATCTTCGTTTTGGTACACGGTCAAAAGCTTTGGCGAAATCTAGATAAATAGTATCAATTGGTCTTTTTTTGTCCAAAGCAGCTGTCCATTCATTTACACACCACAGCAGGTTTGTCATTGTTGATCTTCCTTTAACAAATCCATGCTGGTTTATAGGAATAACTTCATGTTTTAAAATAAAATCAGAAAGAGCCTCCGTAATTATGGATTCCATAACTTTACAGATTATTGGCGTACCTAAGCCTAATGGGGCAAAAAGTAGCGGGATCCAATTTATTGGCTCTAGGTTAAAAAAATACTCTTTAATAATCCAAGTTTTCGAAAATTTATATGTTACAAATGATAGAAATTACAAGAAAAAAACTATTTTTAAAAAAATCGTACTTATAATTATTATTATGAGGTTATAAAATTGTAAACTTAAGCAAAGAAAACCTAACAAAATTGTTAAAATTCTCAGGCAAAAAAACTGATACTATCACATTTAAATTTTATTTTGTAATTAGAATAGGTTAAATAGTTATTTATGATATGAGTGTTAAAAGTGAGGTTTTATTTTGTGAGTGAAAACGTTTGTGAAATGAGCGGAGCGAATTGAACAATTTCACGAACAAAATAAAATCACTTTTAACACAAATACCATACAATGTTTTTTGTACAACTTCCCTATTTTGATAATGAAACGAGCGAATTTTCAATGACAATGAACCAAACCGTGTTAAAAGTAAACTAAACCGTGTTAAAAGTAAACTTGTTTACATGGCAACGTGTTAAAAGTATTTTTAACACGCTGCTATGTAAACAATCGTTTTTAACATTGGTTGCTATCATTAAAAGTGTCACTTTTAATGACAGTTGTACAAAAAATATTTTAAACTGAATCTAAGTTTTACTATCGCGTTCGAAACATTTTGTTAGCATGATAAGAAATAGACAAAAAATGTGTGTAAATGTAAACACAGCAACAACTATTATAGAAATCAATATTTTAAACTCATAATACAGTATTTTTAAGTAATCAAGGAATTAAATAAAAAACTACCGATTAATTCAAAAACATTGATAGATAACTGTTCCCAGTCAAATTTCAATATAGAGGCAAATTTAAGATTGTAGGAATGTCATTAAAAGTTGTAACACAAAAATTTATTACTAAAGTGAGAAAATAGTAACAAACATGTGTACCTTCTTACGGTTTTAAACGGCAATATTTTCGTATTTTCCTTGTGTGTTTGCGTATAATTTGATTATTTTGTATTATGGTGCCCTTAAATTTCATGTTTAGGGGAAACTGGTAGAACTCTTTAAAGTAGCCACGACCTATTGATCTAGCTAGGGGATTTACGCCCTTTTTGGGAATTATTAATGTTACATAATTTGTAACAAGATTAATTAGCAAATAATGGTAATTTATGGTACTGATTAACTGATTAATTGCGGTACGAGTTAGATGTTCAGAGGCGAGGCGACGAAGGAGCCAAGGCTAGAATTTTTAAACGGGTCCCGTAATAACGGTTTAAGGCCGTGTATCATAAAAATTTTAAGGATAAAATCTTTTAAAAATGTGAATATTGTGTTTTTAAAGCAATTCGGGAAGTATATATTTACCGAACTTGGTACTAAAATGCGTTACTTGATGCTGCTGAATGGAAATCATGGAAGTATAAGACTACTGTGATTCGTTTATAAAAATTTGTAGGGAAAATACCTTTGGCCCACCCTTAACGAGTGGGTTGATAACTATAAGTTTAAAAAAGGTTACACTAATATGTTCAAAAAAGTATCTCTTGCCGTGACCAGGATTCGAACCTGGGTTACCACGGCCACAACGTGGGGTCCTAACCACTAGACGATCACGGCTAAGTGAGATCTTATTAAAATGTTAGTTATAATAATCATTGTATAAAATTTGATCTAGTTTATAGTGTAGTTTCAATAATCTTATCCAATCAACCGTTGCCAACGCCCAGCTCATTAAACTCGATCTCTATACGATAGAAATGGTCGACATTAAGTATGCGTGGAATATTAATAGAATTGTTTAATTTCAACATCAAAAAATTGTTCCCTAAATGCTCAGAATCCGCAATTGCTCTAGTAATTACTTAATATTTTAATTAATTATTTGTGAGTAAAATTACGAAATTTATTTTATTATATCTTAACAAATTAAAATTTTTTGATAACTTTGTTTGTTTTGTCATTTTCACCATATTTTCTTATTAGTTTTAATTTTTTGATTATTTGGTTAGGGCATCAATGTTTTTGGGATTTAAAATTTTTATTTCGTTAAAAAAAGAAATGAAGGTTACTAAGAGACAGGTTGCTAGCGGCGATAATAAAGATTATGATGCCTTTTTTTTTTTTGTTTTTCAGTTTGATGATAGAATTAATAGAGATGTCATTAGGAAAAATGTAAAATGAATTTAAAATGCAATAAGAAGTAAGTTAATAAAATATTTATAGTTTATATTTGAATAGTAGATACCTAATATTGACTGAAAAGATAAATGTAAGTAAAAAAGGAATATTGGGAATCCAGCAATACTTAACGACAATAAAACTCTTTAGAGTCTCAATTCAAGAATCCAAATACAATTATAATCATGTAACTAAGTATGTATATCACTAAACTCCTAAACGGCTGGAACGACTTTTTACTAATTGGTCCACTATAAAATGTTTTGTAATTAATTTTTCACTTATTTGCATATTTCGATATTTCCTATGGCCGGCTCCACACATGCGTATACGAATATTCGACAATTGTACGAATATTTGGACCAAATAATCGTTTGCGAATATTTACTTTTGTCTCCCATCCACATTTATTACTTTAAAAAGGGAATATTTGTCTTCGAATAAAAATACAGAAAATATTCGGATTCGGCATTCGTAATGGATGAGTCTATCATTACTGCCGCTGCTTACTTTTTTATGTGTCATTACAATTTAAGTATGAAGAAACGGAAAGCTAAAAAACTGCTTCATTTGTCCACTCCATGTCAACTATCACTTATTCACATTATCCACACAAAGTGTGGACGGTAGTGCGAACACGAACAATTCGAATATTTGGGTGCTTTGATGTTTATCAAGTACCGACTCAAGACCGAAAACATTCGTGTTCGGAGAAATACGCTGAATATTCGCCAACGAACACAAATATTGTATCCACATTTGCGGTATTTTCAGCAAACACCGATTATTCGTTGACGAATTACGCAAGAGTGGAGCCGAGCAGGGGTAAGTGTAAGTGATATTAGGTGGTATGAATTTCACCGGGTCAGCTAGTATATAAATAGGAATAGGTATATAAATCGTTTTCTACGAGTCGATAAAATTGAACACATCACTTTTGTTTTCAACAATACATTTATTAGTGTTTTCACAAAAAAAGTAATGAATAAAAGAAAAATGTTAAATGTTGATATAATTATTATTCTTGTGTAATTATGCAAACAAGTAATTTGTTGAGATATAGAGAAATATTTCCGTAATATTAATAAAAAACAAATTCGAAAAGAGGTTGACCTTAAAGGCCATCCTTGCAACTTCCCGCTAGTTTTAACCGCAAAGCTATAGTAAAGTGACGTATTTTGACGTTTTTGACTTTTTTTGAAATGTTTAAAAAGCCATAACTTTTTAACGCCTTATTAGATTTTGATGTTCAAGATGGCATTCGACGCAGTTTTTTGAGACCTAAAAACGTTACCGAGAGTGCAAAATCGGTTAGTAAAAAAATCTCTAAGTTATTGAAAAAAAAAACACTTTTTTTAAAATTTTTCGACAACGATATCTCACGAACGAATCAACCGATTTTAATTTGCAAAACGGCATTCGACGTGGCTTTTTAAGCTTGAGAGCTGATTAGGTTATTAAATTGATCAATGCAATAGCCAAAAAGATATGCCCAAAAAACATCATTTTTACCAATTGTTTTTTTCGGTTATTTTGAAATTTCTCGAAATCTACCAGCTCGAATCGGTTCAAACTTACAGGAAATCTAAGTTAGATGGAACTCTTTGGAATGCTTTTTATTTCATTCCGATCGGTCAAGCCGTTCAAAATTTATAAGAGGTTTACATACATCCACACACACATCCACACGTACATACAGACATACAGACACCCTCGTAAAAATAGTCAGGGGAGGTTCCTAAGACCTCAAAACGTTGAGATCCGATGAAAACTCGATTTTCGAAAAACGGGGTGAAACCAATAACTTCCCGATTTTAAAAAAAATTTTAATTTTTTTTAGCGGGAAGTTAATAAATAATATTAACTAATTACTGGAGCAATTGCGAATTCTAAAAGGATATTTAGGGTACAATTTTTTGATGTTGTAGTTAAAAATTCTATTAATATTCCACGCAAACTTAATGTCAACCATTTCTATCCACTATCCTCTAGAGATCGAGTGTAATGAGCTGGGCGTTGGCAACAGTTAATGGGTTAAGGATATTGAAACTACACCATAAAGTAGATCAAATTTTAAACAATGATTACTATACTAACAATTTAATAATCTCTCACTTAGCCGTGATCGTCTAGTGGTTAGGACCCCACGTTGTGGCCGTGGTAACCCAGGTTCGAATCCTGGTCACGGCAAGAGATACTTTTTTTGAACATATTAGTGTAACCATTTTTATACTTATAGTTATCAACCCACTTGTTATTGGTAAAACAAAGGTATTTTCCATAAATATTAGTCTTCTACTTGCATGATTTCTATTCGGCAGCATGAAGTAACGCGACACGATTGTTACATATTTTATTTCAGCAGTGAGTTCGGGTAATATTTACATCCTGGATTGCTTTAAAAAAAACACAATATTCACATTTGTAAAAGATTTAATATTTAAAACGACAAAATCAAGTCATAATTTACTATTATACCTAATTGCTTCAGCGTATTTTAGTTCGATTTCTTTCATTATTGCAAAATACACACGTGATAACAAATTGTTAAATTATTATTTTTGTTTTTATATCAGGTTTTTGCATCACTGGAATAAGCAAAATTAGAAAGTGAAACTGCGTCCATAGAAAATTTCGTGTCAGTTGCTGACCTTGAGTCAAATGGTCTAATGTTAAGACATGGGTAAATGTAAATGGACAATGCCATAGGTATAAGTGACAATCCAAAAAAAACGGTACTGATCAGGTAATATCACTAGTACCTTATTTTAATAATGATAGCACGCAATTATTTAAAATATTAACATGAGTCTCAATGCCAATTAATTTGGTACTATATACTTTAATGGGCACCCATTGAATGGTCTAATTTTTTGTATCAATATAGAGATTTTTCTAAAATTTGTGGTTTTACGTTTAAAGAAAATAAAGAGAGGTAGTGGAATGTTTACTTATTTTGCCTAAATGTATTGATAGAATAATTAGTAGTTTAGAAAATCGATTTAACAGACCCGATTTAATTGTGATGTCTGCAAAAATCAGGTAGGGCAGATAAATTTAATACAATAATTCAATTTTCTGATCAAATTAAAAGTGTTATTGGAACTATTGGAACTCTAGAGCAATCTGACTATCTTCGAAATCCACTATTACTGCAAAAAAGCTATATTAACTTTCTTTCTGAATAAAGTTACATCACTAAAATTAGTTATCAAAGCTAATGAAATTTTCTTTGTGACATAATAAAAAAAGCATCAGAATTGTAGGTCGCAAATGTATTTGACATTTACGGGCAATTATACAAATTACAGGAATGTCCTAAATTTATAGCATTCGTAACAGATAATAAATGGGGCTTTGTTACATCAAAACAAGTTGTTTTTTTATAGCGATGTCCTAATCATAGCATTAAGAGGTGTAGAAAAGAAAATAGAGTAATTTTAATAATTGTGTTTAACCGCATCATAAGCTATTCTATAAAAACGACAATAAACCAACTTCCACTAATCAGCAAAATCAGCCATCGACATCAGGACACCAGGATTCTCAGGAAGGAAAGAATTGTGTTAATACATATGCACTGTTGGACAACGCCTCAACAGTTTTCTTACTGATTAAGATTTGGCCGATGAATTAAACCTTGAGGGACCTCAACAGAAATTGAGTCATAGCAATAGACAAACAATCATTTAAAAACCCAAGACGATTCTAGAAGTGTTATATGTAACGTTAGTACACCAGGTCAGAAAAAAGTTCTTACTTCGTCACGTACGTACCATCAAAGGTTTGCAATTACCCCATGAAACAATAAATAAAAAAAGAGTGTGCGTGTAACCTTTACGCGCGATTGAAGTAAAACTTATTTGACGTACCTACGTATCTCAAAATAATTATTAAATTACAATTCAATTATATTTATTGTCTATATACCTACTTTACAAAAAAATGATATATTTATATTATTTATTAGAATTTGAAAGTTATTATTTTTTCTATATGGAATAATAGGTTTATGATAACTAAAATGTGAAACATAGATTTTACTAACTAAATACCTTAAATGTACTTGAAACTGAAAGAAGATTATAAATACAACACCATTTTTACTCGAACTGAATAGTATTTAATAGTTAAAGTTAAAGAATAGAGTGTGCAAAACTGGCTTTTCAACTAATGAATTGCGAATTGACGGTTGACATTTATTGACAAACATTACTGCATTTTTGCACATTTACTGTAATTAAAGTTTGGTGTAAATATCATACCCCGTTACAGCAAAGTATTAAAAAAAAAAGCAGTGGGAGTGTTGGAGATTGGGTGGAGTATAGGACAAAGCGAGTTGAAAATTGAAAATTACAAAATCGACGGTAAACAAAATTTACCAAAAATGGAGAGATTCGGGCACCGTTGCAAACCAACATGGTGGTGGGCGCAATAAATGTTCTACGCTAGTCCCAGCATGGTGGTGGGCGCAATAAATGTTCTATGCTAGTCCAAGATGAGGCATTAGTAACATTTGCAACAATCCATTTTTGCCAACAAGACATTTTTTTTCCAAAATCCGAATGAACGGCGCGCCGCTGAATCAAAGAAGCGGGTCCTTTCTAACAGAACAAACAAAACAAAGAAGCAAGGCTTAAATTTGCTCGCGAATATGTCAGAATCGGCGAAGAATTTTGGAATAAGTTATCTTTTGTGATGAAAAGGTTTTCCAATCCTATAGTGGTGGTAATGTTCGAAAACAAGATATGAAGAGCTGTGAATATGTGTATTCAATAGCCAATAGCGGTCGATTTTCCGTAAACACTTGGGGCTGGATTGAAGCACAATAAGTCGGCGTTTGTTGGAGGCTGAGTGCAGAATACTACAGAATCATCCTGAATGATGTGATGCTTCCGTCAGTGACTTCTGTTTATCCGCCAAATTTCATATTTCAACAGGAAAATTGTCCAATCCATACTGGCCACATAATTTTTTACTGGTTTGAAAAAAGTAATGTGCAAAAACTTCCTTGGTCTTGGGTCACTTAGCCCCGATTTAACTCTTATATAAAAGTTGACCAGGCCAAGTTTACCTGTTTTTACTAAAATGCCACCAAAAAAATCAGCCACAGCAACGCGAGGCCGGATCTGCTAGTTGAATATACGAAGAAATATACAGCTCTATTGAAATCACTTGCACTACAAGCTGATATGTATAGTAAACTACACACTGAATTCAATCATTCATTAATTTATAACAAATCAATTGCATGATTTAATAACAAAGAATCATTCATATCAACATCCCAGTGACATTTTATCAAAAATTTAATTATATCTATTTCTGAATTAAGCTAAACAAATAAGTAAAAAGAATGAAAATTATTTATCATGTGGGTAATTTATCTTTTGTCTCTAAGTGACTTAGAACCCGAGTAAATATTTTGTCAAAAGTAAAATAATCTAATTTTTCTTTACTCACCATCATCTGAAGTTCTCAAATCGTCATTTTTCTTTTTGTAGCCGTTTACATCTTTCTTCTGATACTTATCGAAAAAAGTATATACACATCTTCCAATTATATATAAAAGTAATCCAGCCACAAAATATTGCCAATACAATTCAAAAAACATACTGATTTCAAGCATTTAACACTGCAGACTGTTTAACAATTTGCAGATTAATTGGTATCTTGTATGGTTTTGACCTAGATTCCTGAAAAAAATGTTTTTCTATTTTAATCATATGTTCTGATAAAATACTTGAATTAATAGTAAAACGTATAAAAGTACATGTATAATTTAAATATATATATTTGTAATTAAACTTACTTTTTATATATTCTTCGCAGATCTACAAAACAGTTGTATACATTGGTATTTCAAAACTATGGATATTTAGGTTGACAATGGGAGTGTCTTTTTGTTTCAATAATGTTTGTTTTCAACGAATAGGTTTGCGTGTTTGTAGTCACAATAATATAATCGATTTTATGTGATAGAAAATAAGTAAAAATAACATTTATTTTACAAATAATTATAATTAGAATTAGTCAGCAGGCATATTTAGCTTTTGGAACCATTATCAACTGTAGTAAACCTAATATTTTGAGATTTTTCTCAGGGATTTTGGAAATTTAGAAAGAATAGAAATAATAAATTGTTAGATGACATTAAGGAGAAATTGAAAAAATATCGCATCCGGCAGGACTCGAACACGCAACCTTTACCTTTACGCGGTTATTCTCTAACCACTTAGCGACAGATGCCTGAGTAATTAGTGAACCTTTTGGTCATTTTGGTTGAACTCATACCACATGTGACACTTACTCACACTTCCTCCTTAAGCACATGTTAATGAGAGAGATTATTTGTCAATTCGACAATTGAAACATCAAATTTTAAGTCACTTAAAAAATGTAGGTAAGTGATTTTTTCGATTTTTGTTGAATATCAAAATTATTGTGAGACGCCTGGATTTATAACCGACTTCAAAAGAAGGAGAAGGTTCTCAATTCGACTGTACTTTTTTGTTTGTTACCTCAGAACTTTCGCCTGGGTTGATCGATTTTTAATTGAAAGCTGGTTCTTCTGGCATGGTCCCATTTTGGTTTGTTCCAGTTCTGACAATGATTTTTATGAGAAAACTATTGAAGGATTAAATTTATCTTATCTTCGTGACAAATGGACAAATAACTTAATATCAGTCCAATCGATTTCGATGATTCTTTTTTTTTATTGAAAAAGTAGTTTGATGAGAGTTTGGTGAGCTTCTGATTACGGAATAAGTAACGAAACTCTTCAATTCTTAAAAGCAAATAAACGATAATCGGTAGTACTGGTAAAATCATTTCCGTAGTCAAACATGACGAATAATTGAACTTAAAAGCTTACAAAAAACATGTGAACCGTGGCAGAATTTCTAAATGTTTGTAATCAAATTCATTGCGACATGAGGCAAGCAGCAGAGGAATATATTATTTTGAAAAAAAAAACCTTTTAACAACACCAAAAACTAAGAACTAAAATTTTTAAAAAAATGCGGTCCAAGTACGAGTCTGACTCGCCTATGAAGGGTTTCGTAGCAACAAGTAACAATATAAAAGTTCTTGTAGTTCGTTGTAACTTGATCGATGTTTAAAAAAAAACTGCTTACTAAATATCATTCAAACCAATTTTCGGTGGAACTTTACATGGAATTTTTTAACCTTTTAGTTCTATGTGCTTTAAAAGCGTTAATCAGTAGTTAGTTTTTTAAACTATATTTATTTTTCACTTTACTGAAAATTTGCTGAAAGGTTTTTTCTTTTTTCGGTGTAAACAAAAAAATTAACTTAAATTAAATTTTGAGGCTTCTTGATAGATGGCGAAACTTACTATACCTATATATATTTTTTATTTTATATTCCAAAATGCCAATTTCTTTTTTAACTTCCCGCTAAAAAAAAATTAATTTTTTTTTTAAAATCGGGAAGTTATTGGTTTCACCCCGTTTTTCGAAAATCGAGTTTTCATCGGATCTCAACGTTTTGAGGTCTTAGGAACCTCCCCTGACTATTTTTACGAGGGTGTCTGTATGTCTGTATGTACGTGTGGATGTGTGTGTGTGTGTGTGTGTGTGTGGATGTATGTAAACCTCTTATAACTTTTGAACGGCTTGACCGATCGGAATGAAATAAAAAGCATTCCAAAGAGTTTCATCTAACTTAGATTACCTGTAAGTTTGAACCGATTCGAGCCGGTAGATTTCGAGAAATTTCAAAATAACCGAAAAAAACAATTGGTAAAAATGATGTTTTTTGGGCATATCTTTTTGGCTATTGCATCGATCAATTTCATAACCTAATCAGCTCTCAAGCTTAACAAGCCACGTCGAATGCCGTTTTGCAAATTAAAATCGGTTGATTGGTTCGTGAGATATCGTTGTCGAAAAATTTCAAAAAAAGTGTTTTTTTTTCAATAACTTAGAGATTTTTTGACTAACCGATTTTGCACTCCCGGTAACGTTTTTAGGTCTCGAAAAACTGCGTCGAATGCCATCTTGAACATCAAAATCGAATATGGCGTTAAAAACTTAAAACAGGGAAAAATTAGACATTGCTCTTCGTTGTGACAATGAGGCTACGTGTTTGGTGATACTGGTGTCGTTTATTAGTCGAACTGCTCTTCTCTGTATTGCATCAAGATCTCTGAACCTTGAAGGAGCAGCCGACCCCCATACATGCGAGCAGTATTCAAGATTATGTCTTATTTGGGCATTTTAAAGAGTAGCTAAGTTGGATAGAGAGAAATATTTCCGTGCTCTAAAAAGAAATCCTAACTTCTTTCCTGCTTCAGTTGCTATGAATGCAATATGTTCGTTCCATAGTAAGTTCTGAGAGATCGTTATACCAACCATCATAATGGAGTCGCTTGCTACTAGTGTCTGATCGTTCATTGTGATGGATAATACGTATGTTTGCCTCTTGTTAGATAGACAACATGTCTTTGTCTTGAAAGCGTTGAAATTAACAAGATTCTTTCTTCCCCACTCGTCTACAATTCTCAAATATTGATTGAGAGAAGCCGTTGTGAATCATCTGTACTCTATGGCAAGTTGGATGTGCCTGTTGGAGAGAAAGTTGGATATCCATCTGCGAAGGTTTGGCGATAGTCCGTATGAAGGCAGTTTGTTCAATCTCAATTCTTTTAAGATGTCTATTGACACTATTTGAGTGCCCCATGGGGTTGGATGGAATCACTCCATGCATGGAGTTACGTATGCTAGCAGATCGGCTGTTGACCTTTGTTGGCGAAAACCATAACCATGCTAATAACAGATAGAAGAGGTATGTGTCTGTAGTTAGAAGGCAGGGTATTGGAGCCACTCTTGGGAACTGGTAGTACTCCAGGATTCTGGAAAAATACCAGCATCATATGATAGTTGTAATAGCTTAATGAAAATTGGCGCTAATTTAGGAGCACTAGCCTTTAAGAGGAAAGCAGGTATTTTATCAAGGCCGCTTGCTTTGTTGTTATTTAGAGCAGCAAGGACTTTCTACAGACCTAACCCTAATCCTAAATGAGATATTTTAAAATACTTCCTAAAACTATTAATTACAAAAATATAAAATACTATAGTATACAATAGAATTGAATATTTTCTCATTATGTAAATTCGATTATACAAGCAATAGCCGCTTGATAAACAATTAAGCAAACAAAATGAATGCAATAATTATATACGTATGTTAAAAACAGAATTAGATTTATTTAATTTTACATTAACACATGTCGCTGATTCTAAAATTGCCCATATACTAAATATTACAATCGTAAACATTATGTATTATAGGAGTTATGAACTGTTGCTTTATTGATTTCATATTAAGCCAATGGTATTTATTCTAAAAATTATTAAAACGTGTAAAACAATATTCTGATAACCTGAACAAATACCTGTAAAATCGTTGGGATGAATTCTTGCAATTGTTGCATAATATTTGTTGTTCCATTATCAAGTACAATTAAATATTGCGGAATTAAAAATCTTTAATAAATAAATTAAATTAACGTATAAATAATATTGTAACGAAACACAAAAACTACTGGGGTCCGATTTATGTATAATTTTTTAAACACTAAATCAATATACAATTTTAATATATATATATATATATATATATATATAAAGATAAAAAATGATATAATGATATAAGTTCTTGCGTAATGCTGTCAATCTCCAGGTGGATACCTAGATTTGTGCATGGTTAGAATTTCCCTAACTCAAATGCACATGATGCTGCGGCGCGGCGTAAATATAAATATCAACCAGTCTATATTAGGGCAAAACCAACTGTAAACATGTTTCGGTCTTGTTAGACCTCATCAGTACAGTATAGGTTTGTTTTTTCAGTCACTAATGAAGTGACATACCCAGTATAGAACGGCTGATACTTGATGTCAGAAGTCGCGAAAGTAAAAGTTACTAAAATTCGCAAGTGCGCCATCTCTACTCCAAAAATAGCAGCGTTGTGGTCGTTTTGCATCTAATAAATAAACCTATAAGCAAGGTAAATAAATAACGAACGGAGCGTTATGACAGTCTTATAATAAAAAGATGAAAAATGATACAAGTGTCCTGCGTAATGCTGTCAATCTCCAGGTAGATAGCTAGATTTAGGAAATTTAGGAAGTCAGGAAATTCTAACCATGCACATATGTTATTATGTGTGTTGTTCTTTTCTTAATGTAAAGTAGATTATTTTTATGTCTAGTCAGTAAACTTCAAAATGTAGGTATTTGAGAATCTTCTAGATGTAGTTATTAGGGTAGCTCATGTATATAAGGGTATGTATTAGCAATTAAGGGGAGTTCAAATAGTTCATTGTAATTGTAAAACTGTTTAGACGTTATCAAGCAGAGTCCTTAAGTATCTGTAACAATTTTGGTGAATAAATTGAGTCAAAGTCCCCATAAGTGTTTCAAATTGGTATCAGGTGTGGGGTAAAGATATTAGAATGCCTGGAATGAAAACAAATGAACTATTGGTGGTTGAGCTCAGAAGCGAGCTCGAAGAATTACAGTTAGAAAATACTAGGAGCAAATCTGTTTTGTTAAGTAGGCTCCGTGAATACTACATAAGTAATAATTTGGAACTTAAGCTGTGGAGTTTGAAGATCCGGCAACAACTGTCCCAGTTATCCAGTCAGGTAAGGAGCCAGCGCGAAGATTTGTCCCAGCTGTCACAAAGAATGACGAGCCAACAAGAAGAACAAACTTAACAACTTTCCCAGCTGTCGCAACGAATGGCGAGCCTACAAGAAGAACATATTGAACAACTTTCCCATCTGTCGCAACGAATGACGAGCCATCAAGAGAAGCCATCACAACGAATATCGAGCCAACAAGATGAAAAGACGCAACAACTGTCCCAGTTGCCCAGTTAGTTAATGTCCCAGTTATCATAACGGATGCAGTCCGAAATAAGAAAGCTTCAACGAGAACAGGAAGCTTATCTTCGAAACCAAACCATCCACAATGGCGACGGGAATGCAAAAAGAACGGAAAACTGCCACGGCGCAGCTTCACCGAGATAATTGTCGGACTGTATATTAGTATAGTATATTACATAACGAGTGCGGAAAGTGACATTTTTCACAGGAGTGGGAAATTTAACGTTTTTTTCTGTGGCACATTAGACGCTATGTCAAAACTACTCTGATTAAAAAACTGAGTATTTGTAAATGGTAATTTGTTGAAACCGATTATTAAAAATACACAGATATTTATCTCATGTAATTATCTAATGTGCCATCGGAAAAAATTACAATGTATGTATAATTTTGATCTGTTTGTGTTCTGTTTTATATTTGTAGTGATTACATTTGTAAATGTAAATCAGAAAACCGTGTTTCATTGCTTAGGTATCCTTCCGTGCGGAAAGTCACTTTTCCGCACATGTGTGAAAAAGTAGCACTTTTCATGGGGGTAGAGAGTGTGATAAGTGTTACTTTCCAATGTGGTCGTATGAAATATACTATTTTAATGATGTTAACAAAAGTATTCTGAAAAAATTAGATGGTTATGCATAAATTTTGTAAGTGTCTTTTTTCGACATGTTTGCGGTGTCAGATACTTAACGTATAACATCAGACATTTTTTTCGTGTTTTACTACCTAATTAAAAAACGAAATAGTATATTGTAATACAAGTGTTACAATGACAGAGGTTTCGTAGTACGAGTTCAGTTCGTGAAACGAACCGCGAAGCGGTGAGTTTCGCAAAGAACGAGTACTACAAACCGTCATTGTAACTCGAGTGTTACATACTATTTTTTATAATGAACTTTTAAAAGTATAAAAAAAAGTAAAATGAGTGTTTTTCGAAATATTTATTTATGTTGGCAATCTTGACAGTTTTGACACTTGTCAGTTTTAATGTTTTTAAATTAGAATGTTTGTCAAATTTGTATAAAATATTCCGAATTTAGCAATAACGCTGATAATGTAGTTAATAATTTACTACAACATACTTCTTGATTTACTACCTGAACTCTTTCGTTGAAAATCAGTGCAGTGCAACCAATTGTGTAAAACAAAAAGTTACCAAAAACAGTGTTACAATGAATCTATTTCGATACTGTTTTTAGTGTCGAAATAGAAACTTTGTGAACGTGAATTATAAAAAAGTATATTACAATCATGGATGTATAACTAAAGAGTTATAGATCCATGATTACAATGTATTCTGATTGCGAAACCGCTGACGCAGTTTCCGCAATAAGAACTGTATTTACTATATTTTCATATGTGCTTTAAATAATCGACGAAAGTGTGTATAAATTGTATTTTTTTTTAATTACTACCCTTAGATTATCTATGAACAGAGATACACGATTTACTGATGTTACTTCATCCATAATATTATCTATACTTCTATACTAATATTATAAAGAGGAAAGGTTTGATTTTTTGTTTGTTTGTTTGTTTGTTTGAAATGAATAGGCTCCGAAACTACTGGACCGATTTTAAAAATTCTTTCACCGTTGGCAAGCTACACTATTCCCGAGTGACATAGGCTATGTTTCATTTAAAAAAAAATGGGGATCCATACTAAAATGCCATTAATGTAACCAAAAATGACCTTAAAACCCTTACATCGCGTGCGCTGAGAATACTAGCCTCAAGGTTAAACCTTCCAATTAGTAGGGATCGGTTTTTCTCATGGCCAACCACCTAAGGCGGGTCGAGCACCTGAAAATCAATTTATTTTGTTGCCAGAAAATAAAACAACATGTAATATTGTTTACAGGGAAGCGTTGAACCAATATATTTAGTGGCGAGGAAAGGTTTGTTTGTTTGTTTGTTTAAAATGAGTAGGCTCCGAAACTACTGGACCGATTTTAAAAATTCTTTCACCGTTGGCAAGCTACACTATTCCCGAGTGACATAGGCTATGTTTTATTTTCAAAAAAATAGGGATTCTTACTAAAATGCCATTAATGTAACCAAAAATGACCTTAAAACCCTTACATCGCGTGCGCTAAGAATACTAGCCTCGAGGTCAAACCTTCCAATTAGTAGGGATCGGTTTTTTTCATGGCCAAACGCCTAAGGCGGGTCGAGCACCTGAAAATCAATTTATTTTGTTGCCAGAAAATAAAACAACATGTAATATTGTTTACAGGGAAGCGTTGACCCCATAAATTTAATGGCTTTTGTTATTTTTCTTTAATCCCCGTGCAAAGCCGGGGCGGGCTGCTAGTATAATATATAATAAACAATTAAGTCGGCCTCATATAGGAAATTTTTTTACTCTTAGTTTTATGAAAAAAGTTGTGCATGGTCTTAAACTTAAAATACAACCATCAGATATCAATTTTTTAAGCGGTATACGAGGTATGTCAAAAAATATAAATTTTACTCATGAAAATAGCGACAATTCTTATTAAGAAAAGTTGATCATAATTGATACTAAATGACTGACTAGATTACATTTCTACTTAATCTAAAACCAAGTTAATTCCTTTCTGTGGAGAGGTCTAAAGGATCCAACTTTTTTATTCTTCTTAATCGTGGAGGGTTTAGGAGCACGTTGGCAAGTGGATTTGGGTGCACTGCTAGTCTGTCCAAACATTGTCAGATATCAAATATTATCCATCCGCCATGAAAAACGATCTTTAATAATTTTCGGTATAAATTATGCAAATTTTGTAAACTACACATCAGCAATTTTATTGAAAAACATGACATGATAAAAAAATAACAAAATCTGTTTTCTCATGGCAGATAGAAAATATTGTATATCTGACAATAGTTTTCAATTACGATCAACTTTTCTTAATAACAATTGTCGCTATTTTCAGGTATTTAAAGGTACTTTACTCTTGAGTAAAATGCATACTTTTTGACAAACCTCTGCTTAAAAAATTGATATCTGACGTTTGTATTTTACGGTCTAGGACATTCGGGCGCGGCCGTTCGAGCGCGGCCGTTCGGGCGCCGTTGTTCGGGCGCAATGCCGTTGGGGCGCGGGGACAGTCGGGCGCGGCCGTTCGGGCGCGGTCGTTCGGGCGCGAAATTTTATGTGTCATGATAATATTCGTATAAAAACAAAATAATACATTGCTTTGATTAAAATCTGAAAGTGCAAATTGTGGTCTACATTTTTCATTTAAATAATTTTTTTTTCGAATATAAAGTGATATTTTTCGTTAGCTGTCCGGAAAAGTACTTTTGAACTATTTTTCATCCCCACCTCACCAACTTAGATAATAAATTTTAAGTGTTGAAGATTTCTAAGACAACACTGTTTGTAACCTGCCGTTATGTTTTGCAAGATGTTTAATAAAATTAATTTATTTTAGCTAGTTTAAATTTTATTTTATGATTTTGTTTTATTATAAAATTATTATTGTCACGTATTTTTTCTTATTTTATTGCATTTTATGTCATAAAGATTTGGTTCTTCAGTTTTTAGAAATTGTAGATACTTTTCATATTTGACACATTTATTTGTTTATAGTTTATGATATTTTGAAAATTTTGGCCGTAAAGAAATTAATGATTCTTGGGAATTTCCAATCCTTGTTTATAGGGGATTGGTGTTTGCAAGAAACATCTGTAGGTACTAACATAGTTAATCACCTTGGTTATATTCAAAAATGTACACACCCATTTTCGGTGACCAATCCCTTTGGAATATTTTCTGTAATATTTTAATATTTTATCCACCCCCTAATATCCCCAATCCGCGATTTTGTAAACATATGTTATCCTCTAAACTTAGCTTGTATTGAAATGTATAATGTAACACTGTACATGCAATGTGTGCAATATAGAAAATATCGATATTTCCTATATCGATACTTTTTAATACGATATATTTGCATATCGATATATTTCTGTTCGATATGTATTGATACAAATATCGATACTTTCTGATGTATCGAACATCGCTATTTCTAAGTAAAACAATTATACCCTTGCTTTGAGGATTAGGGATTAATTTATTACCTACCTAGAAGAATGGTTTAGTAACACATAAATTTTTAACATCCAAACATTTTTATTTTAGGAATAAAGGATTAATTATTTATTACCTAGAAGAATTTTTTAATAAAAACTGTTTAAATTCCAAACAATTTTCTTTGGAATTTTATAATATTTATAATACATGTGTAGAGGGACTTCGGTCGATAGCCAATAATTGTCTATATAATACTCTTTATATCTTTAATAAATCTATTATATTAATATATAAAATTTCGCGCCCGAACGGCCGCGTCCGACTGTCCCCGCGCCCGAACGGCATTGCGCCCAAACGGCGGCGCCAGAACGGCCGAGCCCGAACGGCCGCGCCCGAACGGCCGCGCCCAAATGTCCGGCTCCGTGTATTTTAGGTTTTAGACCATGCACAACTTTTTATAAAGAATAACTTTTTTCCTAAAACTATGAATAAAAAAGTTTTCCATATGATGCCGACTTAATTGTAGGTATTGGATAATATGTATTTATTATTTTCATTTAATATTATTTTTTTAATGTATTTAAAAAAAAATGATAATAAGTGCCTTTATGTCCATTTATAAGCACAAAAAATCATTAAATCTTATTAAAATTAAAGAAAATCTCAAAGCGTAGTTCATCTGAAGTGGTGCTCTTCCACTAAACCCTTATTAAATAAAGAATAATTATTATGTTTTTAATTTATGCATCATTATTAACATTAACTGTAGAGCTTATTCTGTTGATTTTGTTTTTTTTAGTATTTCCTGGAATATCTTCCACATTGATGACTAGACATTAACCAAATTTCTATGGGACCACACGGACACTCTACTCTTTTGAATGTAAATTTTTTGAAATCGGATTATTTCGAAATCACATTAATACCCTATGTAAAAACTTAACGCCTGAAAGGGGACAAATTGTGGAAAAGCTCTAAACGGGAAAGCCCAAAATGTTTATAAATGTTTATATTTAGTTGTTTTAAGCATGGGGGATACGCAGTTATATTAGGAAAAAATAAAACACATACGTATTTAAATATTTTTGTAGTTCTCTATACATTCATATACAGAGGGAAAGTACAATTTTAAAAATATTCCTACATGAATCGCTACTGTAAAATTCTCAAAAGACCGATATGCCACAACATCAGACTATCGACGTTTTCAGGTCCTAATTTTTTTTTTAATAAAACCATTTCCTATATATTCAAAAAGAAATAGTTCGAATATTGTACCTATATTACAATAAGCAACAAGTTTTTTAATAAATATTTGCTTAAAAATTGTTGATTTTTTGCTTCTTGTTCTAAACATTCGATTTTAAGGCATTGGAACAGTTCCCTTAAATCAGTTCAAAACTAGTAAGTACGAAGTACCTATTTATAATCCAATATCCGTTGGGGCATGTAGTCCAGGAAGTAGTTGTTTCTTCATAGTTGAACGCTCATTGTCTTTGAAAATATTTTTCAAAAACTTGTAAAGCGTTAGAATAATATTCTTTGATCTTTGATATCAATTTTTATATTTATTTAAATAAAACTAATATGCTTATCCCATCTATTTTTAACTATAGCCTAAGTTAATTTGATTGAGTCACTTAAAATTTATTTATATTACAGTAAAATTAACATTAAATTTGTTTATCAAAAATGAAATTTTTTTATTTCGTTTTTAAATTTATTAGTACCTAAAGTTTTAATAGAAAAAGGATTATAAAAACTATAAATATGGTATTTTCTCGTTTGGTGTGTTCCTCTTTCGTGCGTCTACAAAATCTTACCTGATGTTTCTCGCGTTCTAAAAATATTTCTTTTTTTTTTATTCCCATTTCACTTATCAATTAAATTTAGAAAGATCATAGGAAAAAGGATTTAAATCGACAATATAAAGAAAAAACTGTATTCTTGATTTTAAAGTTGTCGTAATTAATGCTATAAAAGAAGTTTTTCAGTCTTCAGTTATTAAGGGTGGTATCTGGCGCAAAGTACAAGATTTGGGTCTAACCATTTTGTACAAGGAAAATGAGGTGGTAAGAAACCACATAAGGAGCTGAGCTACATTAGATCATCTACCAGGAGGTAAGGTTATTGATGGTTCACTTGATAGAATGGCAAATTTTCCTTCTGATAAAACCATTGTAAAATTTAATGAGTATTTCTTTGATTAATGGATTGATAATTCACGTCAAATATGGATTTCCTATGGAGAACGTCATCGAACTACAAATTCTGTAGAAGGTTGGCAAAAATGGAGTGGAAAAGCACATCCCAATATATTTGAACTGATTAAAGTTCTTCAGGAGGAAATAATTTTTTTTTAAATTGAGCATTCAAAAAAATCACTAAAAAGCCAGAAATAAAAGGTTTCTTTCTTAAAAAAATTGAAAGCAACTAGGCATCTGATTTCAAATTCCTTGAAGTCGGCTCCAACGGTAGCAAAGATTAAAATTTGCTATTGGATCCCACTTCAAGGAAATCAAAATGAGATGTCTAGTTGCTTCCAATTTTTTTAAGAAATAAGATTTTATTTCTGGCTTTTAGTGATTTTTTTTTGAATGCTCAATTTAAAAAAAAATATTTCATCCTGAAGAGCTTTCTTTTTTTCTTTTTTTTTTGAAGCCGATTCAATTTTTTTGGCTTTGTCAGATGTGTGAGTACTACCTTCAAAACCTTCCGAATACCGTGCAAGAAGTACAAGTTCAATCCCCAACAATCTCGACATGTTCCAGTGGATTCTGTAACACCTACACGTACGATGAAGGAAAACATTGTGATGGAACGTGGACTTCATTGTCTGAAATCACCAACCCGCACTGAACAAGTGGGTTGTTGATTTCTCCTTGTGAGAAGAGGCCTTTGGCTTAATTATTATGTTTTTAATTTGTGCGTCATTATTAACTGTTTTTCTGTTGATTTTTGTTTTATTTTAGTATTTCCTGGAATATCTTCCACATTGATGACCAGACATTAATCAAATTTCTATAGGACCACACGGCCACTCTACTCTTTTGAATGTAAAATGTTTGAAATCGGATTATTTCGAAATCACATTAATTCCCTATGTAAAATCTTAACGCCTGAAAGGGGACAAATTGTGGAAAAGCTCTAAACGGGAAAGCCCGAAATGTTTATAAACCTTTTATATTTAGTGTTTTAAGCATGAGGGATATGCAGTTATATTAGGAAAAAATAAAACACATACGTATTTAAATATTTTTCTAGTTCTCTATACATTCATATACAAAGGGAAAGTACAATTTTAAAAATATTCCTACATGAATCGCTGCTGTAAAATTCTCAAAAGACCGATACCTATGCCACAACATCAGACTATCGACGTTTTTAGGTGCTAAATTTTTTTCTAATAAAACCATTTCCTATATATTCAAATAGAAATAGTTAGAATATTGTACCTATATTACAATAAGCAACAAGTTTTTTAATAAATATTTGCTTAAAAATTGTTGATTTTTTTCTTCTTTTTCTAAACATTCAATTTTAAGGCATTTGAACAGTTCCCTTAAATCAGTTCAAAACTAGTAAGTACGAAGTACCTATTTATAATCCAATATTCGTTGGGGCATGTAGCCCAGAAAGTAGTTGTTTCTTCATAGTTGAACGGTCATTGTCTTTGAAAATATTTTTCAAAAACTTGTTAAGCGTTAGAATAATAATATTCTTTGATCTGTGATATCAATTTTTATATTTATTTAAATAAAACTAATATGCTTATCCCATCTATTTTTAACTATAGCCTAAGTTAATTTGATTGAGTCACTTAAAATTTATTTATATTACAGTACAATTAACATTAAATTTGTTTATCAAAAATGAAATTTTTTTATTTCGTTTTTAAATTTATTAGTACCTAAAGTTTTAATAGAAAAAGGATTATAAAAACTATAAATATGGTATTTTCTCGTTTGGTGTGTTCCCCTTTCGTGCGTCTACAAAATCTTACCTGATGTTACCATTTCTCGCGTTCAAAAAACATTTCTTTTTTTTATTCCCATTTCACTTATCAATTAAATTTAGAAAGATCATAGGAAAAAGGATTTAAATCGACAATATAAAGAAAAAACTGTATTCTTAATTATAAAGTTGTCGTAATTAATGCTATAAAAGAAGTTTTTCAGTCTTCAGTTATTAAGGGTGGTATCTGGCGCAAAGTACAAGATTTGGGTCTAACCATTTTGTACAAGAAAAATGAGGTGGTAAG
Source organism: Altica lythri (assembly GCA_964028335.1). Lineage (NCBI taxonomy): Eukaryota > Metazoa > Arthropoda > Insecta > Coleoptera > Chrysomelidae > Altica > Altica lythri. The sequence continues at coordinate 42,997,259 of OZ034801.1, forward strand.
AAACCACATAAGGAGCTGAGCTACATTAGATCATCTACCAGGAGGTAAGGTTATTGATGGTTCACTTGATATAATGGCAAATTTTCCTTCTGATAAAACCATTCTAAAATTTAATGATTATTTCTTTGATTAATGGATTGATAATTCACGTCAAATATGGATTTCCCATAGAGAACGTCATCGAACTACAAATTCTGTAGAAGGTTGGCAAAAATGGAGTGGAAAAGCACATATTTGAACTGATAAAAGTTCTTCAGGAGGAAATAATTTTTTTTTAAATTGAGCATTCAAAAAAAATCACTAAAAAGCCAGAAATAAAAGGTTTCTTTCTTAAAAAAATTTAAAGCAACTAGGCATCTGATTTCGATTTCCTTGAAGTCGGCTCCAACGGTAGCAAAGATTAAAATTTGCTATTGGATCCGACTTCAAGGAAATCAAAATGAGATGTCTAGTTGCTTCCAATTTTTTTAAGAAATAAGATTTTATGTCTGGCTTTTAGTGATTTTTTTTTGAATGCTCAATTTAAAAAAAAAAGGATTTCATCCTGAAGAACTTTCTTTTTTTTTTGAAGGCGATTCAATTTTTTTGGCTTTGTCAGATGTGTGAGTACTACCCTCAAAACCTTCCGAATACCGTGCAAGAAGTAAGAGTTCAATCCCCAACAATCTCGACATGTTCCAGTGGATTCTGTAACATCTAGAGACACCATGCACGTACGATGAAGGAAAACATTGTGATGAAACGTGGACTTCATTGTCTAAAATCACCAACCCGCACTGAACAAGCGGGTTGGTGATTTCTCCTTGTGAGAAGAGGCCTTTGGCTTAATTATTATGTTTTTAATTTATGCGTCATTATTAACTGTTTTTCTGTTGATTTTTGTTTTTTTTTTTAGTATTTCCTGGAATCACTTCCACATTGATGACCAGACATTAATCAAATTTCTATGGGACCACACGGCCACTCTACTCTTTTGAATGTAAAATGTTTGAAATCGGATTATTTCGAAATCACATTAATTCCCTATGTAAAATCTTAACGCCTGAAAGGGGACAAATTGTGGAAAAGCTCTAAACGGGAAAGCCCGAAATGTTTATAAACCTTTTATATTTAGTGTTTTAAGCATGAGGGATATGCAGTTATATTAGGAAAAAATAAAACACATACGTATTTAAATATTTTTGTAGTTCTCTATACATGCATATACAAAGGGAAAGTACAATTTTAAAAATATTCCTACATGAATCGCTACTGTAAATTTCTCAAAAGACCGATATGCCACAACATCAGACTATCGACGTTTTTAGGTGCTAAATTTTTTTCTAATAAAACCATTTCCTATATATTCAAATTGAAATAGTTTAAATATTGTACCTATATTACAATAAGCAACAAGTTTTTTAATAAATATTTGCTTAAAAATTGTTGATTTTTTGCTTCTTGTTCTAAACATTCGATTTTAAGGCATTTGAACAGTTCCCTTAAATCAGTTCAAAACTAGTAAGTACGAAGTACCTATTTATAATCCAATATCCGTTGGGGCATGTAGCCCAGGAAGTAGTTATAACTTCATAGTTGAACGCTCATTGTCTTTGAAAATATTTTTCAAAAACTTGTAAACCGTTAGAATAATAATATTCTTTGATCTTTGATATCAATTTTTATATTTATTTAAATAAAACTAATATGCTTATCCCATCTATTTTTAACTATAGCCTAAGTTAATTTGTTTGAGCCACTTAAAATTTATTTATATTACAGTACAATTAACATTAAATTTGTTTATCAAAAATGAAATTTTTTTATTTCGTTTTTAAATTTATTAGTACCTAAAGTTTTAATAGAAAAAGGATTATAAAAACTATAAATATGGTATATTCTCGTTTGGTGTGTTCCCCTTTCGTGCGTCTACAAAATCTTACCTGATGTTACCATTTCTCGCGTTCAAAAAATATTTCTTTTTTTTGAAGTAAAACTTCTTTAGCGAGACTAGGAGTAAAAAAGTTATTCTAACGGACGTGACGTCATTCTAATAACAGAAACCGGAAGCAAAACCTAACAAAATACCTAACACGATTCTGCATGGGCGCCGGCAGCAGGGTGCAAGAGGGTGCGCTTGCACCCCCTGCTATGAAAGAAAATACCTGAATTTACCAGAAAATTATATATTTTTTTAATTTCTTTATTAAATTATTGTTTAAATAAAAACTGAAGGCGTCGCGGTTGCTGTCCAAATCATTCTACATTCTATATATATTAGATCATAATAGTGTGTAGATGCAGATGCACCTCCCTGAAAATAATACTGGCGGCGCTCATGCGATTCTGCCTACTATATTAAATAAACTTAAATCTGTAATTGTATGAATTGACAGCTTGTCATCTTGTCAACCAAAATACATTGCTGGTAAATATTTTAAATTTGTGTATAAAGTGTTTGTATTAAATATGAATAAACAAAGTGGATTTATTAATGAAGAAAGTAATGAAAAAATATTGAATGAAAATAGTGAGTACCTATTCTATATAAATACATTTTATTTTTGGTGTGTAATTACACTATTTATACCTAATTATTTATACCTAGCTATTTTCGTTTTATAGACTTAAGAAAAAGAAATTGTGAACGTCAAAGATTTGAAGAAAAATTAAAATGAAAAAAAGACGAGACAGTGACATTCATTATGATTTGATTAAGTAAGTTTATATACATACATACATATTATGATAGTAAATAATTGTTTATACGGAAGCTTTACGTTAAGTAAAGAAGCATGTTGCACGTTTTTGTTCATAAAATAATAATATTCGAAATGTTTTAACACTTTCTTATACTTATTTTAGGTTTGGTTAGGTAGCCATAAAGGCCATAAAACCACTAGTGAGGATGGCTGATCTTTTACCACCAATAACAGATCCTGAAGAAAACAAACTCAACTCAGGATTTTAAATTTTATGGAATATGCTTTAAAATGCTACAAAATGAAATGGTTATCTAACTATCGAAGGCTCTTGTGTGTTGTGTTGTATTACAATAAGGTAGATACAGCTACAAAATCACACATTCTAAACATAATGTATGTATATTTTTAATATTGTTTACCTATTATTGAAGCAAAACTTCTTTAGGCGCGACTAGGGGTAACTCTAACGTTAGATTCTAACGGAAGATTCTGATGGAAGCAACTGTGTAATTTCAGCTATGGGAGGAGCTTAAATTTTCAAAATTTATTTATGACATTTTCAAACGGTTTTAAATACATTAATGGTATTTAGAGAGTAAAATCTATGTTTAACATTTTAGTTATCATAAACCTATTATTTCATATATAAAAAATAATGATAACTTTCAAATTCCTATTTCTAATGAATAATATAAATATAACAACTCATTTTTTGTAAAGTATATAGATAATAAATTTGATTAAATTGTAATTAAATATTTATTTTCCGATACGTACGTCAACAAGTTTTACTTCAATCGCGCGTAAAGGTTACACGCATACTCTTTTTTTTATTCCCATTTCACTTATCAATTAAATTTAGAAAGATCATAGGAAAAAGGATTTAAATCGACAATATAAAGAAAAAACTGTATTCTTAATTTTAAAGTTGTCGTAATTAATGCTATAAAAGAAGTTTTTCAGTCTTCAGTTATTAAGGGTGGTATCTGGCGCAAAGTACAAGATTTGGGTCTAACCATTTTGTACAAGGAAAATGAGGTGGTAAGAAACCACATAAGGAGCTGAGCTACATTAGATCATCTACCAGGAGGTAAGGTTATTGATGGTTCACTTGATATAATGGCAAATTTTCCTTCTAATAAAACCATTGTAAAATTTTATGATTATTTCTTGGATTTCCCATGGAGAACATCATCGAACTACAAATTCTGTAGAAGGTTGGCAAAAATGGAGTGGAAAAGCACATCCCAATATATTTGAACTTAAAAGGTTTCTTTCTTAAAAAAATTGAAAGGAACTAGGCATCTGATTTCGATTTCCTTGAAGTCGGCTCCAACGGTAGCAAATATTAAAATTTTCTATTGGATCCGACTTCAAGGAAATCAAAATGAGATGTCTAGTTGCTTCCAATTTTTTTAAGAAATAAGATTTTATTTCTGGCTTTTAGCTTTTTTTTTGAATGCTCAATTAAAAAAAAAATATTTCATCCTGAAGAACTTTTTTTTTCTTTTTTTTTTTTTTGAAGGCGATTAAATTTTTTTGGCTTTGTCAGATGTGTGAGTACTACCTTCAAAACCTTCCGAATACCGTGCAAGAAGTACGAGTTCAATCCCCAACAATCTCGACATGTTCCAGTGGATTCTGTGACACCTAGAGACACCATGCACGTACGATGAAGGAAAACATTGTGATGAAACGTGGACTTCATTTTCTGAAATCACCAACCCGCACTGAACAAGCGGGTTGGTGATTTCTCCTTGTGAGAAGAGGCCTTTGGCTTTAGAGTGGCGCGGTAACGGGCTAATTATTATGTTTTTAATTTATGCGTCATTATTAACTGTTTTTCTGTTGATTTTTGTTTTCTTTTAGTATTTCCTGGAATATCATCTACATTGATGACCAGACATTAATCAAATTTCTATGGGACCACACGGCCACTCTACTCTTTTGAATGTAAAATGTTTGAAATCGGATTATTTCAAATCACATTAATTCCCTATGTTAAATCTTAACGCCTGAAAGGGGACAAATTGTGGAAAAGCTCTAAACGGGAAAGCCCGAAATGTTTATAAACCTTTTATATTTAGTGTTTTAAGCATGAGGGATATGCAGTTATATTAGGAAAAAATAAAACACATACGTATTTAAATATTTTTGTAGTTCTCTATACATTCATATACAAAGGGAAAGTACAATTTTAAAAATATTCCTACATGAATCGCTACTGTAAAATTCTCAAAAGACCGATATGCCACAACATCAGACTATCGACGTTTTCAGGTGCTAAATTTTTTTCTAATAAAACCATTTCCTATATATTCAAATAGAAATAGTTAGAATATTGTACCTATATTACAATAAGCAACAAGTTTTTTAATAAATATTTGCTTAAAAATTGTTGATTTTTTGCTTCTTGTCCTAAACATTCGATTTTAAGGCATTTGAACAGTTCCCTTAAATCAGTTCAAAACTAGTAAGTACTAAGTACCTATTTATAATTATGATTAGATTTATTAAATTACCCAATGTTTAAAGTACAAAAGTTTTATTGCTCCTAATAAATTTTATAAAAATTAATAAATATAGAGTAAAGTTGTTTATAGGTAAAAATGAATTATTAAATAAGCAAAATAAACTATAACAATGTAATCTAAAATTGAAATGGAATCTACATCAACATACAGTTTGATTACAAAATTTTTCGAAAAGAATAGAGTAGAGGCCTTCGAGATGTATGTGTACAGACGGATGTTGCGATTTCCATGGACACAAAAGGTAATCAACGACGAAGTACTTAATCGCATGGATAAACAAAATGAATGGCTAAACATCATCAAAGAGGAAAAAATACAGTATTTGAAAGATACGAACTACTCATATTGGAGGGCACGGTAAGGGAAAAAGATCAATGGAAAGACGCCTGAACTCATGGTTTGACCGCTCGTCAATAGAAATCTTTCAAGCTGCAGCTTCCAAAGCCACAATTACTATCTGAAAAGGAGACGGCACAATAAGAAGAAGAACTTTTTACACAATATAGTACATTTCATTGCAAGGGACATAAGTTGATCATCCCTAACGGTATATAATCGACTTTCGTCATGAGGTATGTAATTTACAAGTATTGGGCTGAAATTAGTATCAAATGCTAGAGGTAAATGCGCGGAATATTTCGGATCATCCATTTTTGCTTGATATATGGAAGGGACAATACATGAGCACAACAATAAAATTATTTAAATAAATCTTTTAAAAAAAATCAAATAATATGAAGTAAAAATGTAAATAACACGAAAATTTTGCGGATTATCATTCTTATAAAAATTATTAATGAAAATATGGTGCATAAAACTTTTATACTTAACAAACAAAAAAAGATTATCAAATTTATAAAAAAAGGGGAACTTGGTTATTAGGCATTTTGGTAATATATATTATATGTATGATCAAATATAAATACGTCACATCACACAAACTAAAACTAAATTAATATGTACAATTATACTTAAATTTAACAAAAATAATATTTTGAAATATTTCAGAATTTTTACATGTGTATCTAAATGGAAACAAAGGTCATACTTGGTAAATTGCAATCAATAAATTCATATTAAAAAGATATGTTAAAAAACTGTAATTAATAATTATCATTTTTAATTAACTATGAAAAAATAAAATTTGAATCGGTAAACTTCCTTTTTTTAAAGCCGATATTTAATTATTTAATTATATTTTAATTGGAAGATTTTTTTTAATATATGTAAATTATTATTAACTACTTAATAAATATCAATTTATTTTATTGGTCTAAGTATGACTTAAAAATTAAAATTAAATTTGCAAATATAAAAAATTACACCAAATATGATTCAAAATATTAATCTATAAAAAATTGCTAAAATTCATATCTGTGAAAACTTTTTAAACCCGGAATAGAAGACAAATTATGAAAATTTTGAAAACAAAAAGAAAAAAATAATGAAAATACTGACCGGACTTATACATATTGCGCTATGAAATAATAACAGGTAACTTATACTTATTAATTAAATTAAGATTTAATCGCCAATTTTTTGATTCTATTAAAAAATAAAAGAATTAAATATGGCATCGTATAAAAGATTGTCCTTTCAAAAAGAACCAAAAAATCAGCTATTGTTATATCATTTTTTTGTATATAGAGTTCGTAAAACCAATCAAATATTTTTAATGTCTAGAGTATAAACAAAAATACTATATAATCACCTTTCTTTGTAATAAAATAAATGCTAATTTCACAAAATTATCTGTTGATGTAAATAGTGCACTAAAAAATGTTATGGGTATCGACATATTTTCTGTTAATTCTTTTTTATCGATATCTTTCGAAATTAAAAAAAAGGTGAAAAAATTGGATCACAGGTAAAACGTCGATGGCAAGGGTGGCACCACAACACGAGGTTTTTTTGGGCTTCCTATAAACATTAGTTTTTACTTATTTATATTTATTCTTAGGTTTCTTTGTTGTAGGGATTCTTTCCATATATCTAGATTGGTTTGTAGATATTTCTCATTTTTGGCGTATATCACTAAATCGTCAGCAAATGCACTTTCTGTTATTTTTATTAGTTTCATATTTCTTTATCCTACTTGTAGTTTCTTAGTTTTTTCTTTTGTTTCTTTTATTTTGAAAAGCACTGGGCTTAACACTGCTCCCTGTCTTAATCAGTCTTTATTTGTAAATTCCTCTGATTGTAGGTTTCCTGTTCTTACGTGATTTCTGTTTGGTTGTAGAAACTTTTTATTCCCTTCTGTAATTTTCTACGTATTCCTCTTTTTTTTTAAACTGCCCCATAGTATTTTTCGTGGAATGCCTTGGCTTAAAAAGCTTATTAAGGAGTTAAAAATTTATCTGTTGACTAGGGACCTCACCAAGGACTTATTGTTTTTATTGTTTGTAGTATTATTCTTAAAGTGTCTAAATTTCATAAGCACGTTTTATATTGGGAGTGAAGTCATCTATCCTTCTTTTTGATAAATTCTTCAACAACCAATTCATTTAAACTTGGAATTTCTTGAATCATATGTTTCTAAATAGATAACATTGCTAGAGCAGTTAGTCTATCCTATCAAATTGTACTTGTAAGGAGAGTTTTAATCCGTTTTAATGTAGAAAAGCAAAGTTAGGCTTCGGCGGTTGTCATGGGCATCGTAATAATTGCTTGTAGCAGTAGAAATATCTCTGGGAAATCTGTTTGTGAATTATTTTCAATTACAAATTGAAGCATATTAACTGCACCGGATACTTCTTTTAAATCTGATCGTTTGTATATTATTTCCAATTCTGTCTTTAATTTGGGAAATTTGCAAATTGCTGAGTCTAAATGTAATACTGGAAAATTTAATTAATATCTTTCAAAGAGTTCTACTGCAAATAAATTCGCTATTTCCAAATGCACTGTGAAGAAAAACCTCCTTTTGGTTTATTATATTATGGTTTCACAAACTTTCTTAGTTTGGACCGTCATTTCCTTCTTTTCCTAGACTGACTTTCATCAATATCTGCTAACTCTCTTTTCCTAATGGTGTGCATGTTGTCCCCTTTCGTTTTGAATACTTCTTTTAATTTCATTAAATGCATCTCTTGATGGTAACGGAATCGGTAGTCCTTTTTTTGTTGTGAATATAAAATATCGACGTGGGGCATCATACGATGACAGACTGTTAACCAAAAGATAAATTTACAATTGTTTAATCACTGTCTGGAGTTAGATTGTATTTTTTCCATAAAGTTTATAAGGGCATCCCTATTTTCCTATACCTTTTATCTGTAATACTTTAAAATTCCACTTTGTAGCAGATGCTCTGGGAATTTTATTCTTAACAAATTCATCTAATACGGCTACTCTTTGTGAGGAATTCGAAAAAAAAAATTGGTTGTGTCACATATTTATCGCAAAAGGTAAACTGAAAATTACTATAAAGTGTGCGCAAAGTCAGATAAAGAGATTTTTGCGAACCTATCAATAAAATCTTCGTTTAATTAACATCCTTAGAGAAATCTGTTGCGTTAAAACTTCCCCTATCACAATGTCTAAACATTTGACTAAGAGTACGCTGACGTTTACGAGTTATTACTCTGTTAATATCTATTTTTTATGTTTTTCATTATCATTAAATTATTATAAGAGGTCAAAATGGTAAGAAAGGTGATTAAAATTTGAACATCTACTTACAATTTAAAATAGCCGGGACGGAAACAACAACCTTGTTCTAAATTCATTTGGTTTTACTAACTTTATGATTAATTCTTTTTACCTAGTAACAGCTAGATCACAGAATAACTTTTCACTAAAAACTGCGGCACTTTCTGTAGTCAACTCGCAATTTTTAGCAACCCAGATTTCTATGATGATATTAATAACAAATTAATGAACACAATGAAGGAATTATTTACAAGGGGAAAGTCAGATAGTTTAAAAAATAAAATAGCTAAAGAGCTTAATCTTTCAAATAATAAAAAAACATAATTTACTTATGATCTAAAATATAGTCAAATACTTTGGTTTTTCTCTTGTATTTTAAGCTACCAGTGCATGGAAGATTTTATCAGTTGTAAATTGTATATTTTTGGCCTGTTCAGTGCCTAATGAAATAAACGAAAAATAGTGCTATACTCAAATTTGTCCAAGATGACCTTGATTTTTGGGAAGCATTGTCGGGTGTAGAAGCTGAAAAATAATACAAAAATATTAATACTAATTCAAGTATGTAAACTAAAATTTTAAGTTTTAGAATTTAAACATTTATTGGCAAAAAAACGCCACGTGGCACTAGGGAAAGTAACGACAGAAGAAAAATTTTGCGGCGATGTTTAAAAAATTAATATTAATTTGAATAAATGTTAAGCAACAGGTCTTTGATTAACGCCGAGATAATATTATATCGCAATCCACGTTCTTATTTAAATAATGCTCATAAGAATTAATTTTAATTTTAATACACAAAATACATTTTTTTTTAATTAAAAAGCTGCTCGTATTGTTACAGAATGTCATAATTTGAAAGCAATCGATAACCTGATATTATCGGTTACGGACAAATATATTGATAAGGACCTCCTCTATGGGAACACCGTCCAATCAGTTTTGGGTTCTAGCTCTTTTGAAATTAATTGCTATTAAAAAAAATACTCTTCTCATTATCAATATTAAATTTTTAAATTATATTTTTGTTTTCCCTTTTGAAATTTTATTAAAATAAATTATATTGTATTTTTTTAAATCTTTAAATGACTTTTTCAAAATTATCTATACAAAAATTTAATCCAGCAACAAATATCTACAAACAGGACTACATTTCCAGAAATCAACTGAGAGAATGTGTGCCCAAAGAAAAATCCATATCAATGTATTTACATTTTTATGAGTAAACAAGTAACACAGAATAACACATCTAATGTTTAATGCTATTTTCCTCTCCCTCTCTCTATTTCTTAAGTATGTGAAGTTTGCGTAACGTTGACGCAAAGATTTATTTCCATATATTGTGTAACGCGAGCATATAAGTTGTCACTTCAAAAATACTTCCTATATTTTCTTTAACGCACTTAAAAATTTATTCTAAAAAAATGCCATTTGTTAATACCATAAAAAAGTATAACCAAGATTTTTGTTTACAGAAAATATTGCATTAAAAATGTAACACTAGCTAGAATAGTCAGATCTTAATAAAGTTTGCAATTCAAGTCACATCGCGATGTTTTCTGACTCTAAGATGAACATCGTGCACAGCCAAACAGTGGCTATCTATCATGCAAGATCTCAGTTTCTTTGCTGAATAGGCTATTGTAGCCTATGAAGGCGCTATACTGGACAAATTAACACAGATTGTCAATGATCAGAACGTAAACCAAAAATTTCAAATCTTTCTATACAGTGTTGCCATGAAAACATGGAAGACATCCTTCGTCATAATATACAGTACGTTTTTCGAGATGTTGACACTTTCGACCTTCTTCACTTCATTGACAATTACGAACCACAGTTGCTGCATTTCCAATTGTGATTATTAAACAAAATTTACATTTTACATCACATTTAACTAGTGACATTTATAACAAATCACTATCCAAATAAAAATTGTATTTTTAAATCAACACAAATATACAGGGTTAAACGATTAAACTGTTACTTCTTTAAACCACGATTATTTTATAGTGTGAAATTTACTTTAGCTCGATATGGCTACCTTTTGCCTTTAAACAGCCAATAAAAGAGTTGTATGTTGTTTCATTCATGTACAATCGCTCTGTTCAGCACACCCATACTCGCATATTTTTTAATCCGCACCTTTACTCTCTTCAATGAATTAGATGAAATTAGCGTCTGGAGAATTTGAAAGCTTTTGTGTCAAAGAAAACATTGAAGCAAATTTTTTGACCATTCTTGGTTAATTTTCGCTTTATGTAAAGGTGCCGTCTTTTGCTGAAACGTCCGTGGTTTACAACCTATATATTTGTGTTCTAAAGCAGCTTGCAAAACACATTCACTATAATAAGCCACATTCACTTTGACATCAGACTCGATGAAAACGATTGAAGAAGCTCATCTTGATATGGATGGTAGTTAGCTAAAATTCTCGTTTTGAACACAATATTTTCCAGAGTTTATGATTTGTTCAATTTTTCTTAACAGAAATTCGTCATGGTCGGAAAAGCGTAACAACTCTTTTGCCATGTGCAGTTGAAATTTTGTGCTGTGTTGTTTGCTTTGTAAATTTTTTTATTTAAGTTACCAAATTGTTTGGAATTATATAAAAAATTGATATTTTCTTTGTAACCTACAGTAGGACCTACTGTCCTTTTCAGAGTATTGTTACAATTTATTGTTTTTCTGCATTTTTTGTAACCTTATCTTAAGAAACACAATTTGTAAGATCGTGGCTGTTTGGCCTTCGTTTCTTCATATTGGCAATGAATTTCGCTGACGTTGCCGTTTTTTTTTTTCGTTCACCATTACTGTGTTTGGCAATGCTGCTCATATATTTAACAAACCTTTTTCTTCCTAACACATTGACTGAGATCATATCGTTCTTTCTAGATGTAGCATTTTGCAATGCTCCATATTTTATTCATTCTTTACAGTTTCATTTTTATTGCAATAAATCCTTACCAACTTTGTAGGTAGTCTACAGACTATAAAGGAAATATATATAATAAAAAACCGTTAACAAATATTACCGTTAGTTGAAAAGTGTTAAAGTTTTGAAAACAATATGATTCTGTGAATTTTTAAAGTGCTTTCCTTATTTCCAGTGAAATGAAATGTCATGCATGCTATAGAAATACTTACTTGTTTCTATATTTAAAAAATATATACGCTCCAAAAATATTTTACATAAAAATAAAAATGTAAACAAAATATTATTATCTTAAATATATTTAAAAATTCGTTGTTAAATAACACATGAGGTTTATAAATTGTTAACTCTAATTGTCATTAAACGTATGAGTTCATTATAATGAGTTCATTTTAGTAATAAATTAAAAAAAAAACACTAATTATTCTATGCAAATTATAGTTTCAAATAATTTTTTATCATCCTCATTAGTTAATTTATTTAAAAAAAAATAATACTGTGATAATCACGAATCCAAGATAACTATATTTAAGTATTGCTATATAAAAATATTAACAAAAATTAAAAAAAAATACCTCCTACAGGTGCTTCTTTTTGTACTATTTCTTGTTGTTGTGGTGCAGTGGTTGCTTCTATAGGTGAAAAATGTTTCTCTGTATAAAAAATGTAAAAAATGAAATAAATGAATGAAAAGTTAGTATACATATATACAGATTGAGAAAAATATATTAAAAACAGAAGTAAGAGTTTTAAATGTAATAATCCATTTACTTGCAACCAAAAAACCAGTTCATATTAATTACACAAAAATATTTTAATACTGAACACCGTAAATATTAGCAAAAGACACACATTCTATTAGATCATGATTTTTCATATCGGCAAAAAAACTCATATAGTTAGTTTAATATTATTTGCCAATGGTAGGTTTACTTGCTTGGCAAGTCTCGGCAAACTTCCACAAACACAAGCGTGTAAAGGGTTTGTTGGCTTGGATTGCGTGAGATGGAAAGGGCTTGTTGCCGATCTAGGCCAGTGTCCGTTTTCGAATACAAATCAAAGAAAGCTTCCGGTAAGAGCTTTTGATGTATTTACAGTTGTTGCGTTTTATGTAAAGCTAAACACAAGTGCTTAAAGAACTTCGACGTCTACGTCTGCCATGTTTGTTTGTCCGTAACGCACTCGCAAACCAGCAAATGGGATTCAAGCATTTGTGAATGTTTGCGGAGACTTAGTTATGTGTAAACCTACAATATCAAAATGTTTAGCAGCTGTATTTTTTAAAGTAAGAAAATCTCTTCTTAATTAGGTAATCAGCATGTAATCTGTAAGCTGTCTTCATATTAGAGGTGCTTGTTGAAAGTTAAAAAAATGTTCCGAAAATCTGTTATTTTAAAACAAGATTTTGGAAAATGTTCCATTTATTGATAGTTTTCATTAAAGATATGCTTTTTATGGGATATTTTGGCGGACGGATGGAATGTAGAAAGGGCGTGAGTAAAAAGCGTTACAAGGAATATACTCCTCTCCCGTGGTAAAACAAAAAGATATACGGACACGATCATCGGATAGCCAGGTAATTATTACAAATAAAATGGTCTTTTATGTTGAAAAAAAAAAAACCGAAAAGCGTTATAGCATTTATTGTGTGAAAAATCTAAGTACTTGGAAAAAACCGTGTTATATCAGAAAATTAATTTATTAAAAAGTAAAAAACCGCGAAAAAGCGAAAATTCACGAAAAATTGGAAAAAAAATGAAAAAATTTAAAAAAATTGTGTAACTTATTTCTACACGCAAAGTAGAAGCATAGCTACTCTCGGCCAATATGACGACTGTTTTTATTTGTATATAATAATTATATTCTCAAATGAGTTTTCCCGTTACAAAAATGAAAAAGAAAATGATCAAATAATAATAGAAAATATAAAAATTCTATGAATTAAAGTAAAGAAAGTTAATGCCTTTGATTTTTCATGAAAAGGACTACAAGAAGTGGATACTTTTGTATCAAATTTTACAGGCAACAGTACGATAAGGACAAATAAAAAAAAATGATTTTAATAGATTTTTGCGGCGTAGTTACCCATTTTTTTGAGCATTAAAAAAAATATTAATCTGATTTGAATCGTATACGCATTTTTCGCGCTGCTAACATAAAAAAGTTCAGAAACGGTATTATTCTATTAAAAAAACTCTCATTTTAAGAACGATTTAAGGTTAAAAAATTAGAAAACGTATATCCTGATCAAAAAATATAACTTTGTTAAATTCGCCGTATATGAGTCAAAGTGTGTGGTAAAAAATATCGATAAAAATCTAGGCTAATATTTCGGAGCAAACTACAACATGTCCAAAATTCAGACTATTCGTGCATTTCTTGTGTAAGTTGTGAACGTCCTTACGTAAGAGCATAAAGTTACTTTGAGAATACTGATTCCCTAAATTTGGAGGGTAATGATTTGATAAAAATTTAGTTCATTGTAAAGTCGAACAAAAGCCCCAGAATGTTCCTGCGATTAATAATTTTTTTAGCAACAAATTTAACCGCTAAATGTATAGACATATCAAGAGCCATTTCGCAGTTTTGCCACTAAACTATCAAACGTCGGCAATTACCTTTTGCTAGTAAACTTTTAAAGTTTAAATAAACTTTTATTTAAGAATGTGCCATTTTTTACGATACACGGCATTTTTTTAATTAGTTCAAAATATAAACCCTCTAAACCATTAAAATAATAGAGAACTAAAAGTAACAAACTTAAATCTCAACTCTAGTTTCAGAAATTCGTAAAATTAATATTTAGTTAGTACAAAAATTTAAAACTAGAATTGGGACTTGAACTAAAAGAAAAAGTGTAATATGTATACCTCTTAATTCTTTTTCTTTATGTTGTTTTTTGTGGTGGTTTTTGTGAGTTGAAGAGCCTTGTTTAGCCAAAACTGTGCAGAAAGCAAAAAAAATCAATAATTAGAGCCATATCATTCAAAAGCAAAAGCATTAAAATCTACAATTACTTAAAAGTATTTGGTACTTACCACCTTCAAAAGGTACTATATCAGAAAATTGTGACCAGCCATGTTCATTCATTGATCGAACTCTTGCATCATATGTTCCAGGTTCTAAATCCTTTAGAGTATACTTAACAGTATACACATCTGAGTTACTATCAGTAACTTCTGGTTTAGCGATTTTCCATTCACCATCCTAAATAGGTATAAAATAAAAATAATTATAAACAAAACAAAAATAGTGCAATCCTGGACCTACAACAAGTCATTTGTTTTGTAGGTAACATCCAGAATTGTGACACAATTTCGGGATCATCTTAATTACGAACGAAACTTTTATGAATTTTAATTTACATTAATCCCTATTCATTGTGATCATATTGTAAATTATATATTTATATTTATAAAACTTTATTTGACTTCGTATTTGTATTATACTTCTTTTCTAATCTTATTTTGTTTCAAAAAATTATGAGTTTCTAACTTATCATAATTTAAATGTAATAATTACTGGGGTTCGGTCAATAATTTATTAAAAAAATTTTTTAACACTACATATGTTTCGGCATTATACCATTTTCAAGTGTCTAAAATATTTATAAATTGGTTATATCATAATGTTATATATTAATTACTCGTTTAGAAAAATCTAAATTCAACAGTTAAAAAATTAAATAAATAGGTACGCGTACTTACCCTTTTTCTGTATTGGATTTCATGTGCAGTAATGGGTAATTTTGATTCAATTTTCCATGTCAGTACAACATCTTTATTATTTTTCACTGGTTTGACAAATTCTCTAACTATTGGAACTTTTACTAGTGTCACTGGTTTTTCAGTTCTTCCTAATTTGTTTTTAGCTACGCACGTGTAAACATCAAAGTCTTCATTACTTAGATTACTGATCACAAGAATGCTTTCAATAAGATGTTCTTTCCTCTTTGTTGAAATGTGATATTTGCCTTCGTTTTTGATTTTATCGTTACCTTTTTTCCAGTCAACGTGTGGACTTGGATAAGAATCAACAGTACAGATTAATTCCGCCTTATTGTCATCATGTGATGTTATGTATTCTCCTATAGAGATACGAGGTTTATCTATAACAATAACATAAAATATGTAAAACAAAAAAACAATATTATGGAACAAAAAATCGCCACAAATAAAATTAAAAAAACTTCCTCTGGAAAGTTTATCTTTTTTTGCTCTCACTTTATAATAAGCCAACATCTCCTGTGTTGATAGATATATAAGGGAAAACCCATTAAGTTCGTCAGTATGCATACCAGCGGGGAAAGTCCACAGACTTAGCGCTGGATGATTTGATCAGACTACTGTCAAAATCGATAGAAGACATGAAGTAGCCCTAGCGGCGTTCATCGACATAGAAGGAGCCTCAGTCAGTGACCGACGCACTTTCAAGGAGGGAATTCCCGACTCTAATATGCGAATGGGTGTATGCCAAGCTAACGTATAGGATCGTAGTGTCCAAGTTAGGTGAGGCGTTCATTGAAGCAAGAGTGGGAAGGGGTTTTCCACAGGGAGGGGTACTGTCACCTCTGCTGTGGTCAGTACTTGTGTATGACGTTCTTAAGAAACTCCTCAATGAAGGCTTTCACTGCCTAGGTTTCGCAGATGATATGGCCATAATCATTCAGTGCAGGTTTCTGGACATAGTCTCAGAGCGGATGCAGACCGGAATAAATATGGTGTACAGGTGGTGATAGGATGAAGACCTAACAGTTAATCCACAAATGGCATCAGTTGTCCCATTTACAAATAAAAGGGTGTTGCAAGGCTTAAAACCAATAACGCTGAACAACGTGCTATTACCAATGGCCACAGAAGTAATATACCTAGGTGTGGTGTTTGACCAGAGGTAATCATGGAAGCAGCACATCCAAAAGGTCATACGCAAAGCTACAATAGCCCTTGGTAGGTGTAGACAATAGAAGTGGAGCCTGAACTCCAGCTGAGAAGCATTCAAAGGCAGGCATGACTGAATGTTACAGGAGCCATGGGGACCGCCCCAACGGACGCATTACAGGTTCAGCTCAAGGATATTAAGTCTTATTAAGAAGGCAGAGCTAGACAACGTGCTCTAATCCTATTCTATAGATGATAGGTGTTCACAATAGATCTGTAAAGGTCGCAGTGATACAGGCTAACAGACAGCCCAATGATCTGTTTTCTTGTTTCTCTCATTCATTGCTCCGACTTTCGCGTACATCATCGTAATTTACCGAGTTCAATTCTTTGTTTTAGTATATAAAGTGTAATGCAACAAAAGAAATTGAAATTTATTTAATTAATTTGACCACAGAAAGCACAGGAGATGTTAAGGAAAAAGTAAATTTTCCTTGACATAGATGAATTTAAATCTAAATATTTAGTTTCTACTTATTCTAAAAAAACAACAAGCAAAGTGCAAAAAAATGTATACATCAAATATTTATCTATTGGTGTAGACAGACAGAGATAGCGTTGGTCTTAAATATAGTGTGTTTAAGAATCAATCCATCAAATGCCTCTCAATAAACAAAACAAACATGTAATGATACTTCAGAGCATTAAAATTATTTATTAACTGTTTTGTTTTAAATACTTACGATTAACATGAATGCTAATATGAGAATGGCTAGGACTTTGTATATGATTGTCTGCTAAACATCTGTAAATGCCTTCATTATCTTCAGTCAGATTTGGAATAATAAGTGTTTCTCCTTCGACTTGTAGTCTCTCGTTTCCTTTGTGCCATGATATCATCGGTTTGGGATATCCTGAAGCTACGCAGGTTAGTTTTGCAGTTTCTCCTACTTCGAACTGCAATAATAAAACAATTCAGGATACGGAACCAGGGTCAGAAAAGTAAAATAATATAAATAAAAAAATAGTTAAATAGCCAATAGAAAGATAATTTGATAGTTCCTTATACGGTAAATTCTAAATAGTCTTTTATAGAACAAATATAGATAGCTAAATATAGGATAAAAGCTATGATTTAGATGCAACTCGCGAAACTATGTTCGTCGACGTATGTAAATGAGTTTTATAACAATGAAGTATAAAATAAAATGGCAGTTTATAGTAAAAAACGAGATTTTTAGTGAAATTATTGCAAAATTTTGGGAAAAAATGCCAAAGCATAGCTTGTACGGTACAAGCTATGCTTTTTGTACGGTAAAGTATAGAAAACTCTAGAATCAAATTCTCAAAACGTTACCGACACCCAATTTCTAGCATTATGCATTGTCATGTATAAATATGCGCTTCTTGTCCACCAGAGTGTCTTCTTCGATCAGAAACCAAACTGTTCACTTTTGAAGCGCGCGATTTTTTAAACGAGATACAAATGAAAGAAGGTTTAGATTTTCAACAAATTATTAAGTATTGTGCTGCAAATTCTCAAATTAATTGATTAATAACTTTAAATCGAGTCAGAATTCAGTTTTAAGTGGCTTCTAGACGAATGACTTTTAGACGAGTTTGAGTCTCTTCTGGACAAGAGCATTTCTAGATATTTTTTCACTTTTTAAGCTCTGAGATGGTTCTACCAGTGAATTAAGCACTTCAAATTTGATCTAGACACTAGAGTGATTCAGAAAGTTCTCGCTAACTTCACTTGTAATAAAATCCAAAAATTATAAGTCTGATTTGTGACAATATTAAAAGTAAAAATTGAAAGTTTATATATCGTGTTAATTAGTGTCATTATAGTTATTAGTGTAATTGTTTTATAAATTACTAAATAAATAGGGATCTGCGTTTTTAATTACTGCTGTCCTTTACCAGATCCTATTTTTTGTTAAATTGCATTTCCCTATTTTACGTTTTGGAATGTTACGTAACATTAAACTGATTTCCTAAACAGTAGGCACCTACTTATCACAGAATTACTTTGTCTTATATTCTTAGACACTGCAGTTTTTTAAATCATCTGATGACATTAGTTAATTCCATAAAAGTAATTTTACGTGTTTGAAGACAATAGAGAATTTTGCAACTAAACACGCCAGTACATGGAGTCGCACATTTCAAAAACCTTTACGCAATACATATTACAATTCTTTACGACTTTTTGATGAAAAATGTTACTTTTCCTACTGCGTGAGTCTATAAAATAGAGAATATTGTTTAACACGTTTACGTCCGTGACTTATTCAAGAAAATGCGAAATCTGCAGTAGGTAACAGGAAAATATATATAAGGCTCGGTCCAGAATTGCTATATAACACTGCTATATAGCAATGTTATATAACATAAACATTTTATGCTACATGTAGAAGATTTCCTTGCTATAAAGCATTGCTACATATTATCCATCTCGAGTTGGTAAGCCCGAAAAAGACTTGTTATATTTTCTTTCAATTACCAATCAGTACGGTGCAGTGTATCGTGTGTCTCGAATTCAATAAGTGGAAAAAATAGTATATTGTGTGGCAAGTGGTGAAACAAGACGATTTCTGACTAGGGCGAGAGTTGACTGCCCGAGCGAAGTCTTGTTTCGACTGGCAAAACAGGGATCAAAAGCAGCCGTTTCAATGCATGTGATATGAAAAAAAGTTTTGTATAATGGAATACGTGGAACTAACTTCAAAATTAATTGATTGTTTACAAATGCGTTGAACATTTTGGGTCCCACCCTTTATAATATTACATATAACTATAACCCTTAATAGTTTTCTTGCCAGAAAACTTTTCCTTGATACGATAGAAAAAAATTCCTAAATTTGTTACGAATTTCGTACGCTTTGGTAGGAATCTCTAGTTGCTAAAAATCGCAAAGTTATTGCTAGACGTTTATTAATGGGTAATGTATTTCTCAATTTCGAATTTTAGGGCAAATTAAACTTAGTAGGTGATCGAAATCCAGACTGGATAATCTATAAATGTTTTTAAAGCTTCCCCTGTATCTTATTCCGTACTCGATGGATAAAAAATCACCCCGTTTCAGGGTAGGTCGAACCCAAAACCGCCTTTTCCTAGTTTTTATTTTACTCTTTGTAAACAGAATTACGTACCTACGCTGGCTGCTCCTGCGAGTATTTGGTTTTCGACATTCATCTTTTACGGAACTTAAGTGTTACGTAGTCTGGACCGAGCTTAAGAAATCAAAATATTCATTTTATAGTTTTTCGCATATTTCACTTGTTTTTATAACAAAATACCATTGAGCTGTCTTTCAATTGGGTGTTGTATTTTTATGATTATAAACACGTCAGCTACTTCAGATCCGCTTTTGTTTTGCTAACAACCAATAATTTTTGAAACCTTTTTACTAAAGATTTCTTGGTTTAATACTCCGTTCGGGTTAATCCATTACGAAAGGCAAAATGCCGATGTTCATTTATTTAAAGATGCAGAAAACTATATTTATCACAAAAATCAGTATTTTTTTTTTCTTGACAACAAGTTATAAATATTACTTGTAAAATTTACTACATTATAAAATCTGCCAAGCTCAAAAAATTCATTAATCTTGAATTCATTTAATTAGATATGAGAAATCAGGTAATTTCAAATGCGTTATATAGTTCTTAAACTAATGATAAAATTGATGTAATTCGAAATTTCTTGTTTAAATTCCATCAGTTAATTAAGCCTATTTTAAAACAATGTGAAATCGTATAAAACGTTTAACTTATACGATCGCGAATGACTTTATCGTTGCACAACAAATCTAGACCGGTAACGAACGGTACTTACTTTGTGTAAAAATAAATATATTCTTTGATTGTTAAATTAAAGTTTATTTTACAAGAAAAGTAAATTTTTATGTCTCTTTCGATAATTTACTGTAGATTTTTGTGTTTTGTTTGGTCGTAAACGGTTTTTTTACTTTCAGGAATTTTTGTTTTAGTTAAATTATCAACTGTATTTCTTCACCGTTTAAAATTTTAGAAATCATATTATTTGTACGATACTATTAAATTTTTTAGGGTTTATTGGAATTTTGCCACATTTGCAACAACTATTGTTTCGACTTAACTACTGGTTCATTTCTAGCGTTTTGAATTGTAGAGATATTTGAATAAATTTAACCGTTTCTCATTTAAGAACTTAATTACAAATCTTAAATTCAAAAATTTTTATGTACCAATGAAAAACCAGCCTCCATGAAAAATAGTTTAGTTTAATTGCCAATATGCACTAGCACTAAAATCGTATTTACCTCCGATATTTAAAGCAAGACAGATTTTAATGATTCTTTTTGCATTCGATTCGTGAGAGCGCCAGGAAACTTTGTGATCCTATGCGATTATGTAATATTGTAAAACTGCATTTGTGAATACAAAAAACCCATTTATAAAGTGTATGTCAAACAAAACTCGTTATTTATTGGCGGAAATGAGTTCAATTATGTTATTCGGAGATTTTTGGGGTCGCTGAAAACGAATTGACATTAAAAGTGATCTCCGAAGTACCAAGTGTCCGGGATACCTACTGTTTACGTCGTCCTCTGTAGTTTTTGATAGTATCGTTATACAATTTGTCAAAATTCCATACGTGGAGGTTTTTGGGCTTATTGAAAACGAATATGACATTAAAAGTGATCTACGGAGTATGTGGTGCCCAGGATACGTACTGTGTACCTTGCCTCCTGGAGTTTTTGATAATATCGTTATACAATTAGTCAAAACTCATAATTTGAGTGTTTTGGCAGTAAATTAAAATAAAAGGACTTTGTTTTAAATATATTTAATGAAACTTTAGTAGATGACTGTAATGAATATACCTTTACGTTTATAGGCTTTAATCAGCAAAACTTAAACATAGTACATTGACAATATACATAAACTAAAGTCAAAGTGATTGATAAACAAAACAACATGTATCAATAAGTTATAAGTAAGACTAAATGAATGTAAGGTAGCAAAATATATAACATTCGCCCCAGGTAAAATAATGTTCATTAATTATTATACTGGAGCCGATTTGGTGGATAATGGATTCGGGTAGATCTTCTAACAGTTGATTCATTTTCAATTTTATTTGATTCATGTTCATCAGAGGGTATACAAATATTTTTATCATTGTCTACTATAGTGGAATCTCCTGACAAATTTGTAACTTGAGTATCATTCAGATCTTCATTACTTATAAGATGTGGATCTCCTCTTGGTGCTAAATGTTTGATAGAAACGGTAGCTTCTTTTCCATCGTCATATCTAATCCATGCATATTCAGGATTAGCTTAAATCAGAGTCACTTCATCAACTAGTGGATCATATTTACTTGTTCTATTCTGTTTTTTAACTAAGATTTTCTGTGGTGTCGAGAGCCAGGATGGTATTGATGTTCCGCTTATAGATTTTCTTTGAAAGGCAAAAAATCTCTCATGGGGTGTACAGTTAATAGCGGTACATAAAAGGGAACGAATGGAATGTAGTGCATATGGAAGTACAGTCTCCCATTGTTCAACAGCTAAGTTTTTTGTTTCAAGGGCCAAACAAACAGTGTTCCATATGATTCCATTGTATCGTTCTACTTGACCATTTCCCTCTGGGTTATAAGGTGTGGTGCGACTATGAGATATTCCTCTGGATTGGAGATATTCGTTGAATTCTCTGGATATTAAGGAAGATCCATTATCCGAATGAATGTAGGCAGGCATTCCAAACAATGTAAAAAGTTGTTCCAGACATTTTATAGCAGTTGAGCTTGTGACGTCAGAACATGGAAAGGCAAAAGGAAACCTGCTGTATTCATCTATAATTGTCAGTATATATTTATTTTTAGTATTTGAAGGTAAAGGTCCTTTAAAATCAATATTTAGGCGTTCCAGTGGTTTTGTGGCTTTGATTAGGTGACTGTTAAAATTTTTGTAAAATTTTGGCTTAATTTTGTTACAAACTGGGCATCCAGATGTTATTTTCCTGATATCGTCTAACGAATGTGGTAGATTTCTTATGCGAACAAAATGATACATTCTGGTAACTCCTGGATGGCATAAGTTTTGGTGTAATTTGAATAAATCGTCTGTTGTACAACTTGCTGAAATTCTCGACAGTGTATCAGCTACCGTGTTTTGCTTTCCAGGTCGGTAAATGATGTCGTAGCTGTAGCAAGCTAATTCTAGTCTCCATCTCATGATCTTATCATTTTTAATTTTGCTTGAGTGTCTATTATCGAACATGAATGAAACTGCTTGTTGGTCGGTTATTAGTTTAAAATGACGTGGTAATAGAAAGTGTCTCCATTTTCTTATCGATTCCACACAAGCATATGCTTCTTTCTCAACTGATGAATGCTTTTTTTCTGACTCTGATAAGGTTCTTGAAAAGAATGCTACAGGTTTTCCCGACTGGGTCAAAGAAGCTGCTATGCAAAATTCTGAAGCATCGGTTTCAACTACTAAAGGTTCGTTTTCGTCTAAAGACCAAAGAAGTGACTTCGAAATATCTTGTTTTAGGGATTCAAAATCAGAAATTTGTTCTTTATTAATAGGAAATTGTTTACAGTTAACAAGACGTCTGATTTTGTCGGAAAAATTTTGTATCCATTTAGAGTAATGAGAGAACATTCCGAGTACTCTCTGGAGCTCGCTTTTATTCTTGGGCGTTGGTAAATTTATTAGTGGTGAAAGCCTTTCTGGGTCTGGTTTCTTAGTCTTATTTTCTATAGTGTATCCTAAAATGTTGATTGATTTTTGGTTGTATGAAGATTTATCATGATTGATTGTAAGTCTGTATTTTTCTACTGCTTCTAAAAATTTTTTTAAATTTTCGTCATGCTCTTCCTGATTCAGCCCACCTACTGTCACGTCATCTAAATATGGGTAGACTCCCTTTAATTTTTCTTTTGCAATTATAGAATCAATAACTCTTTGAAAACATGCAACTCCATTTGTCACTCCAAAAGGTATTCTTTGAAATTGGTATAAATGTCCCGCAGCTTCGAACGCAGTATATGGTTTGTCTTCTTCTTTGATGGGAATTTGGTGATAAGCACTTTTAAGATCAATTGTACTGAAAACTTCGTTCTTAGAGATCTTGTTGACTAGATTTTCAATGTTTGGTAGTGGATAAGCATCTAAAAGAGTGAATTTGTTTATAGTTTGCGAATAATCTATACACATGCGTGGTTTTCTATTTTCGTTGTGTGTGACTAAGACTTGAGCTCGCCAAGGAGAATTGCTTTCTTCGATAATGTTTTCTTCCAAAAGTTTTTTTACTTCTTGCTTAATAAACTGTTCATCTTCACTGGAATGTATGCGTGACTTGGTGGTAATTGGTCTACAATTTGGAGTAAGGTTAGCAAATAACGACGGTGGTTCAACTTTAGCGTCAATTAAACAGCAAACTGATAAGGGGGGCTTGTGTCCTCCAAAGGTCACTTCAACACGACAGTGTTGTTTCATGATATCATGACCTATGATAAGAGGAGCACACAAATTTGAAAGAACGAATATTTTAAATCTTTCATAAGTTGAATCCAACAAATTAATGTTAACTATACAATATCCCTTAATAGATGAAGAACAATTTGAACTTGCCATGGAAACTTGACCTTGGCTTGGATAAATAATTAAACTGTGCTTAACAGCAAAGTCATAATCTAGAAAGCTGTCAGAACTTCCAGTGTCTACGAGAGCATTTGCTAAATTGTCATCAATTCGTGCTTGAATCACTGCTTTTGATAAATGTTTAGATACCACTGTTGTAGATGCTTTCACATTGGCAGAAGCTGTAGTGGATGATTTTAATTTAGTGGATTTAGACTTTAAACAAACTTTGGCAAAATGTCCCAGTTTTCGACAATTCTGACAAGTAGCGTTTCGAGCAGGACATTGATTTCTAGGATGCCTAAGATTCCCGCAAAAATAACAGTTTGCTAAACTTGTAGCTGCTGAAGAAGCAATGTCTTGATTAAAATCATTTAAATTTGAGGAGTTGTTGAGTGACTTATACTGTTGCATTTGATTCTTAGCATCTTCTAAAGTACGGGATTTATTTACAGCTTCTTCAAGCGTTAAGGTGGAGTTTTCTAAGAGTCTCTGACGAATTTCATTTTGAATTAGACCTGCGGTGAAGGCATCTCTTATACAATCATCTCGGTTTCTGTCAGCATCTACAGATTTAAAATTACAATTTTTAGCAAGTAATTTTAATGATTGAATGTACTTATCGATACTTTCATTTGGTTGTTGTTTTCTAGTGTTTAATAAATATCTAGCGAATACTTCATTCACTTGTTTAACATAAATTTCTTCAAGAATTTTTATTGAATCATCAAATTTATCGCAATCGCTTATATGTTCAAAGACATTGTGTGCATGATATAAAATTAATTAAAAGTCTAAGTTTTTCACCATCAGTAAGTTCTTTTCTTCTGGAATTGGCGGTTTCTTCTAAAAAATTGTTAAATGTTTGAAGCCAGTGTTTCCATTCTTTTTCTGCCGATGGTGAACCCGGATCGATTTCAAAACGTTCAGGTCTTAAAAACTTGTCCATAGTTCTTTAGCTACTTTCGCTTTATTTGCTGATTAAATTGTAATGAATATACCTTTACGTTTATAGGCTTTAATCAGCAAAACTTAAACATAGTACATTGACAATATACATAAACTAAAGTCAAAGTGACTGATAAACAAAACAACATGTATCAATAAGTTATAAGTAAGACTAAATGAATGTAAGGTAGCAAAATATATAACAATGACGTAAAGGTTGCTGTGCTGAGCACTAGATACTCCGTGGATCGTTTTTGATATTATATACGTTCTCAGCGAGCCCAAAAACTCCCTGGTGTTGAGTTTTGACTAAGTGTTTAATGAATTTACCGGAATCGAGGTCAATAGTAAGTGCATTAGATACTCTGAAGATAACTTTTAATGACATATTCATTTTTAGCGACCTCAGAAACCCCTGAGTAACAAAATTGAACTCATTTCATCCAATAAATAAAGAGTTCTATTTGAGATGCACTTTAAAAATAAATTTTTTGTATGTACAAATACAGTTTTTTCAATAATACATGACACCCCATAAGGTCACAAAGTTCCCTGATGCTCTCAAGAATCGAATGCAGAAAGAATCATTAAAATCTGTCCATCCGTTTAAATTTCGGAGGTTAAGTACTTCATTGCCTCGACTACTTAACAGTATTTTATTATCATTATTAATATTATTACTAAATTTCTTTCTTTCTTAAAGTGAAGAAAATGGATTAAATGTTTAATACTGCTTAGAATTTGAATCCAAACCGAAACAAAATTTGGTATTTGGTAGAAATAATAATTTAATTTTGCATTTTTGTAATTTTAAATCTGTTACTCTGCTGTGTAAATGGTTATTTCTATTATCTTTGTTACACCTAGACAGTTGTACCTATTATTTACATTTTATTCTATTATTTTTAGTATATAAAAAAAGAATACAGCTATAAAAAGGGTATATATCTAGGTCAAACAATAATAAACAGAATAAATTTAATACTTTGATTCGTATAAGCCAGGCTCTCTTAGGTGAGGTAAGCAGTTGAATCAGGTAGTGAAATTTCGTAATTTTACACTATTAATTGAGTGAAAGATATTCGAGTTTGATAAAACTAGCATAAATAAATAGAATTTATATGTCAAGGTTTCACAAGGTATGCAAGCATGTTGCGTTTACGTTTGTTCATTATTTTTATGGCTGTTAACGAAAGTGATAGATACAGTAAATAGCTTTTTTAATGGTTTGGTGGAAAGTTGCTTTCATTTGTGTTAGTTTTTATTATAAAATAAAACTTTTGTAACCTCTGCTCCGAAAAAAAAAATGGTAAAATTATACATACTTCCATTCTGGAAATTTTTATAAAGAGATAATAAAATAGAATTCGGTGGATTGTACCTCACGGTTTTACCCCAAGGAGGGTGTGGCAATTCTTCCGTTAGGAGGGATGATCGACTTTTATCCCTTGTAATGTGATTTCTGTTATATATCATTTAATAATTTATACTATAGCTGACAAATCTATGAATCGTTTTTGGAAGAAGACTAGTGTATATTTTTTTGTGACCGAACCTTTTTATAAAAAAAAAAAACTTAACATTGATATGAAAGGTGGACTGAGATGATTGCGTTGTGTTAATTATCCGTGTTATCTGGCAATAAAGAACTTCAACAATAATCTGAAAATTTTAATCTTTCTGAGTGGCGAATAGTAATACTACTTTTTTTAATTCAACTAACTGCTTTACTGATACAGCAACACTGATGATGGCATTTGAGGTTAGACCAAGAATATCAATCGTTTACTTATTTTATTAATAAAATAAAGGTCTTTTTAAATCAAGGGTTTATTAAAAATGCCTAAAAAATCTTTGAAAAATACGGATTCAAGAATCGTATCAAGACACTCTAATGTAGGTAATTGTACAAATTTCTATTATCTATATTCCAATCACGACCAGTCCTGGCTTAGGAATTTAAAGATTACGGAAATAGTACTTTTTACGTATTTTACACCACAATTTAAAAAAAATATTTTTATTTAATCAACCTAAGAAAATATTTCTTTTTTATTTATTTCAATTCAAATTTAAATAAAAATAAGCCAACAGGAACGTTCGAAAATAAGAGCAAATCTAAAAATTCTGTAAACTTACTCGGATTGATATTATTTAATATTCTAAAGAAAAGAAATTCAGATTAGGATGATTATTAATTGCACTAATTAAACTAATTTTGAATTCGTAAAGATTGAATTAATTTGTTTAGGTTTTATTTTAATATTGATATTGATTACCTAATTACAAGTTATTGATTACCTAATTACAACTTATTACGAATGAGTTCAATTCCATAAGCTAATATTGGAGATATATATTTTAAGAACGATGTGGTAAATTTGGCCCCTTGCTAAACATACGGTTCCTAACTTATTGTTCTTTTTCTTTCTTTTTCGTGTAGAATATCTTGTTTATAACTGTTTATTTATTTATTTATTTAGCATTGTTATTTTTTTACAACTAGTATAAGACACAAAGAAACATTAAAACAATAAAAAATAAGAATTATAAGAACAATAAGAAGCAGACAGTAAAGGCTGTTTCACAAGAAAAACTGCTGCTGAAACCTGACTGGTTTTGATTGAGTAATTTTTGAGTATCAAGATATGATGTAAATTGTTTATAGATGGCTAACTCTAATATTTTTTCCAAGCAAGGTAACGGGTTAATCGGCCTATACTCCTCAATGTTCTTAGCGTTAGCAAGTTTTGGTACTGTAATTATAATTGACGTTTTTAGATAATCTGGAAATTTTCCAAGCTCTAAAGAGGTATTGATGCAATGTAAGAGGGGGTAACCTATAACATCAAAGGTATTTTTGATTATTATAAAATTTATTTCGTCTTCTCAATAGTTATTCCTTTTAAAATATTTAGTTGGATATATATTTCAAACTATGAAACCTCACGCAAATCAAATTCACCGTTTATTAACCTGCTAATTATTTCTTTAATATTTAAAATAAGCATTAAATTCAGTTTCAATATTTTCACAAAAACTAGAATCATCTTTAAAAATTGTTATTATAGGAAGAATTCTAGTTCTCGTACCATCTTTTAGGTGGACGATTAGGAGAGGAGGTATCAAGTTTTGTATCTTAAGCTTTCTGTTCTCTTCCATTCTGTCTGTGTGGCCACACCAATATTGTTGTATTACTTCTTGTATTTGAAGCTCATTTTTTATGGTATTGCTTTTGATCGTCTCTCTTAGTGTTATGCCTTTATTCGTCTTGGAATTTATCTACATTGTTCGAATTGTGCTTCTTCCTTTTATAGTTTCTGTACTGTTTCTACTACATAAGTCATTTTGCATTTTCTATACCTACCGTATGCGTTAGTGATGGTCTTAATATTGTCTTTAAATTTGCTTCCTGTGGTAATTTTTGTTCGTTCAAATGTCTTAAATATCGGACAATTCTTGCGGCTTCATTGACCTATGTGCGAGTATCTCTAACTAAGTCTCTGTAGGTGTTAATCACTTTCAAATAAGTTCATTTCAAGCTTTTTTGTGTTGGTAGCGTGGTGCTGTCACCTTGTCTTTTTCCTTTTTTTGTGTTTCTGCTGTAGATCCTTGTTTTGTTGTGTTGTGATTCCAGTTTTGTATTTTTTTGTTAGGTTGCACTATTATCTGAATCTAATCCTCTGTATAGTATGTAATCGAAGTATTTCTATTACGTCGCGTCGTCCAGCTGTACCCTGTTAAATTTATCATACAAAGGAATAGGGGTTTTTTGAAATCAATCCATTTTGTTTGAAACCTACTGTTATTCGCTTATATCGTTTTTATCTGTTAATTTCAATGTGTTGATCTTGTTAAATAGCTTGCTACTCCTATTTAACAGTGACACACACCCTTTTGTAATTTACTGGGTCGTTTTGTTTTTCTATTGCCTTGGTGCTGTTCTGGTCAAGATTATTTATCAATAATTCTTCAATTTTTTTATCGCAGTATTTTATAAATTGGTATTTGGTTGGAATCGGAAGCTTTCCTTATCTTCATTTTTTTTGCCTTTTGAATTTTATCGTATGTAATTTCTTCTGAATCGTGTTCCTAATTTAATGTGGAAATACGAAACGCAATTTTACACAGAATTTTCTTTTTATTTAAATTTTACAATGTTTTTCTCAAACTAAAAATAAGCATTACCAATTGGATGATTTAGTGGTACGGAATATTTACAACTATGAGATCATTTCTAACGAGAAAAAAGAGTTGGCTAAGTAATGGTTGCCAAAATAAAATAACTTTAAATACAGGATATATAAATTGAACAAAAATTTACACCGACATTCATAATATAACAAGACAATAAAAACTGAATATCAGAGGCTTTTTACTAACTAAGAGATTAAGTGGTTCGAAAAATTCTCTTCAGCTATACTATAAAATTAGTTTTTTTTTTAATAATTTGATCTTAATGTCCTCAGGATCTGAGTATTATCTTATACTAAAATTGTGTTTATAAATTAAGTGGGTAGTTTTTTTTTTTTATAAAATATTTCCATAAACCAGTTTTCCATGTGTCCTTTAGTATATCTATTCACAAAATTCATAAGTATACATAATTATACTCCCAATTAACATTTTTAATAACAAAAAAATTATGTATAATTATAGATAAGCAATCTATAATTAAATTTTAACATCATAGCAAACGATCCAAACATTTCAATAAACAATCAATATTGATTTTATTGATAAAACATTCTTGTATATTATAGAATTTTTTATGTAATCTTATATCCTAAATGTAAAAACAACATCAAATTGAACTTCCAAGAACACTTCATTGCCCATTACAAAATATATGTTCTAAACATCAAAAAGGAATCTAAATATATGATTAGCTTTTTTGATTTATGTGGTAATCAAGCTGTAACTAAAATGGTGTAGAATAAAATTAAAATTGAACTCAAATGTCCATAGTGCACATATTTTTTAAATAAAATATGTGTTCTGTACATTCAAAAAAAATCTAAATATATCATTGATTTGTTTCATTTGTTTGTAGCAATCAAGATAAAAAATTAGTGTAAAAAATGGTGAAATTGAACTTCCAAAAACATTTAAAATGCCTAGATCATTCTCGTTTAATAAAATACAGACAACCATAATTTTTATATGCGGCACCAGAACTTAATTCAAAATATTTTAGAGTTTTTGTTTTTTCCTTAATTTGCTTAAGATTGCTCACACTTCGTGTAAAAATTCATATGTCAAAAAAACATCACAAGATAGGACACATTTCCACTGAAATTGAATGTACATATTCCTACATATGTTTTGCTGTGTTAAAGCTAAAAGAAATTACTAGAAATAGAAAAGAACTAGTGCTACTAGTGCACATATATTGAGTGCCATGTTAAGATATAATTTCTGACCCGAGCTCAAAACAGCAGAAATAATCTTAATAGCTAATCGATGAAAGGAGACCTATAGACTCTTATCATACGTAGACAGCAGTGTTTTAACAATCTTATAAAAACTCATGGAAAGGCTTCTACATAAAAAAATAAATGCAGACCCCAACACAGATAAATGGATACAGCTACACCTATTTAGATTTCGCGAGCATCGCTTTACTGCGCAACAAATATATAGAATTTGTAATAAAATAAACCAGATACTCGAACTCAAGAAATATTGCTGATCAGTTTTTCAAATAAATTTCATTAAAGAGCAGTGTCCCAGAGTTTCTCCCAATGACGTTCAAGTTCCTCAGTATACAAGTATAAAATACATTTGAATTACAAAATGGATTCGAAAGAGAACAAAATCAAAAAACGAAAACAGTAGATTTAAAAGTTACAGAAATGCAGTGGCTAATTGGAAGGAGAACCAAGTTATCATTAGAAAACAAACTCTTGCGGTATAAATCAATCATTAAACTAATATGGGTATATGGCATAGAACTTTGAGACTGTGCAAGCAAATATAGTTTGGCAATAATTCAATGCTCCAAAGTATGTTTCAAACCAATCACTTCATAAAGATCTCAGAGTGGAATAGTTATGTTATGTCAAATATAGATCAAACAACATCATACAAAACTTCACATTTACACATTTCTACACCCACTACTAGAAGAACAGATTAAAAAAAAACTTAAAAGATAGTGGCATATTGATTTAAAAAATAATTAAGGGAGCCAACTTACTGAAGAAGGCTTCATAACGTCATGGAAGAACTAAAAAAACTACTGCTTAATCTTCATTTCCTGTAGTTGTAAACATTTAATAAGACAATTTTATATTAAATACCGATTTGAAGTTTATAACATTGCAATAGCTCTCTCTCTCTCTCTTCTCTCTCTCTCTCTCTCTCTCTCTCTCTCTCTAATAGTTTACAATAATTTTTTTCTGAAATCGCTTAGAAATGTCTAGTTTCTCGGATAAAATTCGAGCTACAAAATACACTATTCTTGTAATTTAGTCCGTTGCTGGGCAACGAACTTTTCCGTACTTTACGGGAATATTTTTTCCGTACTGTACGGGAATGATTCATACAATGTTTATAAGCAAACTCCTATTTTGCCTTGGATTTATTTGGCAATAAATTTAAAACCACATTGGTAGCGGTGTTTAGTAACTCTGGAGGCGTTTTGCACCTCTGGACATCATCGTCACTGTCCATTTTAAATATAATTTAAAATATTTTAAGCAATATGTAACTAACCGAACTGACACTTTTATGACACTATAAGATGATAATCAAAAACAGTTATGCATATATAAAACTTTCCTAATTTACAATTATATTTAATGCGATTTCAGAAAAAATAGTATGTGTATCTCGTAGTAAAAGCACATTCCCGGACATTGTCGTCCGGGAATGTATCGCTTTTCCTACTAGATACACAATATACTACAGTAATTAGTTCAATGTTTTTATTTCAAACTGAACCTAGAAAGAATGGCGCAAAAAGCGTTAACTGGGATATACTCTACACTCTACAGACACCAATAAGGGAAAAACTTGTGCACGCATACAGTTCATGTCATAGCCGGCTTATTGTTATATAGATATTAATATCAAAAAGCATTACACTATTTATTGTAATAATTAATTATGTGAAAACTAGCAAACATTCATAAAAGAATAAAAAGAAATGGTAAAAAATGGAGAGAAAAAAAGATAAATATACAAAAAACAAAAATTTTTAATGCGATTTCTTGTGACTCGATTAAAAATAGTTTGGGTGCATACTTTACTCTTGTGTCTCTTAGAAAACGTTATTTTAGGTTTTTTGTAAACTGTTGATTTGTAACACTTTTAAAATTATGTAATATACCGTTTTCAATATTCAGAATATTTTGTTACATTCCATCGTAACGATAAGAATAACTTAATTAATTATAAATTCTGTCGAATTTGAATTAATTTACAATTAAAATACAATGTATTCATAAAACATGTATATGTAATACATGCATTAACAATGATTTTTTTAAATTGAGGTGAGTAAATGGCAGCTTTTGCTGAGTTCTAAGTTAGCTGAAAAAAATTTTCATTATGCAGCATTTTAAGAATCGAATGAAGTACTTACTTCAGTTTTATTATCCTCAATTACAATTTTTTGAATTACTGCTGGAGATGGTGGAACAATTTTATGTATAATTTTTGGTCGGCTTTTAACATCGTTAGTGGTAACAAGAATACAGGCGTAGTTTCCGTAATCTTCCCTGTTTGTTACATGGACTTGCAAAGTACTATTAGAATATTCTTCGATATTAGGAACTTTGTGAACTTCTACATGACCTTGAAATAGGAACACCTCGTCTTTTTCCCAAATATTAATAATATCTGTAAAAAAAACGATTATATTAAACCGTAATTCTAGAAGATCTATCTAACTGGTATATTACTTGGGGCATAATTCAAAAATAATAATAAATATATCAAAAACATTAATTTGCCCAAAATACGAAACATGAGGTATTAAATTTTTTAACCTGTATATGAGGGTAGTCAAAAAATATACTGTTTCTAGAAGTAAAGCAGAAAAACTTTAACAAAAAAGAAACTCTAAATAGTGAAAGTTCCAAAAAACTATTTGTTTTGGATGAAGCAACCTTAAATGATAGGCTACGACTATAGTGCCAGAAGATGGTGCAACATATCGCAGTACAAGAATAGTATAAATTGGTTGAAAGTTTTGAAAACAATAATGAAAGAATATGTATTTTTTAATTGTTTTTTTTTTATTCGAAATAATCTCCCTCAGCTTAAATACTTATTCCAATGATCCTCCAGTTATTTTGTACCATCTCTAAAATGATTGTTCCACGGCTGCAAGAGCTTCTTCATTTAACGAAAAACGCTTTCCACGAAGGAATTGATTTGAGTTCTTAAAGAGGTAATAGACGGAGGAATCCAAATCTGGTCAATACGGTGGATGTTCAAGCAATTCGTACTTTAATTCGTTCAATTCAGCTATAGTCAACACTTTGATGAAAAAAAGGCAATTTTATATATACCTAACTATTATTAATAAAATAACTTTTGCATCCCAAAAAAACTGATGTCATAACTTTATTTGTTGATCGTTTTGACTACACCTATTTTAGAGCTGAAGAACTAGCTTAAGTCCACTATAAATGTTCTTGTTTTAGTTTAGAATCATATAAGTAGATCCAAGTCACATCTATAGTTATAAAACGACGCACAAAATCGGTTTTATTCCACTTAAAACGCTTTAAATTACGCTAAGAAATTTCAGTTTTTGATGAATTATTAACGAATACGGTACTAGCTTTTCCATATGTAATTCTTCGTGAAAAATATGAAGTAATCGTTGATTTGAGATGCCAATGATATGTGCAATCTCACGCTTAATCAAACTTGGATCTTTACAAACAATATCATAGACTTGCTCATTGGTTTGTTGCACATTTTGGACGTCCACTACCTGGTTAATCTTCGACGCTTGTACGACCACGTTTAAACTCTAAAACAGTTTAAAATAAAGGAGCAGATGTCTTTAACACATTTACCATTATTGTACGAATTTCTGTTGCTGATAAACCTTTTAAAACAAACATTTTTATCACTGCACGATATTCGTTTCTTTTCCAACAAAATACACTGACACGTCAACTTCAAATGGCTTGTAAATAAAGAATGAATTGACAAATTAAAAAAGTTTGTTTCGTGTATTCAAATGGAAGATGAAATATTATAATAGCGTTAAAATTTTGATTCCTGTACTGGTTAATAGGTGCCGCTTTCGAAACTTTTGAACCAACTTATGGAGAAAAAAACTCTGACATTGTTTAGCTCGATTATGTCTTCTCGATTATTTTCATTTTTTTTTTTGTTAAATTTGTTATTTTTTTTATATTATGGCACTGCCGTTGGTCCTTAATAAGTATGCAATTTAATTAATCCGACATTTCAAAGTCGATCAAAATCACGTTCACAGTTCCCGTTACAAAGAAACATACGACCGAATCTAATACTGTTAAATAATAATGTTTTTTCATTAAAAAATGTAAAATTCCATATTTGATTTAGAAAATAAATCAAAGAATTTCCATTAATACAAACTGCATTTACAATTAAAACTCCTAATATAAACGTTATTATTAAAAGAACTTTTAATTCTAAAATTATAATGGTTTCGCAATTATAATGAAGAAACCTTAGTTATATAAAAATTATACTGTCAATGGCAAATTATCTTTTAAGAATAATTAAACATTTTTAATATTTTTATTTGTCATTTAATAGTAGTTACAAAACATTAAAAGAGCCGTATGTCGGATAATTCCAACCGGCGGATGATTGCCAATCGAGACAAAACCTGGTGATGTAATAGGTCGAATAGATGATCGACTTTCGTACCGAATCTTTTGCCTATTATCCAAAAACTCATGGCGAAAGTGCGGCGTAAATACTTGACAGACATAATCTCGACGTTTACTATGTTTCGTCCCTATGTATATATATGCGGCGGGATTATCTAGTTTCGGCAGAGACATATAGGAAGGAAAGTCGAATTTATGACCAGGGTAGGAAGAAAGATATATTAAGACTTTAAAGCCCTTTACTTACCTGGGTTATTTGTTTCACATGGCAATTTTATCGTGTCTCCAATGTTTGCAACAAATACTTCAGCTTTTGATATGAATTCAGCATGTTCGTCTGAAGTAGTAGCTTCATTGGTTTCTCCTGGAGGAACTTCCACACCATACTCTTCGTAGTCATCATTTTGAACTTCAGGGTCAGTAAGATCTCCGTATGTGTCTTCATCGTTTACTGGTTTCGGAATAACTGTAATAAAAAGAATGTTATTTTTTACTAGGTTTAAATTAAGTGTTAGTATCTAATATAGGTTAATTATTTCGGAAGTTAATTTGTCTTCACTATTTGTCAAATGTGCAGTAATTCGTGTTTTACTACCAAAATGTTGGCTGATACTTGCATGAAAAGATTTAGCTTTTCTTTGTCGTTGTCTTGATTTTCTATGTGTCTGGCAAGTGTTCGGTGTTTTTGTTAGGAGTTGCAACCTTTACACAAATAACACGTAAAATATTAACGTTTAACTTCATATTATATGGCAACAATCAGCTGCTTTTTTACATGTTAAACACCTTCATATTTTCGTAGTTACATTTGAATTTTTAAAAACAGCCGAAGATTATAAAGATCTTGTGAGATGCCCGAAATACTTTTTTACTATTTTTATCATACTTTCTTAGAATAAGAAAATAAATACACGCAATTTCTTTTATACTACAATCTCTGACTAAGCTTTAAACAATTTTTCATTAAAAATACATTGAGTTATTTATAAAAAATAGGGTTTTCCTACAAGCCGTTAAATATTAACATTTTGTCGTATAAGTTTTCACATACCGCAACTTGAGTGAATTTGCAAAATGTTTCAGATAAAGTATCAATACATTAATATTCATAATTGATTCTCAAAGTAAAACATGTAACTTTAAAACGAACCGTATTTTAAAAATAAATTTCGTTAAAAATGTGGAGTGTGAATTCGAGTAAACTTGAATTATGTTGATTGAAAATTTGAATTGCAAATAACACTAATTCGTGTGTGTTACAGGCGCGAATGAATATTCCATTAACATTTTTTCAGTAAATACCATTTTAAAAAAAAGCCAGTAGATACACTGAAGTTAAATTAAAATCAATTTAAAAGTTACAATTAATTCCTAACATAAGAAATTCGTACAAAAGAGTAATGTAGGCGTAAACATTAATTTGCAATCGAATAAATATGCATCAGTATGCAACTTACCACGGTTTTATTAGACTTATTTTGCATAATAAGTATCACATAGTATGTAACTATAAACACAACAGTTCAACCAAGATTTGTCATATAGCAAGGATACGGAGTAATTGATAATAACAATTTTAAATGCAAACATTTACACATCGGTATAAAAGTCGCTGAAACATACAGTTTTTATTGATTTTTATTTATAAATTTGTTTTAAGAAATCCTACTTAATTATTTTAATTTTTAGATCTGAAAAGTAATTCATAACTGAACAAGAAAATCAATTAAAACCTTTTATTCTACAGTTAAATCTGTTATCATCACATACAGGACTCGATCCCGAAACCTTTGCCTTTACGCGGCAACGCTCTAAAAACTAAGCTACACATGCTAGCCATCAATTCGCTTTTTGGTCGTTAAATCCATATCATGTCACATGTGACACTCCTCACATTCTTCTTAAGCATATATATATATATATATATATACACGTTAATAAGAGAGAAATTTTGTCAAATCGACAATTGAGACTCTAAATCACTTTTTTTGTGCTGGAACCACGAAGTATCTATACTTCGTGGCCGGAACCATGGATTTTTAGTAAACGATTATTTTGAAATATCTCTCATGAGATGTTTGAAATTTTAGAAAGTACACAAACAAATATTAAATTACATTAAGAAAAAATTGAACTAAAATTTAAGACAGGACACAAAAAAGTGTTTTATGTCTCCATTGTCAATTTGACATAATCTCTCTCTCATTAACGTCATGTTATCTGTGCTTAAGGAGAAAGTAAGTAAGTATCAAATAGGACCTGAGTTGAATTTAACGACCAAAAAGCGATATAATTACTAAGCATTTATAGCTTAGTATTATTTGTGATAGTAAAAAATTCTACTTTTTCTTGTTTACTAATCAGGAATGGTAGCTATTAAAAGAGATTCTTTATCTTGAATGTCTTTTAAGCTCATTTTTACTACAAGTTAGTCGCGTCTACAGGCACCCGCAATTCCCATTAATAAAACAATCTGTAATAAAGCAACTAAGTACTAATATGTTTGAAATATTAAATATTTTAAAAGTCCCATGAGTGATAACTCAAATAATCAGTTACTAAATATGTATACTGTTATATTACATATTTTTAAATATCCGAACTTTCACAGAAAAAATGTTTCTTTAGGCGCTTCACATAAAAATTTTGTTATTTCGCTTTCTGAAAATATTTTGGATTTTTTAGCTTTATATACCCGATCCCTTG